>JAZKJV010001148.1:710757-1310757 GCA_037367405.1 Ottelia alismoides | reverse complement strand
ACTCCCATCCCATTACTCTGCGATAACAAGGGAGTCACTTCCCAACCAAAGGAACCCACATGGCATCAAAAGAGCAAGCATGTGGAAAGGAAATACCACATCATTCGAGAGATTCAAAAGCATGGTGACATCATGATCACCAAGGTGGACTTCGCCACCAACATTGTTGATCTTCTTACCAAACCTCTGACACATAAGGTTTTCGACCAACATGTAATGAGTATGTGTTTGAGGATTGTACCTGAATGGTTCCGAGGGCTAGTGGAAGATGGTTAGACATGTGAGCGCGAGGTAAACCGTTCCTATAGTACATGTTATTATAATATTTGATTTATCAATAAAATTTATAGATTTATTCACACCCTATCTGAGATTAAATGAATGGATGCATTATAAGGTCCCTCTGTACAATTAAGGTTATGTACCATGTCCATCTTAGTAATCATACAGTTGTTGATTCAATAATTGAATCATAGAGTCTAGTGCTTGGATGAATATCTAAGGAGTTAGATTGATGACTCATCAAGCACCGTCAAATGATTATTAAGAGATGATCTCCAGCCTGAGTAGGAGATGGCAATCCTTCTCATTAGGCTGATATCTGACTAACCTCCTGATGCATGTCCTCTTCATGGAAATAGAGATTCAGAGGTGTCAGATTAGTTAGGTCAAATGATTAACTTAACGAGATCGGATAACCAAAGTCCTATGTCTTATACTGTTATGCCATAGGAACACATCCTCTGACTGGAGACAGATGTGTTTCTATATGTTTGAGTGTGTACATTTGGCAGACTAATAGGTTGGTGACCTAACCAAGGTCTATATACTAGCGAGCTGGTGTGCATATGAGGGCATATGAGTAATACGATCTCTCAAAGGGATCATACAGGTTCACTTGTGAATCGGAAGCCATGAGCTCACTCATGAAGTATTGTGACCAATCAAATTCCATGCATGGTCATCGCGCTTTGGAAGCATGACAACAATTTGTAGGTATGATATGCTTTGGGAAAGTATAAGATCGATACCAACTCCCAATGACCAAGATTGAGAAACTTGATGATGAATCCCTAAAAGATGACAGTGTAACATTGATCTATATCTTCGGGTTTATCATAGGTCTTCTAGTATGCATGATGTACATGTATTAGGAATACCTGAGGGTGATGTGTTCATAAACAATTGTATAACCATGATGATTCCATTTTGAGGGAGTGATGAAACATGTCTGGATTTTAGTAACTCCTCTCAGTAGAGAAGCACTGATCTTGGTCCAAGTGTTGGACATTGATCTGAATGAGATTCAGATACAATACGAAGATTAGATTTGCGGTCTTGATTTAATCAAGCATCTATGAGAGGTCCATGGGATCTGGATTTGAGATTTGATCTCAATATCCAAGTCACTATATGTGGAACGTACGATCACCATGTTCTTATCTCCAAGTATCTACGGAGAAAGCACATTATTCTCAAAAGAATTCAAAAATAATACCATTGTTGAAATTATATCTAAGCATTGAGAAATGGATAGTTAAATGTGATTTAATTATCATGAATAATGTTAATTTGATTCATATTATTTGGATGCATAAGAACGATAATTCAATATAATTAAATATGATTTAATTATTATGGATATGAATAATGTGGATAACATTATCCAAATATTCATATATATTATAAATATGATTTATGATTTATAGAAGAGAGATTATTGATTTATATTTGTTGATTAATTATTGATGTGATATGGATTCACATTGGATGATTAATTGAAAATATGATTACATTTTGTTTTGGACTGTGAATGTAATTCACATAATTTCAATGGAATGATTGCAATCTTCACAAGATAATTGTAAATTATCTTTGTTAGATAATCCTGAAAATTACATGAGATAACGTAATCTCATGACTTGGAATGAGATTGACTCATCCCATGTCAAGACAGTGGATGACCACATCGTCCCATGTGGACTTGGTGGCTGTCCCCTCTTTTTGAGGGATAAGACCTTCCACCATTATCTCCAAGATTAAATGGTTTAATTTTGAAATTAATTGCATTGATTTATCAATATATGTATATATATTAATTTGAATTAAATCAATTATTGTTATGTTTTTAACAACATAAATCATGGCCGTTGGATTTAACACAAATCAACCTCATCCATTGATTTAATGTTGACCATGAATTGGGATCCATGGACTCCCAAAACCCTATAAAAGAAGAGACACCCCTTACTCTTTGAAGAACACAATTTCGAAAACGTATCTCTTTCTCTTATTCACACGTCATCCCTTCTCCCTCTCTTTGAGTGTCCGTCCACTCTTATGGTAGAAGAAAGATCTCCTTTATCGTTGCATCACCGTTGTGTTGTCGCTTCAACGACTCTCGGATCTCCGTCTTCTTTGGTGCATCTTGTGTGTGAAGTATGCGTTCGATCTCGTGAGACAAGATCAGTAGATCCATTGCTTGGATCATCGACTTGGATTGCATGAAGCATGCAACTCATCTCCGCACTCACAAGCATCTCCTCCTACGGATCAGACTTGAGACAGGAGGTCTCTTTTCTTAGAGGATTGATCACAACCATGCTATAAAAGCTATTCCTTTACCAATTATACGGTTATGAAATGATCCAAGAAGTGTTCTTTGATCATCTGGTTTCATCGATTTAAAATTTTTTAAATTCCGCTGCATAGAGAAACTAGTTAGTTTATTAAGCAGTAGGGCACCCCATAAGAATAAATGATAGGACACAATATAGAATGAATATTGTTAATCAAACACAATAAAGGAGACCCTAGTACGACTAGTAGCTCTCGATCGTATATGACACGATCCACATGTTTCCATGATGCGCTTGAGAATTCTACCATATCCTTTAACCCTAGAGGGTATATAGAGAATATATGAAAAAAACCAAAACAAAAATGTGACATAGTATTATTTCAAACTTTGAAAGTGACCGTGGTAACTAGGTTGAACTCACATCCAACTTGAATCATGAATAATGACCCTGAAGTTTCGGATATCCATTAAAATCATATGGAATGGATGACCAAGCCGAACCAATATGTTTCACGCAAGTGATTTGGAGCATTTCCACTAGGGATGAAAGCGGTCAGATACATATACAAATATATGTGTTACCTTATCCTTTTTAAAATCTGGATACAAATGCGAATATCACACGAATATTTCAAATGTAAAATCACATCCTCAAAATACGAATACAAATGCAAAATGAATATTGATAATATGAACACGGATATTTGACAAACAAATACGAACTAATATACGAATTTATACATATCCAAATTTACTTAAAAGTTATAAGTTTTTTAGGTTCATAACAATTTCCTATGTAAAAAGTACGTTAAATATTTTAATAATGAGAATGTGCATAAAAAATAACTAAATAATAAAAGAAAATGTAAAGATATAACTAAATAATAAAATAAAGCTACAAAGTTACTTTTTTGTGAATCATATAAGTATTGGTATCATCCAAAATTTGAACATTCGTATTCATATTCGGTTCCTTCAAAAAACAAATATTCATATTTGTTTCCTCAAAATTCTGAACATTTGTATCCATATTCGTATTCATCAAAATTGATGATATTATATTCATATTCATATTCCTATTTGACGAATGTTGAACATTTATATTTGTATTCGTATTCGTCAAATACGAGAAAATCACATCCATATTCTCTATTTGACAAATGTGTATACAAACAAATACAAATATATTTGTATTCGTTTTCATCCCTAATTTTCATAGGTGCCGGTTGATACACAATATATCTAAATGGAGCACGTGCATATCCAAATTTATGGATTTTTTCGCCTCATCACCAACTCTTCTATCACAACTAACATCCTCTCTTAACCAATTCATCAATGCGCCATCATCTCCATTCGATACCACGGTCCTTGGATTATTATGACAACATCTCAAGTCCCTCCTCAGATGCTGCAAATTCCTTGGGATTTGAACCCAAATCCTTTAAGATGTAGGCGCACTGCACTACCACCTAACCACTGCTTGGATACTCCTTTGTGGATGTTGCAAACTATATATCAAGTAATCGCACCAATGCCTTGAGCCCCTCCTCCAATGTCTCGAGTCCTTTCCCTGATGTCGTAAACTCTCAAGAAGTTGGGCTAATACCGTGAGTCTCTTATTCCATTCCTTTTTTCCCTCTAGAACACAATATCCTCCTCTAAGTATTGTATGATTACGAAATCTTATCCAATTAAGTCAATCATTGATGGAAGTGATGATTATTAATATTTTGATTAGAATGGCGGGTTAATAATTCGGCCAATAGTCAACGTCTACTATTTCATGGACTTTGAGGATATTGATCATGCCTAAGGAGATTGAGAATTTTGAGAAGTGCCCTTCTATTTCTGGTCTATAATTTCAAGTGAAACTATTTTTGCATCCTTATCTCTCAGGTACCCATGGATAACCCATAACTCGTTTTATAGGATGGATACCCGATTTAACGGTAACCATTTTAATCGAAGCGGGTCGACCCATTAACCCTGTAATACTCTCAAGTAACTCTAGAGAAATTCTGCAACCCTAAAAGTAAGCTGTTTTGGAGCAATCCTTTAACCCTAATAATATAAATTTGCTCCAGAATGCCATAAAACCAAATAAACACAAATAAAAATACTAATAAAAACGATAACAAATATTTTTTTTAAAAGAAAAAAGTGCGAAGTCATAAATGCGAGCAACCAAAAACTTTAGATTCATAAGTTATGTATCAAAAGTACAAGGATCAATAGCCCCGAAAGATCTTGATGAGTTCAAGAACATTCTCAACATACATTCTTTCTCTTCGAAAGACTACACCATTCCACGCAGCCAAATTTCCCACAAATGTGGCTACTGCATGGATCATCACATAAGATTGCATACTGCATGAAGTCTCCACTAAATCACAGAAGAATCGAGAATTCTCCGCATCGATCCCCGCAAGCTTTACCCTGATCTCTCTCGACGCAACAACGACAAGAAAGTTAACCCAAGGCAACGAATCGTTTGAATATTCGTTGCCATATCTTTCGATGTTAAATACATGACAAATGATATTATTCATTGTAAAATTAGATTTTGTTCTTGTAATTTACAACAAATGTCATATTCGTTGCTAAGGTTCATATAACAATGATTTATCCATTACCATATTTGTTAGAATTTGTACAAATTGTTGCTAATTTACCAACGACTAGAGGAAGATATCAAAAAATAACCATTGTATATGATTTGATGCTAGAAATATAACAACGAATACAATAATCATTACAAATTTAAAGAAGTATCAAATATTTTTCGTTGTTATATACTTAGATACATATGATATGGCAAATGATGTTGAATTATTCGTTGTCTCTGATCAATTTTGTTGTAGTTTAACCTCTCGTGAAACATTCACTTCAACGAACTGTTTGATCCTTTATGCTCCTGTCATGATGCGCTCCCTATCTAGTAGCCACTAGGGGTGTTCATGGGGCGGGTACCCGACCCATTTGATTCTGACCCGTCCCGACCCATTGTTATTAAGTCATGGGTCGACTCGTCCCATTCCAACGGATACCCGATCATAGTGGGTACCCAGTTAATATCAACGGGTAATGGGTACCCGCGGGTACCCGTGGAAATAATACCTTTAGTAAGTGCAATTACATATTTATTTGATATGCGTTGTTTAAAATAAATTAGGTAGTAGAAGCTTCTAATAGGGTACCCGCGGGTACCCGTTAATTCAAATGGATTTTTTGGATGGGTCACGGGTCATGATATTCCGGGTACCTGACCCATCAATTTCAAATGTATACATGTGAGTTTAGGGTCAAAACGAACGGGTCAAACCGGGTACCCGTTGACCCGCGAAAATTTGAACACCCCTAGTAGCCACATGAATATAACTATTAGAATGTCGTTAAAATTGAAATGTCGCATAGAGGATATCAGCTTGTATGATTTTTTTGAACGAATATCCGAAGATAAGATACCTTTTTATTAAGAATAAGTAATTCCAAAATAAAGTTGTGAAATTATTATTACATCATCTATTATATCTCTATACATGGTAGTTATCACTTTCTTATAATATAACAAGAATGAGAGTTAAACTTTATTTATCACTTTATTCATCTTTATATTTACTATTTTTTGAACGAAGGGTAAATCCCATGTTTTGATGGGTAAAATTCCTTAGTTGATACGATTACTTTTTGTGGGTTACCTCCACAATATAATTGAGGAACTTATAACATGACTCTTATAAACTTTCTCAATTATGCAACAACATCTGTATTCTTCATATTTATTCTACAATTCCTGCAAATTTATTTTGTTTTACACCGCGACTCTTACAAGTTAACTACATGGGTTGTGGTGAAAGAGTTAGTAAGTTTGCAGTTGTTTTGAGGTAATTTTTGGAGAATACAAGATTGTCGAGTAATTTGTAAAGTTTGTAGGAGTCGTGGTGTAAAAATTCTTATAATTAATTATGAAACAAATATGACGAAGGTCAACATGATGTGGGTTGTCTACTGCTGTTTGATAGTAACATGTATTATTTGATGGGTACTCATGCATTTGGCTCCATTATATTCTTTCTTAAAAAAACGACATCATGGATTTTGTCCATTTCATTCCTTTTCCTCTATTATATAATATCCTTCCATTAGCAGCATGGAGAAAGTAAATAATACGGACAAATACTTATAATATTTATTTGGGTTAATTACAAAAAAGTTCTCCATATATGCATCGATTCTCAATTTGGATCTTCATTTTTTGAAACGTAATAAAGAAGGATCCAATCTTATTTTTTAGCCCCAAATGTAACCTTCTATAGCATAACACTTTTTTTTATAATAAATCCTAAACCCTAAATCTCAAAGATAGGGACTTTCTTTATTAGAATGAGGACTCAAACTACAAATCGATGCACAAATAAGGATCTTTTAATGATTTACCCTATTTATCTCTAAGGAAAAAAATCCATTTTGATTCCAACTAATATTTTGATGATAAGCAATGATCTTAGATGTTCATATGAATTTTTATACCATGGCCTCCAAAATCTTGTCCAATTATGCCATAGCCCCTTTGATCTTTGTAACCACAATACGACTCGTATAACCTTACTTCGTTCAATATATATGCCCTTCTACGAGGGTTCGGATGTACAGGTTACTAAGATTACTAGGACAAGAATTTAGGGATCATGATGTGGAAATTTCATATCAATACACTCTTTAATAAAAATCTCTACTTCAACAGCGTAAATATTGTCAAATTAGATATCTTCGTGATGGATGTGTTAGGAGTGTCTGATTCATATAAAATTTAATCATTTTTTATCTTGATTATAATGAATATAATCCATTAAAGATCATCTTCAAGTTTAGTTTGTAACACACTTAACAGACTTGGCAGTTGCCCACATTTCTTTATTTATATACATTTATTTTTATAAATATAAAGTAGGTTATTTTCGTACATGTACATTACTTTTTATACTTTTTGGTTGGAAATTTGAATGCAAAGACGAGACTCTCATGTAAAGGACGAAATTTCTTTTTAAAAAACTCAAGTATTTCATGGAATTAATAATGAAATTTTAGTACCTTTCCAGATAGGGTTCCTTCCAACCAAATACCTAATAAATTATATCTATGGTCCCATCATTATCATAGCTTCTATCCTAAGACGAGTCTCAATATTATAAAAGCTACGTGTATGATTCCAAACTTATTGAAATGTGTGATAACCAATGGAGCTCTACAGGTAAGATATTAGTCACTACCATTAAAAAATATTAATTATTTTCTTAAGGTTGGGTTTACTTGAGGATTTTTTAATAATCATTAATTAATTCACAATTAATTAGATACGTAGGAAGTTGAATTATTTAAAATTTTAGG
The DNA here is from genome assembly GCA_037367405.1 of Ottelia alismoides. Classification (NCBI taxonomy): domain Eukaryota; kingdom Viridiplantae; phylum Streptophyta; class Magnoliopsida; order Alismatales; family Hydrocharitaceae; genus Ottelia; species Ottelia alismoides. The sequence continues at coordinate 1,302,785 of JAZKJV010001148.1, read as the reverse complement.
CATCAATAGCATCTTATGTGTCGATTTGGATAACCAAGCTAAAATTGATACATGAGGTGCGGATTTAGGGAGCTATGCCCAAATCATGCTAATTTGGAAGATGTTCTCTTGGGTTGATATTTAACCCATGGATTAAAGTTACATGCAATGTAATATTAAATATGTGTAAATAACATGCATGGATTAAAGTTAGTAAATATATATATGTGGTTACAACACATGCATCATTAAATATGGAGAAAAACCACTATCCAAATCGGTACTTGAGGTGTCGATTTGGGCATAGCTTCCCAAATCTGCACCTCTGGTGCCGATTTGGGTTTGATTCTCCAAATCAGTACTTAAGGTGCCGATTGATACCTAAAATGATTCAACGTTATCCCTATTTAATTAATTATGAATTCATTAATAATTATTTTTTAAAAAATTCATTAATACTATAGTTTTTAATTAAGGAATGAATAACGGAAATGTGAGATAATGGCAATCATTTATTAAAGAAAGGAAATAACCATGTCACTGATAGTTTTGAATAAGTAAGATGAATAAGTATTCCATGAATAAGAAAAAGTCGAGATAAAAGGAGAAAATCAGGATTATCTTTTCTTGAACAAGTGAACTGAAGCAGGGTTGTGCATCAACATAGCAATTTGCCTAAAAAATTGATACGAGTCGTACCGACGAGATAATTAGCTATAGTTTTTTTTAAAAAGATCAGATTCATTTACTATAAAGCAGACATGCCCGTTTTAGTAGAGGGATAAGGATGGATAAGGAATAAGAGGAGTTTATCTTCCTTTTCTGTTCGATTGGATAATGATAGATAAGTAATAGTTATTTCCTATTCTCTTTTCATTCGAAAAAGAAAAGATAATGGATATATGTTAGATAAAGTTGTTCAAGTTTGAAAACATATTTGTATTTTTTATTACGAAGAAGGTAATTGGCCTTGATGTTCTAATTAGAGAAAAAAATCTGACCTAGTTAACTTACATTTCTTCAATGTTCTTCCTTTTAATTCCATTTACTTTCTCCCAACCAGCATTTATATTTTCATTTCACAGTGGTTTGACCATCAAAACCCTCTCATAAAACAATAAAGGTGACAAAAATTTCCCACCTTTCCCAAAACGTGACTTAATCCACTACAACAAAACTTTGTACCTCATATCATATTATTCTAGCTAATGATGCTAACATTATAGTTCTACAAGCTTATGTAATATTTTTCCCAACTTTCTATCACATCAATTCCATCCTTATGATTAGATTGAATTTTTGTTTTGCATAAATAACCCAATATATTTTCGAATTTCATTCCATTGAATTAAAAATGAGACGGAATAAATGGGATGGTGTTACAATGATTGTCTACTCAAATCCATATTTGACATTTCCCAATATTATGGACTATATGGAAAGTAAAAGGTATTTTTTTAGACGATGTCTTCTTATGGATTTTGAGGCACGTAGTAACAACACTATCGTGTGCTCAATAATAAAGAGTATAGGACTGTTTTTGTGATGACAAATCTTCTTAAGGATTGGATAGGATTTTTGTTGGCAAAAAGCATTGGATCTCTTTGTTTAATGTTCGGAATTGATAAAAAGGAATGAGCTTTCTAAAAAGTTGAATTCTATGAGAAAAAGTAACATAGAAGATGAAAATGACTTGAAAGATTAAAAAAATCTCAACAACGTTGGATACACATGTTTGAACTCATGTTGATAGTAGAATCAACATCAACAACATTAATCACTTAAATTTCTGAATCAATATGATTTAACTTAATGATATCACGAATTATTCCTATAATAATCAAGGGTTTAATGGGCTATCCCGAGAGGAGCCAACTTGAATACTCTATCCCGTATTTTTTGTATTTCTTAATGTATTTTCTGAAAATATGTGGGACAATTTACTTCATTGGATGACAAAATACCATTCTTTACCCGTCAATCTGTAAGGGGTTAGTTTAAACAATCTTGAGGCCGTTAAATTTTGACAGCCTTGATAGATGTCATAGGAATATTTAATTGAGTCAAATACTGGTGAGAACATGGTATCATATAGTGATCTAATGCCCCCATGCATTTTTAGAAAATACCTTAAGAAATACAAAAAAATAAGGGTGAGTGCAGTCAAGTTGGCTTCCCCTTGATGTAGCTGAGTAATCGACTAAATAATGCAGAGTGGTCGTGTGACCTCACAAGGTTGGACCACAATCGTTGAGGCGACTGATGCAAAGTCCAATGATTAAATCAACAATCAGCCCACACAAATAATCAATCAATGAAGATAAGGGGAGATCAAACTTTACTATAAACCCTACAAACAAGTATGTATAGTGGATAAGTATGGTAGGATGTTAAACACATGGAACAAGGGATGTAACAATATATATTATTAATCTCTAAGGAATATATGTATTTATGTATATGTATGAATAATATTCAATCAATGTTCTTATAGGGTTTTAATTTAATTTTTTAATATATATTTTTAATTTTTAATTTTCCGATTTTTATTCCTTTTCTTTTTAATAAAATATATATAAGTATATATGTATGTGATATAAGGTAGTATATACAAAAAAAGTAATAAATAGTATAATATATAGTAAACGTATAAAAAATCAGAAAATATCCCAAAGAACAATCCTTTTATTTTTTAAAATATTTTTAGATATATTTAGAGTATTAATAATTAATAATATGATAAACTACATATAATAGTATATAGGTATATAAATTATATAGGGCATTATAATTATAAATATAGCTAAATATAGTTAATTTTTCAAAATAAATATTTGTAGTTTTTAAAATATTATTCCAATTTTGAGAATTTTTAGGATTTATACTAATTTTTTGTATTTTTAAAATCAGAAAAGGGGCAAAATAGGGAATGCTTAATTAGGCCAAAATCTTTTGAGAATTAAAAATAGCAAATGGGTCCAAAATTTTTCAAAATTAATTTTAGTATGTAGTAGACAATGTATATAAAAATATTGGCTAGGAAACTATTTTTTGGATTTATAGAAAATAAGTTATATTTTTTTAAGGTTTATAAGGGCTTGCTATTTTTTTTGGGTTTCTTTTGACTTTTTTGTGATTTTTGATCTATAGTGATAAAATAGGCTAAAAAATAGTAGATTTTTTTTGATTTTTTAGAAAAGTTTTTGTATTTTTGTATTTTAAAGGAAAACATGGAATAAAACAACTCCTTTTACTTTTAATAAATAGTAAATACATGCAAAATGCTAAAAGAAATATATAGCTGGAACATGCAAGGTATCATGCATTTTATCCTATTTTTGCATATTTTTTGAGCATATGAGCTATTTCTGAAAAAATAGAAATGCAAAATAAAAATAAATCAAGCTATCATGGGCATATTTGCAAATAAAATAAACTCTACGGAGGAACATATTTGGTTATTGAACAACAACTTGATTTTTAAGTACTAAATAATAAATACAAATCCTAAAGGGGTTTACTTGCAAAATATCCACTCATGTGGAGGTCAACGTGAGGTGACCTAGCGTAGATGAAAATGCAATATAATTAGTCACAAGGGGTTATATGCAATTTATCCCCAAACTTTTGAACTTAAATAAACATTTACAATACTTTTTCCAAAATATAAAAAGGCATAGGAACGTACCCATTCAAAAAGAACTAATGACCTAGATTAGGTATGGTTCATGTTCTTGATCTGACGATTGAGAGAAGGGTACGAATAATAACTGACGAACTGGGTTCCTATGAACTTCAACATTTGAAACAAGGGGGATAAGATGTAGAACGCATCAGGGCTCGAGATGAAGGTGGATTGGATGCGGATTAATGGTCGAGTCACCATAATTTAACTTGGAGGTCAGGCTTCAAACAAATTGGGGATTTTCAAATTATGGCCAAAACTGACGATTAAAGGTAAAATCAAGGTGCATAAATGAAAATAGAACCTAAATTATACCTAAGAATAGAGGAAAGAAGCCTCGACTCGATCGGAGTTGAGGAGGTAAAACCAACAAGCTAACATCCTTCGACGATGATTGGATCACCTCGTGCAACTCCTCCTCGTTGCAAATCTGATCTACTTCTTTCTGTCACTAAGGAGAAGATATGAAGGAGACATGCGAGGCTAAATATGATCGAAGAGGGATCAAAATTGGGAGAATGGCGGAGGAGATATACTTATAAGCTTCGGAGGAAGGGGTTTTCGATGAAGATGCTGATCTACTCGAGGGAGATCGATAAGATCTCAAAGCTTGGTGTGCATCAAGGATGGCACATCTCCAGAAATCACGCATCGTGCAAAGCCAGATCATGATGGTCTCAAGTGGAGAAAATGGAGAAAAATCGAGGTATGACATTTCAAAGCTTGAGGAAGAGAGAAGGGGGTCAATTGACCCGATCAACATGGGGGCTTCTAGTAGGTCCACGTGAACCAATAGGAAAAAATCAATACAAAAAATCCTTGGAAATTCAAAAATAAATAACAAACAAATTAATTAAATATTTATTAAAACATAAAATATATTTGTAATTTAATATAGTATGTTATTCTTATGTTTGAGATTATTTATTATAAATTAATATCTACAATTATAAACATAGTAAAAATACATGTATTTTAGTATGTTTATTCTTAATTTGTATTTTAGATTTTATTATTTTATACATTTATATATTTTTAATTTATTTAAATATGTAATTAGTTATTTTATTGTATTTTCTGAATTTATATGTACACTTAAATAAATATGGGTGTTTATTATATATGTATATACATACATACATACATATATATATATATTTCATCTATGCATGATAATAGATTTACTTATTTTATTTTTGATGATTTTATTTTGTTTTAATTGTGTAAATAAATTCTTTTATAAAATTTAAAATTTTATAAAAATAAAATAACTTGAAAAATATAAATAATAAATATATTGAATATAATATATTCATGTATATTGCACAATAGGGGCCCAAAATCTAACTTTTGCTTCTTAACTTCAAATTGAATGAACCACATTCATTAAATAGCTTATTAACATTTATATAAAATTAAAGAGTGTTAGGTCAATTTTTATAGAGTAAGGATAAGATACATGTCTGCAAAGTTTTAAATCTGATTTTTTATTTTTTATGTCCCAGGCACATTGTGCATTATTTTTCTGTGAAATTAATTTTATATTTTCTTTGTATTTTTATCTATAATAGTCTTGTTGAGGGTTTTTTTATTTTATATGTAAAATAATAAAATAAAATAGGTAGCGTACCGGGGTCGACTGGCAGGGAATCGAGGTAAAATCAATTATTAATGAATTTAAAACTAGGGTTTTGTGTATTTCATGTACAATTCTTCTACCTTATTTCCCCTACTTTATTCCTTGTCGACCAAGTCATCATGATGATTGAATCTCTGGGACTTGGGCCATTCAGTACCTTTGGTATCTCATTTCTTTTTCTTTTCTTCCTTTATTCTTTAATTTTGGAATTAAATATATTACTTATACAATGTTGTGTACTATTTACAGAGTGTTTATTTTGACAAATTAATGATATATACATGCATTTAGCAAGAGATTTAATGACAAAGTGAAAGAATAAAGGTGATGAGATGAGGATTCATCACCCCTATACATGCCTTCGTTAGTCCCTAGCAAACACTTATTCCTATAAGTGCAGGAAAGACAATAAAGAAAAGGAAAAGAAAGAACTTGGATTGATTTTAATTTTTGTACTTCTCTTCACAATATTAAAGTTTGGAGCTTAGTCAGACCTTCGGATTTTTAGTTTGGTCGAAAATTATTAAGAATATGACATGAAGCACAACAACCTCTAAGAATCACAAAATCCTTCCTAAATCTCCTTAAAAGCTAGGTGATGCCATGCACAATCCCTTATGACTATGAGAATATCTTATATGATGTCAATGATATGTATATCCTATCGACTGAAGCAGTAAAAGTAAGGGTTCTTGACATACATGGAATTTAACCTCTTAATTATGTCATTTTAATGAATTGTAGTTGGCTAAACTCAGATCGATCAGAAACCACTTTTGAATTTGTCAATAAAATGAAAGCAGTCTAATTTATTTTACTTGGGCAAGTCCAAGGTCGAACTCAGGGATACGAGCCTCTTAAGCACATATTTAGATTCTAAATATTCAGATTAAGTGTTGGATTAATGGCTCATAGGTCAAGTCACAAACAACATAAAAGAAATATGAAGCAAACACTTTTTATTTGATTTTTATAATGCCATGAAATGCTAGTATAAACAAATACAATTATGCCCTACCTAGATGCAATCACTGAGCTATAAATTGTAGTCAACTTCAGGTTCAAATAATAAAGCAAATTCCATTGATAGATTAATACCAAGCATGACAAATCATTACATAAAAGACACTACATTCCTAAATTTAATCATAAAAGTTTAAAGTGTCAAATTAGAAATCAAGTCACGCCATCAAAAAGATAATGAAATACACTTCGCAATGCAACTAAAATCAACTAAAATAGAGCTTAGATGCTCAAGATATTCAAAAAAGAGTCCAAGGGCATAAACACAAGAATACATGCAAAATAACTAGAGAAAATACTACAAACAAGCCCCTAGAAGGACCTAAATGCAAATAGAATCCGCAAGGACTTCCCTATAATTTTTCCACATACGTGGGGACTAAATTACAATTATTGAAACCCAGAGGGGGTCGGTTGTAATTAATCCCAGACGTGTGTGGTATTCATGTGATATTGGACCTATTTGTAAATTGGAGAAGATGGCGGGGCCTCCGTGTAAATTACCTAATGCTCACGTGACCGCGCACATTAGGTTAGGCTTGGTGGTGATGCAGGCGCAGGGGTGTGGCTCGGGCCCTGTGGCATTCCGAGGTTCTTCGGCTTGGCTCGGGCGGTCCGAGCTTGGATGCTCGGGATGGAGGCTCTGTGAAGACACGCGTGGTCTGCTGGAACCATCTGATCATCGAGATCGGACGACTGCTGTTTAGGTTAGATAACGTCAACATGGCCTCCTATAGACCGTTGGATGGGCACCTGGAGGGTGCCATCCAACGGTAATTGTGCGCTCAGGGGGATTCTCCTACGTCAAGGCTAGCAGCGTGAATTTCGAGCTCCGACGATGCTGGGCAAGCTCCGCCACTCCTCTCCAATCACAACGCAGCTCTGTGGAGGTCCCTGGAAGCACTGAGGCAATCATCGTAGCAAGGTCAAGACGTTGGACCACCTGCAAGAGGCTGATGTAAAACCATGGCCAAAGACGAAGCTCGAGAATTGAGCTCCAGCCCAGGTCCGACCATTAAAGATGGGCACCTGCAAAATGGGTTAGTGACGATAGACGATGCGTACATGTGCTTTGTGTGGGCATAATGAGGTGAAGTGAAATAGAAGGCCGTAAAGGGGCGAAGAAGGTGGTGGCCTGGTAGTCTTCTCTAGCAAGCTTGGAGAAGAAATGGGACGAGGTGACAAAGGGGTATGGAGGACCGAGAGAGTGGGTGAAGTTGTGCGCAAGGACGATGGAAGCGAGATGAAGCTCGAGGGATGGTTAATGGAGGGTGAATAAGCGGAGAGTGTCCTAATTAATTAAAGAGAAATAAAAGAAAAAAACAAAAAGAGATAAAAGGTGCTTACCTGGATAATAGGCAGACACTGGGCCTGGGCTTGATCTCCTAGACAAAGCTCGGGATATCATTGAACTCCTACAGTTGTGAGGAGCAGCTCGCCGGCAGGTGGAAGACGGAGGCATAGCCTACCATGGCTATGGGTCGATACTGGAGATTAGGCCATCTTTGCTCCGTCGATCCGACCTCCCCCTATCATCGGGAGGCGGGGAGATGCTGGGTCTAGTCCCGTATAAAGGTGGACGAGTTGATTCTGCTATGGTGATGACTAATTTGAAGGAAGAAGATTGAGATCTCAATAGTGGTCATTGTGGGTTGAGAGGGGTGTGTGGAGAGAAAGGGAAGGAGACACGGGGAGTTGTGCTGCTCGTGAGAAAAAAAGGAAGTTCGGGCTTGACCGTGAAGTAGTTAATGAGGGGAAGGTTGAGGAGGTAACGAAAATGGGAAAGGGGCGAGCAGTTTGCTTGTTGGATGACGTGAGAGAGAAGGGGAAGCCGGAGTAAGGAGACAGGGTCTCAACTGTTGGATCTCGTAATCCAACGGGTGAGAGGCGGGCGTGAAGGAGCAGCCTTGATCAAATGATCAAGGCACATCCAAGGGCCGATGATCGAAGCACTTGATGCCTTTGGATCTGATGATCTAATGGCTGAGGGATGAGCGGGCACGGACGGGCAAGATTGAGGCATGTAGAAAGATCGAGCGGCTGAAAAAGGAGCGAGAACCAACGATTTGGATGAATCTCCAGAAGATGATCGAACGACGGATGATGAAGCGCGTATGTGCGGTTGAATATTTAGGAGGGGATCCGACAGTGCAAAATTGAGCGGAAACGTATGACCGAGATGGAGGCACGTAGGGGGATCAGACAGTGGAAAATGGTGCAGGAACCAGTGGCCCTGGTTGAAGCTCCTGACATGATCGGATGGCTGAAAGTAAAGGACGCGTGACACGCGGAGAGACATGCTACGTGGCTCAACCAGAAGGAGCCACGTGTCCCAACCAGATTTATTCAGAGAAAAACTCGAAAAAGAAGAAGAAAAAGGCCAAATTTGGAAAAACTCAGAACATGAAAGTTGTAGATCTTGATGACATCTACAAGTTTCTTGTTGACCAAATACGTAAACAAGGTCAAACAAAGGGAAAAATAATTTTGTGAGCATTATTAAGGGTATAAAATCACTATGATTTTTGATTTTGTTATTTTTTTGTATTTTAATTTATTCCAAGACTCAAATATATACAACAATTTACCTGGTTTTTATTGACACTAATTTAACCTAGGGGGTTAATATGGGCAAATAATCATGATGAGACAGAGGTTCATCATCTTCCTATACTTAAATTATGCTCGCCCCCGAGCATCTCAATCATGAATGAGTTGGATTAACCCCCGATTGTGCATGTGAATACATGATCTCATCCATTCAAGAACTCCCAAAATTCAGAGACCCAAAATTTTGGAGTTGAACCAAACTCTAATCAAGAGGTGCCCAATTTCTCTAATTTTTCAGACTCTCTCTTGTATACATATAAATTAAGGATATCAAATTAAGTGTTGACCACGGTTATGAGAGTAGAGTCACAACGTCACTCAAGGTTCCAATCTAAGAAATTCTCCTAAGGACCCAATCCTCAACACTAGGTAATAAACCAAATATTGCAATCAATCCACCGTCTCTTTAGTTGTCAGACTTAAACGATGAAAAGCTAATTGATGGAGGGTGTAGGATTGTGTCATTTCTTCTCTCCCTCTCATTGGAACAAGGATTCTCTCAAGTACCTTATTAACTCAACATATTTTTTTGTTGTTGATCAGTGCATCCGCCAAGAGAAGTTGAAGTCACATGCACTTGTTTTCGTGGGAATACACCGGGGTGTGCCTTTTTTGAGTATCTAATATACCTTTACACCCAGACTTGTAAGCTCGACTCCTGGTCCTAATAGTGGTGGTCCAAGTGGATACTTTGAAATGGTTGGGAGCACTTGCCGTTGGTGGGAGCTCTTTTGATATTTGACTTTGTAGGATGAGAGCTTTTCTTTCAACATTGTTATTTCTTTGTATTGTTTTTGGTTAGCTCCATTGCTTTTACCAAGAGTTGATGCACACTAATCAACATTTTTTATCACACCCTGACATTTAGGTAAATATCAAGAGATTAGAATAAGAACCATGTTCTCATATTGGATAAAAAATGCTGACACTATGGTTTCATGAAGCCTTCAATGAGTTTCCCATCCTCGAGCATCATTAAATCGAGTCCAAACTCAAATCCCTCATCCCAGTCCCTCAAGTGAAATTTTAACTCCTCTTCATCATAACCGCAGTCGCGAATGTGAAGTGCTGATCATATTCTTAAAGATAGAGACTAAGCACACAATATAGAATGCAAATCTGACAAACTAGGGAAATGTAGATAATTAAGTCAGAGACCCTGATGACTAAGGCTAGTTAACTTAAAATCTCAAGACCTCTCAAACCAAGTGTTCTTGAACATTACTGATCCTGTGCGAATGTGAAAGTGTCAAGGATTTAAACCAACCCCTTCACTTTTTTTTCAAATTTTTATGAAGACTTTAAAAGTCCTAATGTCTGGACTAAACTCAAATGTGTAGTTGCATCTACCTTCAGCCAGTATAGGAGTAAGTACGGGCTGTAGAACATTACCCGTTGCTTGAGGACGGAGCCTTATGCAATGTCCTCTAAACCACCTACTCCACTAAGGGAGACCATCACTGAAAGCAGCTACTTATTTATGTTTAGTAGTCAGTTTGTCTTTGAACGGATTTTTAATTTTTTTTATTATTATGGATTTTTGAATAAAGTTAGAACACAAGTTAAACTCATTTTTCCTTATTGAAATAAAGTTTTAAATACATTTTCCAAACATATGTCCCATATACATCGATTTTTACAAACATTTTTCAAACGATTTTTCAAAGCAAGTAAAACCCATTTTTCAAACATTTTCAAAATATTTTTCTCAAAAAATAATGTAACATAGTATAGAAAAATTTCCAAACTTTGAAAATATTTTATCCAACTTGGTTTCGAAAATTTATTCTCTAGCAAAGAAAATTTAAATTTTCAAAATGTTTCAAAATATAGCTATGACTAAAGTACACACACACACACACACACACATATATATTGTATATACGGTATACCCCTTATACTTAAATTTTGCTATCCCCACATAACACTAAGTGATACAAAGCCATAGCTCAATTTAAGGTATATGAAAAATATACTGGAACTGAGGAGGATGCCCCTATACTTCGATTAGAAATAACCTAAGTATCAAAGAGAAGGATAAATGAGTAAGAAATTTATGGGGACTCAGGTCCCCCCTATACTTTGGCTTGAGAATTGCCTAAGTAAAGAGATGGATAAATGAAGCTGGAGAGACCTGAGGGGAGCAAAGATGTTAGATGGATGTATACACGAGGGAATGAATCTACAGAGATGAATGGAGTACCTAGGTTCGTTGGGAGGGTATCGAAATAAACAAGGCTCAATCAACCAAGCAATACCCTTGATTCACCAACTCACACGTGAAACCAACAAATGTTGGTTATTTATCTTGTCATTTTTATTGGTGATAAAATCATTCTAGTTTATGCAAGGATTAATGAATTGTAAAATCGAAACATCTTACGTAAACAGGGCGTTGCTCTCCTAAAACATGATTTTTACTCCATTTTTGGTCAAGTGCATTATCATTCCCATTTTTAAGCTTTACGGTTATCACTATTCTAATGCGAGCACAAATCAATCAAACAACGTCTACCACTTATTCCCAATTTGCGTTAATCCTAGATGATCAAGCCAGGATGGGAGGTCGAGAAAAAGCCAATGCATACGATAAAATCATGATCTATACTAGAGAGGAAAACTTGCATTGCCTTTAGCTATATTCATGAAAACAAGACTAATTTGAAAACAATAACTGAATGTGTAGTTGATGAAAACTGCACCTAACATGCTTCTACTAGTGGGGAGAACAAATTTAATTTTTAGTTAAGTGAAGCGATGTCTACGTGCGTCTCAAATTAATGTGTGTCCTACCTATGATCAAACACATAGAATAAAAATACGAAAATATCTCAGAGAGCCACGTGCCTGTTCCTAGGTCGACACTCAAGTGGGGCAAGCCCCACACACTCATGAAACACATCGTTCATTTACAATCGTGAGTCTTCAAATGAAGACCGCTGTAAAGACAATTATTACATGCCTTAATAAAAAAGGCAAAAAATATTTTTTTTATTCATTTTTCTCCAATGTTTGCTTCTACTTCTCCTTGCAGCGGGAGCTCCTGCTCCTTGCCTCCTTGATCACCAAGGGACCCAGCCACGAGAAGCATGCATTCGATATATATCAAAGAAATATCAACAATGCAGGTAAAACAACAACAAGACCTGATGAGCGGTCCGAGCAACTAAGGTTAAGTGATATCAAAGGCCGTTGCGACCTCAGTCCTCAAACCGGGCTCAACAGGAAAAATGAGAGACCACCAACAAGATCAATCAACAATAAAAACAAGGCAAGCGGTCCTGCTAATTATTTTACCTGGTATAGCTACCAGGATCGAACACAAGGAGCATAGAATGACAAGTCTATGAAGTAGTCAGGTAATCAAAAGATGAAGAAATTTTTTTGGTGGTTTTTAATTTTAATTTTTTTATGATTTTAATTAATATGAAAAGTAGAGACAAGGTGAAGAAGGTACACACAATCGATTATTTAAGTGTACAAAATGCTCAAAAATTCAGAACAAATTTTTTTTAGGTTTTTAAAATATTCAAATGTTTTTGTGAATTTTATGGGGTTTTTAATTAATTTTCTAAAAATACCAAAAGACCAAAAATAGTAGGCAATGTACAACTGGGATCTAAAGGTAAATTAAAATTGTCTAAAATGCCTATCAAATCCAAGCAGTAATTTTATGTGAAACTACAAATAAAATTGAACTATAGAAAAGAAGAACATATTTTTTTTGATTTTTAAGGATTTTTAATAAATTTTATAAGATTTTTAATCTTTTTTAATTTTTAGGGGTTTTATAAAGGGAAACAGAACCAAAATCATAGGGAAATTAAAACACAACAAAACAAACACTTAAGAATTTTTTTTGGAATTTTTCATGGTATTTTATATTTTTAATGGATTTTTCAAAATAACCAGGGATACCTTTTAAGGTTTTTGAATTTTAGAAAATACCAAACGAAAACAAAACAAGCCACAAAAATTCCCAAAATTCCTACATAGTAGCATGCGCTACTTGTCAAAATATCAGAATTTTGGAATAATTTTGCTATTTATTTAATAAAAAGCAAGAAAAACAGCTCACAGGAACTAAAACACAAATAAATTAAGTTCTGGGACCAAAAAGTAATAAGCAATAAAACCCTAGGGTCCAATCTGCAATTTCTCCATCAAAATCTGCACATGACTCAAATCAACATCCACTGGGGCATATTTGCAAATATGAAAGGTAAATATTCAATCAATAATAGAAGATAAGTTCGGGGCCAATCATGCAAATATCCCAACTACACACGTGACGAAGCACATGGTTCCACACAGGCAGGACTAAAAAGTAAATATGAGAAACTACAAGTACTGGATTGCAAAATGGTTCAACTATGATTTTTATTTTACAGACTAAAATAGAAACTAAAATAAATGCATGGTAGAATATGCAGTATACCCATGGAGGCACGTGAGAGGTACATGGGGACATGTGTAAGCTACTGGCAGGGCGTGATCGTGCGGCTCTGCTTCTCTGCAACGGATGATCTGACGGCTAGGTAATATTCCCTACGTGTGGCGCAGATCTGTAAGATGGTGTCAGATTAATGGTCAAAAGGCTGCAACATTGGACGAATCAGATGAAATTTGGAATGTTGTTCCTCATCCAACGGCAACGAAAATGGTGGAAGAACAAGGCACTAGCGAACTACGAACGATGATCGAGGTGAATCCGTCCGGTCGATCAGGCTACCACTGGGTCGAGCACCTCCATGGAGGCACTCCGCGTTGAGTCGTGGGCTCCGATCGCCCGACGAACTGTCGGATGGACGGAATGATGGAGCTGGGGTAGCTCTGCCGAGCAGCTGGAAAGCAGATAGAGCTCTTCACGGCTCCAGGAAACCTACGAAGCTAAGACTTGGAGGCACACTCCGATCCAGTTTATTAGGAGAAGAAACCAAAGAAGCGACGACAAATGGTCTTGATCTCCGACGGTCATGGCGGAAGGAGATCGGGGACCTAATCTTGGCTATGTGAGCCAATATTAGGGTGATCGGGTTGTGTGGGAAGATGTAGGGCGAGCGTATGGGTCGATCCAAACGGTTAGATGAGGGTGACGAAGCTACGACCTGATGGTCGGAGCTGGCGGCGTACAAATGATGGACTAGATAAATGACGGAGCTAGGAACGATCAAAGAGCTAGCTGAGGTTCCGAGTATGATCCTGAGCTCCAGGCGGAGTGAACGGTGGGGTTGTGGCCTCAACCACGCTACGTCAGGCGAAGGAGGCTACTCGCGGCGGTGCTCCGGCCACGAAGGTTGAGCTGCGGCTACACAACACCAAATCGACCACCAAAGGGATCCTTCAATGGTTGTCACTACGCTGGAGGGTTCTAGTGTATCGAGAAGGGATGTGGCGCGAGCTGCCAACTCGGGAGAGCGGATGAAGAGATCTTATAGTGCTCCCAGGTGGCCAGAGAAATCAGGTAGGAGCGTACGAACCGAGGAAGATCCGCACCATCCTAGGGATCCACGAGGGTCATGGATCCACGGGGAAGGTGCGGGAAAATAGTCGAGGCATGGGCACGCGTGATCCGCCCTAGGAAATTCTGAGAAGAAGGTCCGGTGAAGAGGTCGGGTCGGGTCAAGCCAATGAAGAGGGGGTTGACCGGGGTCAACCTCCTGACATGGACCAATCAGAAAATAGGATTTATAAAAATATTTACAAATTGAATAAAAATAATAAATTACTTTAAATAAAAAGTGTATAAAATGAAAAATGTTTGTTATTTTCAAACTATTTTTCTGTGATTTTTATTTATTTTTTTGAAAAATAAATTAGTCTATATACAATATAGTGTATTATATACATGCATAATATACCTATGTATTTTGTACAATTAATTTTATTTTATTATTTCTACAAAAATACCCCAATTTTATATTTTTACTTATTTTCAACATAATTTTTGGAGTATAAAATAGTTATTTTTATTTTTATTATATATTTACAAGTATATAATAAATAGGGAAGAATATATGTACATGTATTATGTATAAGTGAGAGGGAATTTTATTTTATTTTTTTGTAATTTTATTTGATTTTTAGAAATATATACAAGGGATTAAAAGACATATTTTAATATTTATTTTTGTAAAAATAAATTATATACACATATGGTACATATATACACTGTGAAGTGACCCTATATCTCTCTACCTATTTTATTTGGCGATCAGGCCAATGCTTGGCCCTCTCTTGGATTTGGGTCACTCAATATTTATTCTAAATATTTCCTTCTTTTTCTGTTATTCTTTATTCTTTTATTTTTGCACAAATACATGCTAATTATGATATTAACATATGCATGCTTTGCTAAGTTATTGTATTTACAAATATTTACATGACGCTTTGCCAAGATAATTAGCTAAAATAAAAGAATAAAGAGTGACGAATGAGGATTCAACACCCCCCTATACTTTACTTTTGCTAGTCCCTTAGTAAACAACTATTTGAAAAAGAATTGAAAAGGACAGAAAAAAAAAAGAAAAATCAAGGTTGATTATTAAACTTGTCTTCATTAAATTGAAGTATGGAGCTCAGTCAAGACTTTGGATTATTAGTTTGTTGGAACCTTATTTGGGCTTTGGTTTAAAACTCAATAGCCTCTAAGTTCCACCAATCTATGGTCAGGACTCCTCAATAATCCAGATCAGAACAAGTCTACATACACAAACTCTACTGACCATGAATCTTTTCTTGTTCTGTGTAAGTGATATGAAGCTCCCCACCTCAGAAATGGTAAAGTAACAACCCCCCTTAGCAAGGTAACTCTAATGCCCTAGTCCAGCAACTCTTTCCTCGAGGAGAGGGATATTCCATTCTAAGTTAAAGTGCAACCGGCTCAAGAAGAGGGGGAAGAAGAGAATGGACCATGACCAGTGTAGTCATGTATCCTTAGGAGCCCAACCAGTGTAGCTAAGTCTCCCGCTGCAAGCTTCATGAGATGAGAATGGGTAATATAACCTTTGCTTTATTTCGCTATATAGACTCCGGTGGGTATTTCATTTTCTATCAAAGCCACCACTTTCTTGAAGTTTTTCTTTCTTTTGCACATTTTTTATGTGCATATTTACAAAGTATCTACATGGTGCAACATATATACATAAGGAGTTTTTCCTCTTGAGCCAGTAGACTATCCCTCTTTTGAATCTTTATTTCAACCCACAACTCCTGTCTTTAGACCTCAACACTGCCAGACCAAGTTGAGATGTACTTCCTTCACTAAGAGAAAACGAGAGGTTCCGCCTAGGAGTACTACCCTCATATGCTACCCCAAGCCAAAGAAGACTGCCTCCTCACCACCTCATCCTTAGAGAGCTATGTGTAAGGTGATGGCGCAAGTAAAGCGATTGTCTGTGAGAGTCATGTGTGCGTTGTTAAGTGTTCTACTCAGGCTCATCAAGATGACATGTGCTTATAGCCTAGTGGACTCAAAGAATTAAGTCCCAAATGGACTTGAAAAGTCTTAACCCTAAGCCCTATAAGGTTCCTCTGAAAGTTAGGTGGATTAAAATCTTTAACCAAGCTCCATTTTTCAATTTAGTTCCAGGCTAGTTTAAATGTCAACCGTGATTCAGAAAAACTGTACAAGTATATAAAAAAATTTTTATGCAGATTTTGAAGATATGTAAAATTTTTGAAAAATATTTGAATGAATGAATGCAGAAGTTTTGCAAACTATTTACACACATTTACACGAGTTTTTGCAAATTTTTATTTTTTAAACATTTTGCAAAAAATTGTACTATATACATAATTTTGATATCAAAGTATTTACAAACTCTTTACAATCAAAGCATTTTTACAAAGATTTGTATAAAAATAATTTTATAAATAGCTATGTATATGCAAGAAAGAATTTTATGTACAAGAATTTTTTTTATTTTTTATGGTTTTTAGATAAAGGATTTTAGCCATTTTATTTATTGACACACTCACACAAAGTACGAGTTATGGCTAAAGTATATATGAAATATATACGACACCCCCTATACTTAGCTCGAATGATTTCCTCAGAGTGAATCACGAGCGATGAATAAGACATAACTCATGCTTAGTATAGGGAAGTGAAAAGGAAAGCTATACTACAACGACGAATCAATGAATATAATGAAGAGAGCTCGGTGTTTTCCCCCTATACTTAGGATCAAGTAATCCTAAGTATAGTAAACTGTACATAAAGCGAAGACCGAGTGATAGGATGTACAGGATTTACCTCCCCTATACTTAGGGTGAAAGGTCCCTAAGTATAGGCAGCAAAACATAGGTAAAAAGAATCAATAGAATACTCAAGAATCCGACTCCTCCCCTATACTTAGGGTAAGGTACACCCTAAGTATAACATAATCATAAGATGCATATGGGGTGTTGGACTAAAGAATGAGATGATATGGACATCTGGATCTATACATGGCGGAAGCCAGTGATAATCAGACATGAGATGCAATAGATGTGAGTTGAAGACCACATCTCACGCAAAATTAATATCGGAGACACTAATGACCAATGGCTCATGATCTAGATATGGTTTGAGCCATTGTCCGTTAACACAAAAGGTAGACTCAGATGACATCTCAGATATGTCAATACTCCCATTGTCATGTACCTTTCAGACCATATACGGTCCCTTCCACTTGCTCTAAAACTTCCCTGTAAATAATCTAAGCCTGGCATCAAACAACCATACTATCTGATATGGCTCAAACTGCTTGTGGATGATGTGAGAATCATGCCACTCCTTCAATCGCTCCTTGTAATGTTGGCTGCTCGAAAAGGCTGTATCTCTAAGCTCCTCCAGGGCTGCCAATTCTGCATTCCTTTGATCTCCTACACTCACTGATCCAATAATATATCTGTGACAGCCCAAAGTTACTTGTGCCTAATCTCAATAGGTAAATGGCATGTCTTTCCATAAACGAGACGAAAGGGAGATGTACCCAAAGGAGTCTTGAAGGAAGTCTGGTTACTCCGGTATGCCCACAAGACCGAGTCCAAAAGCTGTGACCAATCCTTTCGGTCTGGGCGGACTACCTTCTGCAATATCGTCTTGATATCCCTGTTCGATACTTCAACAAGACCATTGGTTCGAGGGTGTTATGAAGTGGCTACACGATGGTCAATGCTGAACTAGCTAGCAAGGGCCTTTACCTTGTTGTTGACTAAATGAGACCCCCCGTAAGATATCAAAACTCTAGGTACCCCAAACCATGAAATGATATGCTTCCTCAGAAATATGCAAACAGTCCTAGCATCTGCGGCTCGGGAGGGGATGGCCTCAACCCAATGACTAACATAATCTACGAGCAACAGAATGTACTCGAATCCCTAGCTCTTACGGAATGGACCCGTGAAATAAATGACCCTTGCATCAAAAACCTTACAGAAGTGAATGGGCTGCATAGGCATCATGCCACGCTGTTCACAAGTGCCCATCCTCTGACAGTCAGTACATCTCTTCATGAATTCATCAGAATCTTTGAAGAGAGTAGGCCACAGCCGGATTGGAGCACTTTTTGCGCCGTTCTCCTTCTAGATTGATGTCCTCCTGCCTCCAGCTTATGACAGTAGGTGAGGACGCTATGGTGCTACTCCTGAGGAATGCACCGTCGCCAGACACTATCCTCTCCTTCATGATAAAGGATGGGATCCTCTCAATGGTAAGACTTGGCCTTCGATAGGAAGGTCTCAAGTCGCTGCCTGTGCCAAACTTGTGGAACTTTCTTGGCAACAAGATAGTTCACAATGTCGGTGTACCATGGGAGCGAGGCAATAGCAAGGATCGCCTCATTTAGGAAGGTCTCAAAAATAGGATCAGTCCGCTCGGATTCCTCAAGATGCTCTAACGGGAGAGATGATCCGCCACCACATTCTTGACTCCAGGTTTATCCTTAATCTCAAAATCAAACTCCTAGAGTAGAAGGATCCATCTAGTCAGTCTCGCTTTGGCATCCTTCTTTGCCATAAGGTACCTGATGGCGGTATGATCAGTAATGATAGTCACTCTTGATCCAATGATATGCGATCTGAACTTATCCAAGGCAAAAACTACGGCTAGCATATTCTTCTCAGTGATTGTATAGTTCTGCTGTATGGCATCCAATGTACGGCTAGCGTAGTGAATGGCAAAAGGCACTCCATCCCTCCTATGTCCCAGCATGGCTCCTATGGAAAAATCGCAGGCATCCATCATGATCTCGAATGGGAGAGACCAATTAGGTTGTTGGAGGATAGGAACCTCGACAACTAGACTCTTGAGAGTCTCAAATGACGCAAGACACTTATCATCTACAATGAACTTGGTGACTTTGGTCAGCGAATCAGTCAACGGTCGGACGATCCTGCTGAAATCATGAATGAATCGTCGGTAGAAACCAACATGCCCCAGAAAAGACCGTAACTGTCGCAAGTTGGATAGTGGATTGAGTTTCCTGATGATATCCACCTTGGCTGGATCAACCTCTATGCCCTTGTTCGAGATGATATGACCAAGAACAGTCCCTTGAGTCACCATGAAGTGACTCTTCTCCCAAGATAATACAACATGGACCTCGATGCATCGCTAAAGGACGCAGTCTAGGTAGTCAAGACAAGCATCAAACCCATTGCCACAGACCGAAAAGTCGTCCATGAAGACCACCAAGCACTCACCCACCATGTCTGAAAAGATGAACAACATGCACCTTTGGAATGCTGTCAGGGCATTACATAGACCAAAGGGCATCCGTCTGAAAGCATATGTCTCAAAGGGACAGGTGAATGTAGTCTTGTTCTGGTCTTCTGGCGCAATGGCCACCTGGTTGTAGTCGGAGTACCCGTCAACAAAGTAGTAGTGACTCTTCCCATCTAGCCTCTCTATAATCTGATCGATAAAAGGTAGCGAGAAATGATCCTTCTTGGTGGCCTGATTCAATTGTCTGTAGTCCACACAGACCTCCAAGAAGTGGGTACCCGAGTAGCTATCTCCTCTCCAGACTCACTCACAACTGTAGTCATGCCCGTATTCTTAGGCACCACATGTAATGGACTAACCCACCTTGAGTCGAAGATGGGGTTAGATAAAATCGGTGCTCCACCATTTCGAGATTTCCTTCATGACAACCTCTCGAAGGTTCGGGTTTAGCCGCCGCTGGAACTCACACGATGGCTTGGTGTCCTCTTCGAGATAGATATGGTGGGAGCACATGGCCGAACTTATCCCCTGGAGATTAGCTACACTCCATCCTATCACCTTGCAGTTCCTTTCAAGAACCTCCATTAAACGAGATTCTTGCTCTCCAGTCAAATCTATTGAGATAATGGCCGGGTGCATCTCATGCTCTCCTGCAAGGAATCTATACTTCCATGACTGCGGCAAGGGCTTCAGCTCTGGACGAATGGGCGCTGGTAAATCTGGCCTCTGAAAAGTCTGAGTGAAAGCAACCAAATCTACATGGGAAAACTCTCGCTGATCATGAAAATCCGGTGAAAACTACTCTGCTGGTGTATCTGTACTCTGAATAGGACCCGTCTCCACCCTAGTTGTTGGCTCTATAGGAATCAGACATGAAATCAAGTCATCAAACTTTGCCTAATCAGTATCTGACTCCGAGGGATCTGAATCTAAATCAATAGAAATATCAACTGCCTCGCTATCCTGAAAGTGGTCTACCGCCTCGAATGTCCTCAGCCAAGAGTGTGCTCTCAAGGCTCTCCTCTGCTGGAATCTGGAAATCACTGGGATCTGAGTGTGATAGGATGGCTCGTGAAACAAGGTCTGACAAGTGGCTTCGTCATCTGTGATCACAAAATCGCACTCCTAGTGGACGCCTCGCTCTACCTTTGTCATCTGCTCTGAATCACTGAGCTCCTCTGAGCAGACTGAATCTCGCGCTCTGATTTCGTCGATCGTCTCTATTTGTATACTCTCGCCCTCGACGCAAAAGTACACATTCTCGTTATCATGATCGGACACTGCCTTGGCTGTGGCCAAGAACATACATCCTAGAATGATGGGGGTATCGGTCACAGAATCAGGGATCTCCATGTCCAATACAATGAAGTCCACGGGGAATTTCAGGCCCTGAATTGTGACGACCATGTCCTTCAACAACCCCTTTGGCCTCTTGATAGATCTATTAGCAAACTGAAGGACTGTCCTGCTCTGTCGAAGAGGGCCAAACTCGAATCGGTCGAGTAAGGCTGCCGGGAGTAAGTTGATGGAAGAGCCATTGTCTAATAGAGTCCCGATCGAATCTCTGCTCATGGATGTGACATCTAACATAGGAAGCTCCTGTATCTGGCCTCTTGGCTAGCAGACGAGTCTGAATGGTGAAGCAGGTGGCTCTAGTGAGCACATAGATCTCGTCATGGTGGTTCATCTTCTTCCTGTGGATAGTGGTCTTCTCTCTAAGGTTCCTCTTTAAGAGAGGGATGTGCTCAAGGGCCTCCTGTAGAGTCAGATGATTCTGGAAACTGTCTATCATATGCTGGTTGAACTCTAACTGCTGAGATTTTTTTGGGTTTTCTTTTTTATTCCCCTTAGCCAAGTAGAGTACTTGAGGGAAGGGGATGGATGGGCCCTCCTCAGATGGAGGGCTAGGAATGGGTCCCTGCTGCTGAGACAAAACAGAGTCCATACAAACATCTCCAGGCATCGCAGATGGAATCGCAAATAAAGAGACCTTTCTTTTATTAATTTTTTAGATTTTCCAAAATAGATCTGAGATACAAAAGCAAAAGTAAATGTAACAGGAATAGGAAGGGTGGCCTTAGTACCACCCGCGACATCCGGACTTACGACATCAACACCGCTCTTTGGCTCAGCATCATCAAGTCTGGTGGCATAATCACCAGCTCTTGTATTTGGTGAAGGGGCGGCCTCAGTACCGTCAACTGGAACTACAACCGTGGTGGTGTCAGCACCACCGTCATCAACATCATTATGAGCGACATAAGCACCACTCCCTTCCTCGTCTGGCGCTCCTGAGTCCTTATGGTGTCATCGCTCAGACGAGGTGCCGCTGGCTGGCATCCTACCGCTCCTAAGTGTAATAAAGTCAGCATCAAAAGTGTATGCAGAAATATCACCAAGTGAATCACTAGAAATGGTAATATCTATAAACTCTACCTGCTCAGACTTCCTCTTCAAATTGTTCAGATTTAGCTCGATATGAGCGGGTATGGCAGCCCTTCACTATCTCCCTCATCTCCTGATGAAATTTGTCCATCTCTCGTCAGAAAGTGGCCTATTGCTTAGAAACAAGGCGGGCCAAGTCGTCAAGTACTGGGTTCTCATAGGCTTGCCCATGAGAACCGGACGGGTGGCCTTTCTGGAAGTGAGGTTGCTGCTTTTGTGAAGGATGAGGGGGATACTGGTGAGAGAACTGCTGAGGTTGCTGCCTCCACGACTGTCCCTACTGATAGGGACGAGAACCCATCTGGTAGTGTGGTTGTGGCTGTGGGAACTGGGGCTGCTGCTGCTGCTGGCTATACTGCCCACCTTGAACTGGAGGCTGCTGCTGGGAAGAGGCACCTCCGACTGACCAACGGAATCTGGGATGGTCTCGATGGATCCCAGGCTGAGATCGATCGTACCAAATCCCGTTGACATCTATCAATGGCTCCTGCTAGTAAGGGGGTGGGGGAAGGACTGCCAGGGGCTGATCCTGCTGATACACCACCATCTAAGTGTCCTGAGACGTTGGTGGCTGGAAGTACTACTGCTGCGGCTGCTCAAACGACTCCGCCTGAATATGGTGAACCTGTCTGAGCTGGCTGGAGTGCTGGGTCGAGTTGCTACTGCTAGTATCAGCCCGTGACCTGAGACGGGGCTAAGAAGCCGTCTGTGCCTCTTGGAGACACATGATCTGGGTCTTCAGGTCACTCAACATCTTGCCATGTAATCTATCCGACACATGCCCTGACACTGCTTCTTCTCTATGATCTCGATGCAGCCCAACTTCTCGCTAATGATATCCATATCAGTAGCGGATGACTTGGCCTGTGCTGCAGCTGCTGATGAAGTGGATGGGCCTGCATCGATTCATGCAATCCTCTGGTAGGACACAACCTGTGGATGGGGCTTCCTCTAAGTGTAGAGTCGGGTCTGGGACATGACAGTGTAGTTCTCAACCATCTCCTCATAGATAGCCAGACCTGATCCTCGTACTTCGCAAAATAGGATCCCCCACAAGATGCGTTCACGAGCCCCTACAGCTCCGGTGTCAGCCCACAAAAGAAAATCTGCACTAAGTTGGGCTTGGATATGTCGTGATGTGGACTCCGATCGATAAGCTCTCTGAATCAGTCCCATGCTTCATGAAATTGCTCGTTGGGAAGCATGGAGAAGTTGTTTATGAGGGTTCACGCTGCAATCGTCCGACCGAGTGGATTGTACTTGTTCAAGTACTCGGTCCGGAGATGTTCCCATGATGTCATGTATCTCCTAAATGCTTCAGCCAATAGGCTGCTCTGTCGACGAGGGAGAATGGAAAAGCCATTATCTTGATGGTATCCTCGCCCACAAGTCGATCGTGGACCGTGGTACAAATCATCTCAAACTCCTAGAGATGGATGTGCGGCTCCTCGATGGAAAGCCCATGGAATCTGGGCAGTAGCTGATTGGTCTAAGGTGGGAGTTTGAAGTCTCCCAGAATGGCTGGCAGCTGAATCAATCTGTGGGCCAGAGTTGCACCAGGGTTGTGCAACTCTCTCATCGTTCGTGCATGTGCTGCTCGCTGTGCTGGCTCTTCTGGCTCTCCTCCCTCAGGAATCTCTCCTCCATCGTCTCTGTTCTTCTCTCTATCTTCTCGCATCTAAGCCATCTCCCGACATATATCGACCATGAAAGCCCCCTGATCTCTAATCTATCGCTGAATAGTCTCCAGGGAGGCTAACAGGGTGTTGTTGATGGCACCCTGATCAAGAACATACGTGTGTGTCTGGCTTGGTCCATCAATGTGCTCCTCGTTACTGGCCATGGTCTCTGCAAAGGCAAAAGATCCAAACTCAGGTGTCGTCAAATGATCAAACATCGGATGCTGTCTTTGCTCGGGCACCTCAGCACTGGTAGATGGGTGGTCGAGGGAGAACAGGGAGGAGTCAAACTCGGGTTCGGAGAGAGGGTCTGGGCTCTCACGAACTAACCTAGATGAGTGAACCGGAGTGCTCGAGAGCGGTGCAACCAGATGCTGCCTAAGGAACCTCTGGCCCATCATCTTGATGTGGAGAGTGAAGACGGATGAGATCTGGAAAACACACAAGATCGGGCAAACAAACCCCGAATTCACCTACTCACGCAGAGCTGATGATCGTAAAGTTTGGGTCTTTTATCTTGTCGATTTTATTTAGGTGATAAAACAGTCTACCAGAGCGATTAAGCGAGTTGGTAGGAACCCAATGCTCTTAACAGACTCTCCCATATAAAAGGCCAGTAGTCTGCCAAGAGTTCAAGTATGGCTCTATCCTAGTGTGCTCTTCACTCTCTACTCATCCAAACCAAACAATGATGGAATTGCTCTCCTAAGACAGGTTTCTCAATGTGGTGTCTTTTAGGGTCAAGTGTGTTTAGCAGTCCCAATTTTATAGTTTTTCTTTTTTTAGATATTTTTCAAGCAAACAACTCCTAACGAATTTTCTGATTCTCCTGATTATTTTAAGCCCAAAACAGAGGGAGAAGTCGAAAAAGCTGATGCACGATCAAATATGATGATGCATGCAGATTAAGAAATACGTACCTAACTCCAGCTCTCTACATGCTGGGTAATCCGCGTATAAATTTAAAGACAGAAATAAAACTACCTATATGATGCAAGAAGAAATTTGCCTTAGACGAAGCAATTTCTACACGAAAAGAACAATATCTAGCTAATCAAACTAAATTCAGAGTCTGATCTTGGGAACCACTCAGTGCCCACCACACCGGGTCTTATCAGCGCTGTATGTGGTTCCTCACAGCACGTGGACTTGAGCCTAATTAAACTAGCTTTTTCTTGTGATTTTATTAATAAGGTCCAATCAACGATCTATAGGTGCATGCAGAGAACTAGGGTTGGGTCTTAATTAATTACATCATAATCAAAGAAAATCCAAAGTTTAAGGGACAAAAACTTCGAGAATCAGGCAGGAAGTAAATGAGATAAAACCAAAATCGGTGAAAACTACGGTGAGGTCCCCCGAGCACACCGGTGCTCGACAAAACAGACCCCGATAAGAGAAGTCAAGAGTCCACAATCCAAATATTATTACAATAATGATAAAAAGTCTAAACTACTCAAATCTGCCAAGTCTCCTGCTCCCGCTCTCCTACGCTCTCCTGCTGCTCGATGAAGAATCGAGATGCCACCAATTTGCACGGGTGCACTGACACTCCTAGGAATACCGCCCTCTCTCTTCGAACCCTCGTAAGAAAGAGAGAAACAAAAGACGGGTCAGATCACAGTTATGAAAAATATATCAAATAATGTGAAGTAGAAAATTAAACAAGCAATGAACTACTAAGTCGTGCTCCCCATCAACGGCCCCATTCTGATGAGTGGTCCGAGCAACTAAGGTTAAGTGATATCAAAGGTCGTTGCGACCTCAATCACTCGAACCAGGCTCAACAAGAAAAATTAGAGACAACCAACAAGATCAATCAACAATAAAAACAAGGCAGGCGATCCTGCTAATTATTTTACCTAGTATAACTACCAGGGTCAAACACAAGGAGCACGGAATGACAAGTCTACGAAGTAGTCAGGCAATCAAAAAGATGAAGAAATTTTTTTGGTGGTTTTAGTTTTATTTTTTATGATTTTAATTAATACGAAAAGTAGAGACAAGATGAAGAAGGTACACACAAACGATTATTTAAGGATCTAAAATGCTCAAAAATTCAAAACAAAAATATTTTTAGGTTTTTAAAATATTCAAATGTTATTATGAATTTTATGGCATTTTTATGATTTTTAATTAATTTTCTAAAAATACCAGCAGACCAAAAACAATAGGCAATGTACACATGGGATCTATAGGCAAATTAAAATTGTCTAAAACACCCATCAAATCCGAGCAGTAATTTTATGTGAAACTACAAAATAAATATACCTACTGAAAAAGATAACACATTTTTTTGATTTTTATGAATTTTTAATTATTTTTATGAGATTTTTAGTCTTTTTTTTAATTTTTAGGGGTTTTATATACCGAAAAGAACCAAAATCACAAGGAAATTAAAACACAACAAAACAAGATTTTTCTTGAAATTTTCAAGGTATTTTTCTATATTTAATGGATTTTTCAAAATAACCGGGGACACTTTTTAAGGTTTTAAAATTTTGGAAAATACCAAACAAAAACAAAATAAGCTACAAAAATTCCTAAAACTCCTACACAGTAGCAGGAGCTACCTGTCAAAATTTCAGAATTTTTGGAGCGATTTTGATATTTATTTAATTAAAAATAAGACACACAACTCGCGGGGACCAAAACATAAATAAATTAAGTTCTGGATCAAAAAAGTAACAAGCAATAAACCCTAGGGTCCAATCTACAATTTCTCCATCAAAATCCGTACGACTCAAATCAGCATTCACAAGGGCATATTTGTAAAAATGAAAAGTAAATATTCAATCAATAACAGAAGTTAAGTTCGGGGCCAATCACGTAAATATCCCAACTTCACACGTTACGAAGCACGTGATTCCACACAAGCATGACTAAAAAGTACTTACAAGAAACTACAAGTACTGGAATGCAAAATGGTTCAACTACGATTTTTATTTTACAGACTAAAATAGAAACGGAAATAAATGCAAGGTAGAAGATGTAATATACCCATGGAGGCACGTGTGAGGTGCGTGGGGACAAGTGTCAGTTGCTGACAGGGCGTGATCGTGCGGCTCTGCTCCTCTGCAACGGATGATCTGACGGCTAGGGAATTTTCCCTATGTGTGGTGTAGATCTGTCAGATGGCGTCAGATTAACAGCGAAAGGCTACAATGCTGGATGGCTCAGATGAAATCTGGAATGCTGCTCCTCATCCAATGACAACGGAAGATGATGGAAGAACGAGGCTCTGATGAACTTCGAACGATGATCGGGGCTAATCTGCCGGTCGATCAGACTACCACTGAGTCGAGCACCTCCAGGGAGGCACTCTGCATCGAGTCGTGGGCTCCGATCACCCGACGAACTATCGAATGGACGAAACGATGGAGCTGGGGTATGGGGTAGCTCTGCCGAGCAGCTGGGAAGTAGATAGAGATGTTCACGGCTCCAGGGTACCTGCAATGAGAAGCTAAGACTCGGAGGTACACTCTGGTCTAGGTTATTAGGAGAAGAAACCAAAGAAGCGGCGACGAATGGTCTTGATCTCTGGCGGTCATGGCAGAAGGAGATCGGGGACCTAATCTTGGCTATGCGAGCCAAGATCAGGGTGGTCAAGCTGTGTGGGAAGATGTAGGACGAGCGTGTGGGTCGATCCAAACGACTAGATGAGGGTGACGAAGCTCCGACCTGCTGGTCGGAGCTGGAGGTGTACAAATGAAGGACTAGATAAATGACGGAGCTTGGAACGATCAAAGAGCTACCTGAGGTTTCGAGTATGATCCTGAGCTCCAGGCGGAGTGAACGGCGGGGTTGTGGCCTCGACCACACTGTGTCAAGCGAAGGAGGCTACTCGAGGCAATGCTCCGGCCACGAAGGTTGAGATGTGGATACACGGTACCAAGTCGACCACCAAAGGGATCCTTTAACGGATGTCCCTATGCTGGAGGGTTCTAGGGTATCGAGAAGGGATGCAGCGCGAGCTGCAAACCTAGGGGAGCGGATGAAGAGGTCTTATAGTGCTCCCAGGTGGCTGGAGAAATCAGGTAGGAGCACACGAACTGAGGAAGATTTGCACCTTCCTAGGGATCCGCGTGGGTCATGGATCCATGGGGAAGGTGCGGGCGAAGAGTCGGGGCATGGGCACGCGTGATCTTCCCTAGGAAATTCCGAGAAGATGGTCCGATGAAGAGGTCGGGTCTGGTCAAGCCAGGGAAGTGGGGGTTGACCATGGTCAACCTCCTGATGTGGACCAATTAGAAAATAGGGTTTACAAAAATATTTACAAATTAAATAAAAAATAATAAATGACTAAATGACTTTAAATAAAAAAGCGTATAAAATGAAAAAATGTTTTTTTATTTTTAAACTATTTTTCTGTGATTTTTATTTATTTTTTTTGAAAAATAAATTAGTCTATATACAATATAGTGTATTATATACAAGTATAATATACCTATGTATTTTGTACAATTATTGTTATTTTATTATTTTTACAAAATTACCCCAATTTTATATTTTATTTATTTTCAACATAATTTTTCAGTATAAAATAATTTTTTTATTTTTATTATTTATTTACAACTATAAATTAAATAGGGAAGAATATATACACACACACACACATGTATTATGTACAAGTGAGGGGAAATTTTATTTTTTTCTAATTTTATTTTAATTTTAGAAATATATACAAGGGAGTAAAAGACATATTTTTATATTTATTTTTGTAAAAATAAATTATATACACATATGGTACATATATACATTGTGAAGTGACCCTATCTCTCTCTACCTATTTTATTTGGCGATCAGGCCAATGCTTGGCCCTCTCTTGGATTTGGGTTACTCAATATTTATTCTAAATATTTCCTTCCTTTTCAGTTATTCTTTATTCTTTTATTTTTGCACAAATACATGCTAATTATGAGATATTAACATATGCATGCTTGTTGCCATGTTATTGTATTTACAGCTATTTACATGATGCTTTGCCAAGATAATACGCTAAAATAAAAGAATAAAGAGTGATGAATGAGGATTCATCAGTCAGAAATTAACACTCAATTCAAATAATTAAAATCTAAATAACACAAAAGATGAGCTGTGTCCCCGGTAATGGTGCCATTTGAAAAACCCGAAATTTAACCTCTTATGTGGTTTTAATGCATAGTAGTCGGCTAAACTCAGATCGCTCAAAAACTACTTATGAATTTGCCAATAAAATAAAAATAGTCTAATTTATTTTACTTGGGCAAGCCCGAGGTCGAACTCAGGGACACGAGCCTCTTTAATATTCAGATTATGTGTTGGATTAATGGTTCATAGGTCAACTCACAAACAGAAATACAATGCAGAAAGAAACATGAAGCAAACACTTTTTATTTGATTTTTATAATGTTATGAAATGCAAGTATAAACATATACAATTATGTCCTACCTAGCTGCGATCATTGAGCAATAAATTGTAGTCATAAACCAATTCCATTGATACATTAATACTAGGCATGAGAAATCATTACATAAAGTCACTATATTCCTAAATTTAATCATCAAATTTTAAAATGTCTAATCAAAAATCAAGTCATGGCAATATAATGAAATACGGTTTACAATGCAATTGAAATCAACTAAAACGGAGCTCGGATGCTCAAGATATTCATAAAAGAGTCCAAGAGCATAAACACAAGAAAACATGCAAAATAACTAGAGAAAATACTATAAATAGGCCCCTGTAAGGACTAAATGTAAATAGAATAAGTCATGATGCCTTCCTTATAATTTTCCCACATGCACGGGGACTAAATTGCAATTATTGAAACCCATAGTGGGTCACTTGCAATTAATCCCAGGCGCACGTGGTATTCACGTGATATTGGACCTATCTGTAAATTGGACAAAATGGCGGGGCCTCCGTGCAAATTACCCAGTTCTCACGTGACGAAACATGTGAGGCTAGGCTCTATGGAAATGCATGCTCGATGGTGTGGCTTGGGCCACGTGGCATCAGATGGTTCTTCGGTTTGGCTCGGGCGCTCCAAGCCTAGACGCTCGGGATGGAGGCTCAGTGAAGAAACGTGTGGCTCTGCTGGAACCATCCGATCATCGAGATCAGACGACTGATGTACACGTTAGAGGGCATTGACATGGCCTCCTGTAGATTGTTGGATGGGCACCTGGAGGGTTCCATCCAATGGTAACTACGCGCTCATGGGGGCTCCTCCTCCATCAAGGCTGGCAGTGCGAGTTTCGAGCTCTAGCGATGCTCGACAAGCTCCGCAACTCCTCTCCGATCATAATGCAGCTCCGTGGAGGTCCCTCAAAGTGCTGAGGCATTCGTCAAAGGAAGGCCAAGACACTGGACCACCTGGAAGAGGCAAACGTTGAACAATGGCCAGAGACGAAGCTCAATAATTAAGCTTTGGCCTAGGTCCAACCATTGAAAATGGGCATCTACAAATGGGATTAATGGAGATAGCCAAGGCGTATAGGTGCTGTGTATGGGCATAATGAGGTGAAGTGGAATGGAAGGCCTTGAAGGGGTGGAGAAGGTGGTGGTTTGGTAGTCTTCTCCGGTAAGCTTGGAGAAGAAATGGGGCAAGACAACGAAGGGGTATGGAGGACCGAGAGAGTGGGTGAAGTTGTGCGCGAGGAAGGTTGAAGCGAGGTGAAGCTCGAGGGATGGTCAATGGAGGGTGAATAAGGGGACAATGGCCTAATTAATTAAGATAAATCAAAGGAAAAAGCAAAAAGATATCAAGGAGCTTAACTGGAGAAATGGCGGATACTGGGCCTGGGCTTGAGCTCCTAGATGGAGCCCGGGTCATCCGGGAACTCCTACGGCCACGAGGAGTAGCTCGCTGGTGGGAGGAAGTCGGAGGCATAGCCTACCATGTCTATGGGTCGACACCGAAGACTATGCCCTCTTTGCACTGTAGATCCGGGCTCCCCCTGTCATGGAAGGTAGAGAGATGCTGGATCTAGTCCTGCATAAAGGTGGACGAGTTGATTCTACAACAACGAGGTCTTATTTGAAGGAAGAAGATCAAGATACTGGTAGTGTCCATCGTGGGTTGAGAGGGGTGTGTAGAGCGAAAGAGAAGGAGACGTGGGGAGTTGTGCTTCTCGCGCGAAAGAAGGAAGTTCGAGCTTGATCGTGAAGTGTTAGGAAGATGAGGGGAAGCTTGAGGAGATGATGAAGATGGGAAGGGGGCAAAGGTTTGCTTGTGGATGGCGTGGGAGAGAAGGGGAAGGTGGAGGTAGGAGATAGGGTCTCAACCGTTGGATCTCACGATCCAACGACTAAGAGAGGGTGCACAGAAGTGGCCTTGATCAAATGATCAAGGCACATCCAAGGGACGACGGTCGAAGCACTTGATGCCTTTGGATATGCTAATCCAATGGATGAGGGATGAGCGGGCACGAACATGCAAGATAGAGGCGTGTAGAAAGACCAGGAACTAGAAAAGGGAGCGAGAACCAGCGACATGGATTGAATCTCCAGAAGATGATCGAACAACGGAAGTTGGAGTGCGTACGCGCGGTCATGATTGAATATTCTTGAGGGGATCTGATGGAGGAGAAGGAAGCAGAAATGTGCAACCGAGATGGATACACATAGGTGGATAGGACGATGGAAAATGAAGCGAGAACCAACGTTCTTGATTGAAGCTCCAGATGTGATCGGACGATTGAGAGTAAAGGACGCGTGGTGCACGAAGAGGCATGCTACGTTGCTCAACCAAAAGGAGCCACATGGCCCAACCATATTTATTCAGAGAAAAACTCAAAAAAGAAGAAAAAGGTCGAATTTGAAAAAACTCAAAACACGAAAATTGTATATCTTGATGAGATCTACAAGTTTCATGTTGGCCAAAAATGTAAATGAGGTCAAACGAAGGGAGAAATAATTTTGTGAGTGTTTTTAAGGGTACAAAAACACTACGAATTTTGGTTTTGTTATTTTTTTTATATTTTAATTTATTCCAAAACTCATATATATACAATGATTTATCTGGATTTATTGATAAAATTTAAGCTAGGGGGTTAATATGGGCAAATAATCATGATGAAACCGAGGTTCATCACTTCTCCAACATGGTGACCCTAATTCCCCAATCCAATAACTCTTTCCTCGACAAGCGGGGTATTTCCTTCTAATTTCAAGTTCAATGACTCAAGAAGAGGTGGTGGAGAAGAGAATGGAGAGTAGCTAGTGTAGCTACCTATCCTAGAATGCTTGGCAAGTGTAGCCAAGTCATTCAGCTACAGTCTCACATGTAACTTTGACTTTTGAATCTCACGCTTGCTTATTGATTGCATACATGCTCTCATGGGAGTTGATTTTTCTTTGATTTGTATCCATCGATATTTTTGGAGTTTTTTTATTTTCCATTATTGTTTTAAATACTTTATACACCAGCATTTACATATGGACTTTTTTCCTCCTGAGACAGTAGATTATTTATTTTTTGAAGCATTATTACAACTCACAACATTCTGTCATTAGACCTCATGGCTACTGGATCGGGTTAGGACACAATGGCCATCGAAACGTGACTTCATATGTTTCCATTCAATTGTGTCTGATGCCGGCAAATCCAGCTCTCTATCACATCAACTGAGTTGAGCAAGGAATAAGGTGCATGTGTGAAAGTTAGGTCACTTTTGACAAGAGTCACGCGTGTGTTATGAAATATTCTACTTAAGCAGTCAAGATAACATTGAACCAAATCTTGTGGTCTTAAAGAATTAAATCTAGTAGACCAAAATCTCCTCAATTCCAGTTCTACTATGGTTCTGTGATTAAGTGGATTAAGATCCAACCAAACTTCAATCCTCAGATTGCATTTAAACTTGTTTAATTATCATTATCAACCCGAAAAATGCAAATGCCATGTCATACAGATAGAAATCTTTTTGTGAATCCATTTTTTGATTTAGAATTTATTATGAATTTTTGAAAAGTTTTGTAAATTTTTATGCATTTTTTGAAAACATTTTACATGTTTTTATGGGGTTTTGGCTTTTGCAAATTTTCAGTGGTTTTTGAAAAATAAAAGTTTCAGAAAAAGAGATATGTGCAGATATTACATGGGAGTTCATCTTGTTATTTATAATAAGGGATTTTATCACTTGTGCCCCTCCGAGATCTCGTAATTTCAATTATGCCCCTATCTTTTTGGTAATATCAGTTGTGCCCCTCACTTCTTGCTATTTTATCACTTGTGCCCCTCGGGTTAGTGAACGTCCATCCACAGTGCAAGCGGACGTTAACTTTGAGGATATAAGCGGTATTAAATTTAAAAAAAGAGTTATATAGTCATTTTATATCCTCTTCCCCATCCTCTTCTTCTTCCTCCTCTTCTCCCATCCTCTTTCTCCTCCTCTAACCTCCTCCTCCTCCCTCTCCACCCGAAACTCCTCCCAACCTCCCAGCTCCGCCCCAAGCTCCCGGCACCTCCGCACCGCCGCGCCTGCCCCTCCCCCGCGTCGCCTCTGCCCCGAGCTCGCCCCTCCCCCATGCCCGCCCCTCCCCCGCGCCGCACCTCCCCCGCATCGCCCCTGCTCCAAGCCCGCCCCTCCCCTGCGTCACCCCTGCCCCGAGCCCGGCCCTCCCCCGCGCCGCCCCTGCCCGCACCCGCCCCTCCCCTGCGCCCGCCCCTTCACCGCGCCGCCCTTGCCCTCGCGCCGCCCCTGCCCCGAGCCCGCCCCTCCCCCGCGCCGCACCTCCCCCGCGTCGCCCCTGCCCCGAGCCCGCCCCTCCCCCGCGCCGCACCTCCCCCGCGTCGCCCCTGCCCCGAGCCCGCCCCTCCCCCGCGCCGCCCCTGCCCCGAGCCCGCCCCTCCCCCGCACCGCACCTCCCCCGTGCCGCCCTTGCCCCACACCCGCGCCGCCCCTGCCCCGCGCCGCAACGGAAAAGAGCGATCTGTATAGCTTTGGGGTGGTGCTGCTGGAGCTCATTACAGGGATGAAGACAATGGACGTTAGGAGGGAGAAGAGGGAAGTGGGTCTTGCAGATATGGTGGTGTCAAAGATCCAGGTGGGGGAGCTGTACGAGATTGTCGATCCAGTGCTGATGCAGCAGGGGCAGACAATGGGGACCGTGGAAGCAGTGGCCGAGCTTGCATTCAGGTGCCTCGCCAGCGATAAGGATGATAGGCCGGATTCGCGGGAGTTGGTGCAGGACTGAAGCGGATTTGGGGCAAGGTGCAGGAGACGAACTCCGGGCGGAGAGGAAGGAGGAGGTTGGAGGAGGAAGAAGAGGAGTTTGGACAATAATACCCCTCTTAACTGCACCAAAGTTTGATAAAACCATGGTTAAGTCAATTCATTAACGGTCAATCTGACGGAAGGGCACAACTGATGACGGAGAAAGAAGTGAGGGGCACAACTGATATTACCAAAAAGATAGGGGCATAACTGAAATTGCGAGATCTCGGAGGGGCACAAGTGATAAAATCCCTTATAATAATTAATGTTCAAGAATGTACACAAGGTTTTTACAGAGATTTATATAGAGTTAGTAAATATTTTTTATTTACTTGAATCATGTATATGATTCTCAAAACAATCTGAATTTTTTTCAAACATTTTGGAAAATTTATTTTGAAATTATTTTGACAAATAGTTTTTGCAAATATTTAGAAAATTTGAAAATAATTTGCGAAGAGTTTTCGAACAATATGTATAAAATTTTCAATGCATCTTTGCAACCATTTCCCAAACCATTTGTATTAGATTTTCGAAACTTGTTATTCAAACATAAGAAATTTTTACAAACAAAATATTTTTACAAAAGTTTGAAAATATTTTACAAAATATTTTTAAAAAGGTTCTACAAAAAATTTCAAAGATTTTTACAACTATTTTTGAAACATTTTGAAAACTATTTGAAACCTGTTTATTAACGATAATTACAAACAATTTTGATGTGTGCTTTAATTTTTATTAATTAGCCATATTATTGAAAGTATGAAAGTATGAGTTATGGCTAAAGTTATACAACGTTTATACAAACCCCCTACACTTAGCTTGAGTTATGTCCTCACAGATCAAAGAGAAAAGGAAGACATAACCCATAGTAAGTATATGAAGTTTTATACTACAACAACCGAATAATGAATAGGAAGTCGACCGTCCCCCATACTTAGGATCAGTTAAACCTAAATATAGAAAAGTATGTACAAATCAAGGATGGTCAAGGATGTGAACGAATAATTGAATCATTGGCTCAACCTGTGCCCCCTATACTCAGGGTAAAATATACCTAAGTATAGATAGAATATCAGGAGTTGAGGAGACAAGCGAGGGATCAAAGAATGAGAACCTAAATATACTCATCCCCTCCATACTTAGGATGAAGCATATCCTAAGTATAACAATAATGAATGGGATGAGTGAAACTTATAGGAAGAATGAAAGAACGAAAAACGAAAAGAAGAAAAGAAGAAAAGATGAAAAAAATCAATTAATCAACAATGTTTTTGGATGCCATGTTCGAATATGTAGATGATGTAACTTGAAGTTCTTGATCATAGACAACCTGAATTTAATCAACCATGGATAAGAAAGTATCATGCTCAAGATAATGCTTCAGTAGATGTCCGTTGATGACGAAAGGTTGTGCGTTAACTGACAATACATTTATCATGATACTTCCATTGTCACACACATGCTTCACTACAAACGACTCGATCCACTTGCTCTTCAACTTTCCTAACAAAAGTTTTAAATTTGCATCGAACAACCAAATCTTCTGACCTGGTCGAAAGTCTTGCAGAAAATATGCTTGTCGTACCACTTATTGACCTTCTCCTTGTACATCAGGCTATTGCCATATGCATGGTATCTAATTCAAGCAATCTGTTCAGATCGAGCTTTCTATTCTTTCCTTCTTTCTTGGGATCCAAATTGCAAATATTAATTTCCCATAAAGATTTATGAATTATTTCCACTGGTAAATGGCATGGATTTCCATATACGAGGTGGTGGGGAGACATTCCTAAAGGTGACTTGAACATTGTACAATAGGCTCAGAGAACTGAGTCGAGCAATTAAGACTAGTTCTTTCTGTCTAGACGTACAAGCTTCTGAAGAATTGTCATATTTTATTTGAATACTCTTCCAAGCCATTAGATTGTGGGTTGTATGGAGAAGAGACATGATTTTCAATGCAATACTTCTGAGTCAGCTTATTCACTTCTATGTTAATGAAATGCCTACCACCATCAGATATCGGAATCTTAGGGATTCCAAAACTTGCAATGATATGTTCTAATCAGCAGATGGTGCGACTATTGGCGGCTCGGGTTGGGATAGTATTCACCCAACGTATAACATAATCGACTACGAGCAGAATATACTCATATCCCGAACTGTTGGTAAATGGGCCCATGAAGTCAATGCCCCACGCATCAAATACATCTGAAATCTGAATGTAATTTAGGGGCACTGTATTTCTCATTCCAATAGTGCCACCCATTTTATGACAATCAGTACATCGCTTCAACAAATCTTTTGTATCTTTAAAGAGAGTCGACCACTAAAGGCCACAATCCCTACAAACAGACATATCTTTAGGGACGCCCATCGAGGACGATTACTCAGAAACCGTTCTTTTAAAAACTACAAGGGATGGTTGCAAAGCGTCCATCTCTATTGATGACTAGAGAGGATGTTTGCAATAAACCATACCTTTTCAATAATATACGAGCCGACAGTTTAGTAATTAACCATCTCTATCGAGTGCTATTGGGGACGATTGTATGACCATTCCCACCGAGTCGTACATATGTATGGTTAAGACTGTTGCCTCCCACTCTTTGTGAACGTCTCTTTAAGTTCAAACGAAGTGGACGATTGCAACCATCCCATTACGTTGCATCCAATTTTGCATGCACGACTTTTGTTGTTTCAGAGCTCATAAGGACGATCTTAAGTAAACCATCCCCGATCTTTATCATAGGGACAAGCAAATGACCGTCCCTGATGGATTTATACTATCAAAGTGCCACCTCCCACCTCATTCTTCATTCTTCCTCTCCCAAACCTCTCATCATCTCCCACCGCCCCTAACTCTCCTGTCGCTCAACCGTGCTTAAGCCTCTTCCTATGTCACCTCCGTTGTCTAGATCTCGTCCTCCATCTCCATCTCTCATCGTGCTACATCTTATTGTCTGTTATCTTTCCATTTACTTCGAGTTGAATCTGATAACTTAGGATATAATCTAAAGCATTTTCTAAAACGTTAATATTAGATACAAGAATGGCGACTTGATTGTATGTTATTATGCGTATTTATGGTGGTTTTCTTCTTCATAGATGGTTGTGTTAGATGCAAATTTGTTTGACTTGTGTTATATTCATGAATAAAAATGTGCAAGATTTGTGATCACTATTTGTAATAGCGATTGGTCTACCATTATACGATATTAGATTCAACAAATGGTTTGTAATTCACTTTACAGTTTTTGATTCATATATGTTATTCGATTCACTATTTGGTTTTTGATACTCCATTAATTTGATTTTTTATTTGTAGCACTCTAATTCAAAGACAATCCCACATTTTTTGGTGTGTGTATTTGTGTAACTGTGTGTGAATATGTGTGCATTAATCCCTTACACTACTCTTACGTTACATTATAGTTCTCTATTTCTCATCCTTTGGAGGAGAGTCATGAGTCAATTTCAAGGACAAATCTTCCCCTTGGAGGTCCGAATGAATATCGATCATTGGACTCCAACAAATGATGATGTTGCAGACCTGATTTTTGCAAATTTAGGTGAGAGAATATACCGATGTGAAGATCAATTTATGAGGATCCTTAATCCTTTCATGGTGATAGCTGAGAGCTATCTTTAAGGATCTTTTGATATGTTCGAGTACATAAATGTTCTTGCCTCTATGAGGAACTCATTCAAGCACCCGATAAAGAGGAGGCTATGAAAAGTTAATGTACTTTTAAGAGTCCTGCAACATCTAGTTCCTAGAACATCTTTGTTGCTGAAATTGTTTTATGAACTATTGTCCCTATATATTGGAAATGTGATACTAGATTTTAATGGTTACATTCAATCTTGTCATAGTTATCAGAGAGAATAAATGTGGTTATATGTGGATCTTGCGACAAGGGAACTCTTAGAATGCTTATTGCATTACCACCTTTTGTGGCCTCATTTCTTCGCAATATCTGAAAAGCATAGATTTTTATATCCAACATTGAACAATATATTCTGGTTGATTACGTCGATTGCTATGCTCAGGATGGTGCTCTTTAGCCTACTAAATTACTATTGGGTTGTAATGTCCTATTAAGATCCTACCAGGAGAGGGTAGCTGAGGGCCTATGAAAATCTAAACTTCCATTTCGGGAGGTGGGGGGGGGGGGGGGGGGGGGGTGTAATATCCCTTGGATTGATAATTACTTGCAAGGGTTTGTACTCATTGATCTGACCCTTCAAACTATGAATGCACAAATTTTAATTTTCGAGGATCTATCATTGGATGTCGCTTCTACGGATGTGGAGTTCTTGGGATCTGGGGGTATTGTGATACAAAGAGTGTTCATATTACTTGTTGTTGATTGACGTTCCATAGTTCATTTGGGCTCCTAGACATAGGTGGTTATCAGTGGAGCATCTGCAACGTCGTGAACTTGGAAAAAGAATTCTGCTGCAAAAATGGAAGAAGACCACACTTAGTGTGTACTTATTAATAGATGATTGCAAATTGTAAGAATTATATGAACTATGTATGTAATAGTTATATTCTTTTTGATTTCTTTACACACAGATGTTGATTTTCATTCAATATTAATGTTTTTGTAACTTGCATTATTAAAACATTTACTTTGATTTGATATTCACACTGATAATAATAATATTTAATTAGATCTTATGATAAATCTATTAATTTTTATGGTACATGAAAAATGGACAAGAGTTGGATGAATAAAATATATGATGATTTGGAGAATTATAGGAGAGATGTCAATGATTTTTTATATTGGGATTTCCTTGTGAATTGCTATACAATATTGTTGGAGGTGAAGGAGATAAGTTTTAATGTCATTGCATACGAAAGAGTGGAGCCCATGAAATAAAACAAGGATGATCGGTGGAGTGCGAGTCTTGATATTCTTAAAGAACATCTATATTTGCAAGTTATTTCTCACGCTGGTTATATTATAACTGGATTTAGTTTCAGAAAAAATCAAAGGAAAACAAAACAACACAACTTTCAGAGGTGATAGTGAAAGCAGAGCTCTCCAACGATATAGACAGATATTACTGTGAGATTGTTGATATATTAGAGGTTAGTTTTACACATGAATTAAGATGTGTCCTATATCAATGTATTTGGTTTGATATCGACTATGAAGAAAATGGATTTAGGAAGGACAAAAATGGGGTTATCTCATTAAAATAAATAGATCAATTGCAAACAAACAAATCTGTCGCTCTGACAAGTCAGGTGGAGCAAGTCTTTTATGTCCCTGACAACTCCTTAAATGGATGTATTTAACCCATCATAACAATGCCTCGAGATTTTTCTGATGTATATGAAGATGTTAAATATTTAAACAATGACGATGCATATCAGAATTGTACCAACTAATATTATGCCTTGTATACTTGGCAATGACAATTAAATAAAGGTAATTTTGGAATTATATTCTATTTATCATGGCAAAATTTAATTATGTATTTAATGATGATTGGTATCTTGATGATTGTTTTAAAAAAAATAATGTTATGTTTTATGTATGGTACCTCGTCCAAGGCATATTCAGGAAAATCCTGAACCTACTCCCCAGCCACGTGTAGAATCTTTAGGTAGGGGTAGTGACAGTTCTCAGTGTCGACGTGGACCATCCTAGTGTAGGTTTCTAGACCGCCTTCCACCTGGGAAGACCCTGCATGTTCAGATTGTAGGGGAGGATGCCATTGGTGAGAACTCTATGAAGTTCCAGAGCTACCTAGGTCAAGTGGCACGTGCTCATGTTCACATTACTACCCGTGACTTTCACCGACTTCCTCGGTCTGTGAACGTTGTTATTTTATCACACGTGGAGGTAAAACCTTTGATTTTTGGCACGTGTAGGTGATCATTCTGTTTTTTATGAATTTGTTGCAGGCTGTATTTTCTTGGGATCGTATCCTGTCGTTGATGGACAAATCCTTAATCACGTAATAGAGATGTTACGTCGGTATAAAGGATGCATCAAGTAGAAGGTTAAATCTTGTCTTTTTTATCAATTATTCAATGTTCTCATTTGTTATATTACCTTTTTCATGTGGTATTACAATACTGAAATTCCTTACAAGCAACTAGTTCAAAATGTTCCTTCAATTGTGACTCCTGACTAGTAGAGAGAGCTAATCAAGTTCTGGTCTAGTGAGGAGTTTGTGGTATGTAGTACTATCTATTTATTTACACAATATTTGTACTAATTTCGAATAATATCAGACGATATCAACGAAAAATATTGCGAATCATGCAAAGGGATTCAGGTCGACACATAAGATGGGGAGGAAGGATACAAACCAATTCAAGCACGTTGTGTAAGTTCGTTAAATAAGTTCAAGATAAAAGATACAAGAAGTCCGAAGAAATAGCTTTTCTTTCGATTTTTAGGAAAAGGAGAATGAACGAGAGGCCACTCTGATAGAGGTTTTTGTGGGATCAAAGAGCTGAGATGTCAGAGGACAAGTGGAATAAGTCGACAATGAATATGACCCCATTAATGTAAGTAAACAAGGAATTTCCATAATTGGCAATACATTTTTTCCTTAATTCAGTTTTAAACCAAATATACAGGCTGAGATGATCAGACTCACTACGACCATCTCCTTAGATAGTACGGGTACGATAACCTTACTGCTATCTGCTGAAGTGGCATTCGTCCAAGCCAGAATTCCAGAACATTCTGGACATATACGATGTGGTGGATGGGGAGAGATGATACGAATAGGGTACGATGGTACTGGGTCTGCATCTTCATTGTAATAAAGTGAGAGGGAGAGAGAGAGAGTTGGAGAGAGAGTTATGAGGTGTCAAGGCCAAGATGTCCGTACAGGAAAAGGAGATGGACATGATGTGTTCTGACATGGCGATGATATCCGCACAAGATGAGGAGATTGCCAAGATGTGTTCGGACATGGAGAACGTCATGTCCTACATTCAGCATCTCAAAAGCTAGGCCAACCCATCCACAACACAACTCAGGGACAATTAGAGGACATCGAGGAGGAGAGCGAGGAAAATTAGAATGTGTTTTACAATTTATGTTTGTAAATATACAAAATTTGAGATATTTAAAGTAGTTTTATAAGTTTGGAATGTATGTAAACTTGAAATATTTCTTAAATTATTTAGAATAGATTCTTTTTTATTGTTGAATATTTTTTGTGAACTGGTTGCTGTAGCAGGGAAAAGAATGTAGTGCAACCAATATTTTTTTCCACTAATAATATTTGAGGTGACGGTTATGGAACCATCTCCTCTTCCATCATAGGGACGGTCTCGACCGTCTCCTCTACTGATGCTTGTGTTTGCTTGTCCATTTCTGGGAGACGCATGACCATTAGGGATGGTTATGACCGCCCCCTCCGATCTTTGTACCTGTTCCTGAACCCTATAACCTGGGTAGAACCTTTGGGGACGATTATTGCATCGTCTCCACTTCCATCATAGGGGATGGTCTCGACCATCTCCTCCGTTGATGTTGGAGTTTGCTGGTCCATTTCTGGGAGACACACGACCATTTCAGACGGTTCTAATCGTCCCCTCCAATCTTCTGTACCTGTCCCTGAAGCCAATAAAGATCTTTGGGGACGACTGTGTTACTATCCTAGATACAATCATAGGGGACGGTCATGGCACCATCCCAGATACGATCATAGGGGACAGTTTCGAAGAGTCACCTCTGCTATAGATTATAAGGGACGACCGTCGACTGCCCCTTCAACTATGCAAGGACATGACAGTCTATGTATGTAACCATCGTATAAGAATAGGGGACTATTTCATATATACTTTTGTCCATAACTTGTACTTTTATGTATTTTCTTTATCTATAAAATCCATAAAGTGGGTGAGGGTTAACTTAAAATCCACCTATTTATTTATTATTTATAAAATCCTTGTAAAAGTAAAATATGATTAAAATCCTTATTTAAAATCCTTAATTACAATATGTATTTAAAATACATACGTAAAATATATATAACACTTATTTAAAATTCTATATATTAAAATATGTATAAAAACATGTAATCCCTGTAAAATACCTTGTATATAAAATTTGTAAAATACATTAGTTATTTAATCCCAATAAAATATGGGTATGTTATCTTGTAAAATTATTTTACACAAACTTGCTTATAAAAATCACTAAATCCATAAAAAAATAATGTCTAAAATCCATAAAAATTATAAAATCCTTAAAATTCATAAAAATGAGTAAAATCCAGAAAATATACTTCACAAAACATGGTTGCATTTGCATTAGCATTTTTCAGAATAAGTTTGATTTCTAAAACTAAAGATTGGGAAAAGTCTAAAGGATAGAGCTTGATTACAACCTTTAATGTTCATTGTAAGGAGCCTAGTTAGGAACTGGAATTTGGACTCTTCGGGTCTTTGACTTAAATCTTTGAGTTCCATGAGACCATGTTTGGGAAGTGAACTCGAAAAATGCCTAAGTAGAATACTTGGAGTTATCCGTACAACTCTTCATTAGTGAACCGATTTTGGACACATGTACTCTGTACTTAGCTCGACTTGCATGGAGATGTGAAGGGCAATCCATCTTGGTGGTGCATTTCTATCCTTGTCTTTGCGGCATTGACGTCTAAATACGGGAGAGATTAGGGTTGCGATAGTCGCTTCGGATGAGGGAAGGATCTGCTGACATAATTTTTCCAAGAAATCAAGAAATAGATGGAATGAAAAGATGCTATATCCGCATAGGCACAAAAAGATGAATGCAGTGCAAGCAACAATACAAAGAAAATACAAAGAAGAAGCCACCAAATACAAATACGACTACAATGGTCCGAGCTTCCACCAAAAAGGTCTGCACATCTTAGTAGAGACTTAGCTACACCAACTGAGATGCACAAGGAGATGCATCTACACTGGTCGCACTCTAGTTCTTTTCTCATTCTTCTACTTTCTCTGTATATTCGATTGCGGGCATAGCACGAACTGGTCCACAGAAGGGAATACCTCCCTTTTAGAGGAAAGAGTAGCTAGATGAGGAACCAATAGAAGTATATATCCATGAACAAGAATCTCATCCACTCAAGGTTCTAGAAAGAAACTTCAAGGCCATATATAAAAAAATTCATATCTCCATGGGATCAATCCATTATTGTGCTCCCATTACATCTATCTTGAGGAAGATAGCAAGCCGTCCTGAGAATTTCAACAACGATTGAATCTGAATGTTTGAGAAGTAGTCAAGAATGAAATTACAAAATGATGTGATGTGAACTTCATATATCCCATCTCCGACTCAAAATGGGTGAGCTTGGATGTTGTGCTGAAGAAAACAGGGATCACCATCGTGAAAAATGACAAAGGAGAGGAGATGACAACCAGATTTCCATCATCTTGACGCGTCTATATGGATTATAGATGCTTGAATCTGGCAACTAAGACGGATTATTTCACGCTTCCCTTCATCGACCAGATAGTCGAAAGATTATCCACGAAGGAGTATTTCTGATTCTTGGACAGATATTCTGGTTACAATTAAGTTGGATTCACCCAAAAAGACTAAGAAAAAACTACCTTCACATGTCTATTTAGGACATATCTCTTCCACAGGATGCTTTTTGGATTGTGCAACGCTCCTGCAACTTTTTAGGGGAGCATGTTTGTAGTTTTTGAAGATATGGTTGGTAGTTTTTTTTCGAGATTTTTATAGATGATTTCTCAATATACAGAGATAGCTTCGATCAATGCATATCTTATCAAGACCGAGTCTTGAATAGATGCTCTGAAGTGAACTTGGTGCTCTCATGGGAAAAGAGTCACTTCATGGTGACAGAAGGGATTATGCTATGAAATGTCATCTCAAAGCATGGCATGGAGGTAGACCCTGCAAAGGTGGAGGACATTTCGAATCTTG
Source organism: Ottelia alismoides (assembly GCA_037367405.1). NCBI lineage: Eukaryota > Viridiplantae > Streptophyta > Magnoliopsida > Alismatales > Hydrocharitaceae > Ottelia > Ottelia alismoides. The sequence goes on along the minus strand of JAZKJV010001148.1, from coordinate 1,258,879 downwards.
AACCACCTATAAATCTGAAGCAAGTCCGATCATTCCTTGGGCACATAGGATTCTATCGCATATTCATTAAAGATTTCAACAAAATTGCTCGACCATTGACTGCGCTTATAGGAAAGAAGGCATATTTCATTCTAGATGCCAGAGTCCTCGAAGCCTTTAATTAGTTGAAAGATCTAATCACTTAAGCCCCTGTTTTGCAACCACCAGATTGGTCTCTACTGTTTGAGGTCATGACAGATGCTTTAGATTATGCATTCGGAGAGGTTTTGTGACAGGGAAGAGATCATTTACCATTTTCAATTCACTATGCCAATAGAACTCTCGACGAGGCTCAAAAGAATTACATCTCACTGAAAAAGAGCTGCTAGTAGTAGTCTTCGCCCAAGAGAAGTTCAAATCTCACCTGTTATGATCCAAAGTGATTGTCTATATAGACCATTCTGCCATCAAGTACTTGTAAGCCAAGAAGGATGCCAAACCATTGCTAATTAGATGGATTCTTATACTCCAAAAATTCGATCTCGAAATCCGTGATAAACTTTGAGTTAGAAATGTGGTGGGAGATCATCTTTCAAGATTTCCAGAGCTAGACATGTTTGAGCAGATCCTATTGTTGATTACATAGACTTTTCTAGATAAAGTCATTCTTCAAGCTTCCTCGCTTCCTTGATTCGTCTATATTGTGAACTATCTTATTTCCAAGATAACTCTACAAAAAAAATTGAAGCTAAAAGTTGACAAGTTTTTGTAAGATATTCATTTTTACTAGTGGGAGGATCCTTATATCTTTCGTGAGGGGGTATATTGTATCTGGAGAAGGTGCGTTCCTTAGGAGGAAGTTCACAGTGTCCTCGAACATTGACATGCCAAATAATTAGGAGGACACAACTCTAAGAAACAAACAACAACGAAAGTCCTACACCCCTACAAGAAGATATGTCTTTTGCGATGGTCAACGCCCATCCCATAAGGTATTAAGACCATCCCTTTAGGTCATTTGGGAAGGTTGTAGAATCATCCCTGATTCATGCTTCTCATATGACCAAAGGGGACAAAAATATGTAGCGTCCCTGTTGAATCAGATTCGTTAACATTATATGTGCATTTTGTCTTAAAAAACTTAAAAAATACATGTAAATATACATTAAATTACACTTTTAAAAATCCATTCACGAATAAAAATGCATTTTTATGCATTAAAATCATGTAAATAAATAAAAAATAAAAATAAAGAAAATAAAATAAAGGCAAGTAGTAGATATGCATATATGTACAATATGACTTATAAAAGTAAATATAGCTGAAAGATATATTTATAAACTAATCCCTGAGACCAAGTCAGTATGGATTGGTCGACAAATAAATAAGTAGGGGGAGATAAGTTAGAAAATAAATAAAAATAATTAATTCCATACTTTATACATTCACTATTACTTATTCATTAAATATCAAAATTTTAAAGATTTTTATGAATTCATAAGAACTTATTTTTCAGAAAACTATTCTCTTAGTTATTTCTAAAAATATATAGAAAAAATATAAAAATAAATTTAAAATATTACCTTGTATATATACCAAGAAATCCAACTTATAAATTCTTAAAATCCCAACTTCTGAACATCATAACTTTCTCATATGAACTCCAATTTCACTCTACTCGCCTTTAAAATTAAAGTAATATTATCTAATTAATGAAGATGGTTTCATTAAAATCGGAGTCCGTTTGCAAAAAGTTGTTTTGGGACCTAACCATAACTGGGTTTCTGGGTTATCGATTTTATTTAAAACATATTATTTATTATTTTCATGATTTTATAATTTCTAATTATTTTCTTGATTTGTATTTTAACCCTAATTTATGTAATAATTTTTGTAGATTTTTATTATTTTAAATAAATCAAAAACCCTAATTCATAGGTATAAATGAACTATATGCCTTATATTTGTATTTATTAAAATACTTAAATTAATTTATTAAAATTCTAAAAAATTCATACATTATTTATTAATCTAATAATTAAGAAAATATAAAAGTAATATACTATTTATTAATTTTTTAAGTTAAAAATACAAAACCTATTTAACCAGTATTATTTATACTTATTTATTACTATAATATTATAATTCGTAAAATAAATATTATTTATTAAAACTACTTATACTATAATTAAAATAATTTAATTATCTACATTTTTCATGTTTATATATAATTAAAATAAGGTTATTTACTATTTAGTTCATATTTATTAAGGTATTTCTTGAACCTGGCCAACCAGGTGCTGACACATGTCAGCACCTGGGACCTTCTTCCTCAAGAAGGCCAGCCATTTGTTTGTTTCAACCACCCGACTTTAACTTTTTCTCCACGCAACTTCTTAACCTCTTCTTCCCATCCATTCCATCCATTCTCTTCTCATAATGACCTACTTCAATGTCGGTTCTTGATCACTAATCAGCCTCCCATCAATTTCTTATAAAAGCCAAACCTCCATTAACAACTAATGAATCGTAAGCTTCTAGCTACCATACTCCATGACCGTCGACCCTACTTCTCCGTCGCTTCCTGACATCCTCCAGATGTGACAGAGCTTTGTGGCCCTCTAGCGTGGACAAGGGTACATCGGAGGAGACGTTCCAAGGCAGAGTAATCTTGCATCCTCGATATACATGCCTGTATTAGCATAGATAATTACATCATTAGTTACTTCAATAATCGTTATTATACGCTAGACATTCAAACCCTTCAAATCCAACTCATCTTACTTCCAAATCCACATTCTATTCTCATATTTATACATTTTTTGCATTCTATGGAAAACATATTATGAACTGCATATACTTTAATTCTATGGCCGATTCGAGTTAGAGTCGAGCAAGAAATCATTCACTTGCATGTTCCTTATCATCTGGAGCACAAAAACAACCACCAAGAGATTTAAATATCAAAGAACCATCAAATCAAGAAGGTGCTTCTTCAACTTCCAGCCTTGACGAAACTCTACCTTCACCGGTGAATCCCCTCCGTGTACGACTACCTACGAAGGAGTTCCACCACAAGAGAGCTCGGACGGAGAAGATGTCTCCCTCCTGGTCGTGCCAGAGGCCAAAGCCTAGTGTCGGTCGACGGGAAGAAGCCAGAGAAGAAACCCTCATCACCAGCTGCGCGAAGGAGGTGAAGAACTCCAAGAACAACTAGAGAGTACAGGCTGATGACAGGTGGCCATCACCGATGACCAAGATCACATCTCAGCTTCTAATCAGAGCCATCAAAGGAGAAATGCTATAAAATTTTCATCTTAAACCCAGAAAAATCCAGAACTTCATTTCGCTCAAGAACTTTCAAGATATTGCATTCAGGTCCCCGTACAGGGATCTACATGAAATAAAACTATTTTCTTTGTAGTTTAGTCCCTACAAGGGACCTTATTGTAAGAACTTATAGATTTCTTTTGCAGTTGAGCCCCTGGTTTGTAGGAGTATTTTGGATACTATTTATGTTCTATTTTCTTCCTGAATCATTAGGGTAGAGTCAAAACTACCCAAGATACATTGTTAGGTATTTTTAGCGGATTTTTATCGAGTATTTTTATTGTTTTGATTTTCGTAAGGTCAAGTCAGCTTTGAGTCCTTTCTTGACCATTGTTGTAAAACCAAGAATATAGTGAAAGCTTTTGAGATTTATTTCTTTAATCGAAAACTGAAGTTTTGATATTCTGCCTCCTCGAGTTCGACCCATGCATACTTACCTGGATAAATGGGAGAGAGAAGCTGCTTCTTCTCATTCTCTCTCTTTTTCTCTCTCTCATATTTCATTGAATTTTGTTTATTCAAGCTCACATTTTGATCCGAAGAAGTTTTCTCTACACCGACAACTTCCTTGATCAAATTAACCGCTCTCAAAATCCGATTTATCAAAATGGCATCGTTGTCAGGGACAGACAAGTCAGTATCTCATGATGAGGGCATCTCTCAATAAGATCCTTGAATCAATCCCACGCCTCATGGAATGATTTGTTCAGTAGCTGAGTGAAGTTGGAGATCTGGCTCCTCATCATGTTTTAGTCAAAGAGGGAAAAGTTTACGTAGGAACGTGGACTTCAGGTCATCCCACGTAGAAATATCTCTCCCCAAATGACTGAGCCAATAAAATTCCTTACCTGATAACACGAAGGTGAAAGATTTGAGGTGAATAGCCTCTTGTGTAACTCCATGGTAATTTGCCATACCACATATCATATCAAATTGTTGCAAGAAGGTAAATGGCTCCTCTGTGGCATTCCTGTAGAACTTGGGAAGCAGTGAGATAAACAACTAACACAACTGGTATGGCCCCCTGATTTGGTGGTAATCGAATCCAATGATGTAGAGTTATGACACCATGGTCATACTCATCTCTCTACAACATGCGGTGGTGGGTTCCCTGCTCCAGCTTTGAGCACAGCGATCTCGGCTCGCACCTCATTTAGAACTCTGAATTGATCTCGAATCTGAATATTCATCTGCTGTAAAGTATCGAGAATCCCGATTATGATATCTACAGTCAGATCCAGTTTTCCATCAACGTGTAGTTCCTCAACTGGTTGCTCCTCTACTGGTCCCTTCCCGCAAACCATCTGCTTCAAATCTTCTGGGAAGGAAATTTTTTTGTATGAACTCTGGAGAAAAATCAACAGGAAAAAGCAACGATGAATTGAGGTGAGGGTCTGCCTCAAAAGATTGGCTGGGAGGCGAGGGAGTCTGGGTCTGACTCTCCTCGGGATCAGATAGGACCAACTCAGGAAGAGGGTCATCCTGAGTCTATGAAGAAGTACGACAGACGGTGAAAGATTGAGATCTCACAGAGTCTGAGCGAAATAGCCGTCGAGTCATCATCTTTGATGTCAAACAGATAATCGAGAGAACACAATGTCAAATCAAGAGAATGAGAAAAGACGTATAAGATGCGGTAATGCATGCCTCACAAACAAACACAAAACAAACCTCGTATTCACCAACACAACCCGATGATGAACGTGAGAGTTCGACCTTTTACCTTGTCAGTTTTAATGTTAGCATACAAGTATTTTCACAAATTATCGTGAGTTGATAGGATCCCAAAATTTCCCCATAACACTGTCCCGAGCCCTTACAGAAAACCACTTGCTCTCAACTAGGATGGGAGTAAGTACATATTGTTTCTATCTACCTGTGTTGCTTGAGGACAGAGCCTTACACAACATCCTCTTAACCCCCTACTCTACTAAGTAAACACAGACCGTTTCTGGTTACCCGAGCATACAAACTAAGGAACAGTGATAAGGTATATGGACTAAGTAGTATGTTGAGAGAAATTCAGACTTTGGTTCTATCCTTAAGTGTCGTCCCCCACTCATAACATCTGGAAATGTACCTACAGTTAAAGTACGTGGATTACTCTCCCAAAACAAATGATCTTTTACATTTTTTTAGGTCAGATAGTTAAAGCATTTCTGATTTTATTTTCGGTTTTCTATTTTTTAGATTTTTCCAGACAAACGTCTAATGATTTTTTTTATATTTTTTATTGATCCTAGATAATCAAGTACTTAGGTCACGAGTCCTAGAACAAACTACGAAGGTGCAAGCAGAGAGAAAAAAACCAAAAGACATAAAACACCTAAACAAGCACCTAGCCTTGTGAAAAGATGCAGAAAATTATTGATGTGAGAAAACCGCGATGGGTGCCCTACTCCCTCTAATGAATGCACTCGGTGAAACAAACCTCGAGAAAAATAGGAGGGGAGGTACAAGTCGGGATGCCCTAACGGGGCCCCTTCTATAAAATACAAAAAATAGGCAAGTACCCTTATTTATTTATTTACAAAAATATTACAAGAAAGATAGAAGCCGAACTATTTCTTCCCTCTGCAACCGATCCATAAGAGAAAGGGTCAGTCTCTACACTTTCAACTATATCGGCTTCCAAAGAAGTCGGTTGATCTTGTAGGCCCTATAAAAATTAGTTAGAGAGAAGAAACACAAAAAAATTGTAAATAAAAGCTGTAAAAATCAAGAAAAAATCATAAAGCAAAAATCAAACAAAAATAAAAAACTCAAAAACTGTAAAACCAAGAATAACGATAATTTTGAGATTATGTCAAATAGAAATAATGCCTCCCCAGCAATGACATCATTTTGATAACTAAGATTTTGGGAACGGTTAAATTTAGATCAAAATCCGAGTAGATCAAACAAAAATCAACGAAACGGGAGAGAGAGAGAAAATGAGAAGAAGTGGTTTCTCTCTCCTATTTTGTCTACACTTTATTATTTATCCAAGTAAGTGTGCCTGGGTCAAACTCGTGTAGGTAGAATATCAAAACTTCAGTTTTTGATGAAAGAAATAAATATCGAAAGCTTTCACTATATTCTTGGTTTTACAACAGTTCAAGGAAGGACTCAAAGTTGACTCAACCTTACAAAAACCAAAACAATGAAAATAATTGACAAAAATCCATGAAAAATAACTAATAATGTATCTTGGGTAGTGATGACTCCCTTAAAAATTTTGGAAGAAAATACAACAAAAAATAGGGTCCAAAATACCCCTACAATCTAGGGGCACAACTGCAAAAGAAATCTATAAGTTCTGTTACAATAAGGTCCCTCATAGGGACTAAACTGCAAAGAAAATAGTTTTATTGCATTAGGTCCTTGTGTGGGACCTGAATGCAATATCTTGAAAATTCTAGAGCAGAATGAAGTTATAAAAATATTAAATAATAAATAAAATTAATATTTTGTATAGGTAAACTATACAATAGGGGTCCAAAACCTAACTTTCACACCTTGACTCCAAAAAATATGAAGCCACCATCATTAAATAGTAAACACGACTTTTATATAGTTTGAATCTTATTTGAGAAATATGGGTCTCAGATGTTGGGATTTTGGTTTTTTATTTAGAGTATAAAATGTACACTATATATTATTTTTGTATGAAATCATTTTTTTATTTTTCTATATATTATTATTTACAATTTTCACGTATAAAGTTTCTTTTATTTGTGGTATAAAAAATAGAAAATAAAATAGATACTAAAAATGAATTATTGATGAATAAATAAATGGAATTTTTACTGTATTATTGGCTCTTATCTCCACCTACTTTATTCCTTGTCGATCCAGTCATCAGGATGCCTAGGTCTCGGAGTTTAGGGTTTATAAAATACCTTTGGAATTTTATTCTTTATTCTTTTATTTTCTTTATTATATAATTTTGGCATTAAAAACATTATTCCTTGTCGACCCAGTCATCAAGATGCCATAAGTCTTGGAGTTTAGGGTTTATAAAATACCTTTGGAATTTTTTTTTCTTTTCTTTTATTTATTATATAATTTTGGCATTAAAAACTTTATTCCTTGTCGACCCAGTCATCAAGATGCCTAGGTCTCGAAGTTTAGGGTTTATAAAATACCTTTGGAATTTTATTCTTTTTTTCTTTTCTTTTCTTTATTATATAATTTTGGCATTAAAAACATTATTCTATACACAATAAATGGAATAAATAATGAATGTTAATTTGTACATAATTATGCTATTTACATGCATTAGATAGTGAATTTAAATCTAAAATTATATAACAAAGATGATTAAATGGAGATTCATCAATACCATAAATACATCAGTTTGTTGTAGTATTGGCATTCATCCAATTCTTTCGATGTCATATGTGTGGAAATTCCAAAAGTACACTCAACTCTTTGACTTTACTTCTCACTTGGGTCAGACTCGTTCTTCCACTACACTTCCTTCATTTATAAAAAAACAATTCCTTGAGACAAATGATCTTTTATGTTTAACTTAAAAGATTTCAATATAAGAGTATTTCAACATTTATATATGCTTCACTCGATTCATACAATATGAATATTATAAAGCTTCATAAAGACTAGATTATAGATAATAGAATGATAACACTCATCATATCTACATCCATCTTAACTCTTAAAGATTTTGGTTCAGGCAGGTAGTTTGAGTACATCATCTTTTATCGAACCACCATTCTGCATAATGCAGTGAACCATGTCATTCATGATTAAATGTCGAGAGCACATATGTATGCCAAAACATCTTCTTAACTTTTATAAAGATTTCGATAATTACGATCATCATCGAAATGATAATTCCAAAGCACATTCGATGAGATATCAAGACTATCGAGACATAAAAATCATAAGATGTTGTCCTATTGCTTATTTAATTATCATTCCTCAATATTATGAGGAGACTTGCATATTGCAACCACAAAAATTATGTGTCCAACTGTAAGAACAACATCTTGATCATGGATCCAATCCATGATTTTTTACTGGTTAAAATTGAGTATAGTTCTGAGTGGGTTTAATGTAGTTATCTGAAATAAGAGAATTTGCATAAATACGTATTTTATTTTGATTGAGGATTTTATATCAAAGTTGTATTGCCTTGTCAACTCTGAAAGTTCATTCCCTTATTCACTTTAAAAGTAAGTGACATACTTACCATTATATCTCAAGAAAGGTCTAGGATATCCTTCTTACCTTTGTTGCATCCTAATATTATGAGAAACTGCAACTCGGATAAAAAGAAGCAGTAACTCATTCCAACTTACAAGTCCAACTTGCATTTTCCAATATGGTCTTTAACTTCCGAGCCCGCTAACCCTTAGGTGATGTTGACCCTTTGTTAATTGAATCAACTATCAAAAGGAATAGGACTCACTATGCACAATCCAATATCACCCCAATATCATGAGGAATCGATATTGGATTCACTATACATACGATCTTACTCTTTCGAGAAGCAAAGAGCCTGATCCATGTGTGCATATGTGCTTTTATGAAGGAGCTATCATTTTGGATAGGGATTTCCTACATACAATCCATAGTGATGGAACCCTTTGCCTTGTTGAGAGACCATAGATGTCATTTATATGATCCTCCATTTCCCGTTCAAATTTTAGTTAATTATTGTGAATCATATTCACATAATCAATTCTTCCAAGGGAATTGCATCTCTATTCATAATAGAGTGTTTATTTTTATTGGATATACTTAATTTAATCATATTAAATCAATTATCAATCTAATCAATCAACCAAGAAACAAAGAATCTTTGTTGGGTTTAAGACACAAAATTGACAACGTTTCGCTTGTGATTAGAAGCTGAGATGTGATATTGGTCATCGGTGATGGCCACGTGTCATCAGGCTGTACTCCCTGGCTGTTCTTGGAGTTCTTCACGTCCTCCACATGGCTGGCGATGAGGGTTTCTTCTCCGGCTTCTTCATGTCGACCAACGCTCGGCTTGGGCCTCTGGCAGGGCCAGAAGGGAGACATTTTCTCCCTCCGAGCTCGCCTTTTGTGGAACTCATCAGTAGGTGGCCATAGACGACGAGGATTCGTCGGTGAAGGTAGAGTTTCATCAAGGCTAGAAGTTGAAGAAGCTGCTTCTTAATTTGATCGTTCTTTGAACATTGAATCTCCTGGTGGTTGTTGTTGTGCTCCAGATGATAAAGAACCTGCAAGTTAATGATTTCTTGCTCGATTCTAACTCGAATCAGCCATAGAATTAAAGGATTTGTTGTTCATATAGTGTTTTCTAGAGAATGCAAAAATACATAAACGCGAGAACAGAAGGTGGATTTGGAAGAGAGATGAGTTGGATTTGAAGGGTTTGAATGTATGGCGTATAATAATGATGATTGAAGTTACTAGTGATGTAATTAGCTACGTTAATACAAGTACATATAACGAGATTTAAAAATACAGAAGATGGAATTGTTACCTGGGGATTGGAGGTGTATAACCTTCTGGTGATAGCTCGACAGGCGGTACACCGGAGCTCGACGCGGCGGTGATGGCTGCGATGTAAGGCCGCTCTGCCTTGGAACGTCTACTCCAACGTACCCTTGTCGACGCTAGAGGGCCACGAAGCTCTGTCACAGCTGGAGGCGGTCAGGAAGCGGTAGAGAAGTAGGGTCGACGGCCAGGGGGGTCTGGTAGCTAGAATCTTAGGATTCGTTAGTTGTTAATGGAGGTTTTGAAGTAGCTTTTGTAAGCAATTAAAGGGAGGTTGGTAAGTGATCAAGGATGCTAGGAGAAGAGAATGGACAGAGTGGATGGGAAGAAGAGGTTAAGAAGTTGCATGGAGAAAAAAGCTAAAGTCAGGTTGTTGAAACAAACAAATGACCGGCCTTCTTGAGGAAGAAGGTCCCAGGTGTTGACATGTGTCAGCACCTGGTTGGCTAGGTTTAAGAAATACCTTAATAAATACAAATTAAATAGTAAATAACCTTATTTTAATTAGATATACAAAAAAGTAGATAATTAAATTAGCTAAATTATAGTACAATTAGGTTTAATAAATAGTAATTATTTTATGAATCATAAATATTATAGTAATAAATAGGTATAAATAATACTTATTAAATAAGTTTTGTATTTTTAACTTAATAAATTAATAAATACTATATTAATTTTATATTTTCTTAATTATTATATTTATAAATAAAGTATGTACGAATTTTCATGGATTTTAGTAAATTAATTTAAGTATTTAAATAAATACAAGTATAAGTTATATAGTTCATTTATACTTATAAATTAGGGTTTTTATTTATTTGAAATAAAAAATAAGCTTCAAAAATTATGAAATAAACTAAGGTTAAATACAAGATAAAGAAAATAATTAGAAATTATAAAATCATTAAATTAATAAATAATGTGTCTTAAATAAAATAGATAGCCCAGAATCCCAATTGTGGTTAGGTCCCAATACTGACCTTTTGGCAAACGGACTCCGATTTTAATGAAATTACCATCATTATTTAGAGAATATTATTTTATGAACTTTAAAGGTGAGTACAGTGAAATTGGAGTTCATTTAAGAAAGTTACGGTGTTCGGAAGTTTGGATTTTGAGAATTTATAAGTTCGATTCTCGGTATATATACAAGATAATATTTTTAATTTATATTTATATTTTTATATATATTTTTAGAAATAATTAAAGAAGAGTTTAATGAAAAATAAGTTATTATGAATTAATTAAAAATATTTGATGGTTTGGTATTTAATGAATAATTAATGAAGAATGTATAAAGTATGGAATTAATTATTTTTATTTATTTTCTTCCTTATCTTTCCCTACTTATTTATTTGTCGACCAATCCATACTGACTTGGTCTCAGGGATTAGTTTATAAATATATCTTTCATCTATATTTATTTTTATAAGTCATATTGTACATATATGCATATCTATAACTTGCCGTTATTTTATTTTCTTTATTTTTATTCTTTTATTTATTTAGATGATTTTAATGCATAAAAGTGCATTTTTATTCATGAATGGATTTTATTAAAAAGTGGAATTTAATGGATATTTACATATATTTGTTAAGGGTTTTAAGGCAAAATGTACATAGATTGTTATTGAATCATGGATTTATCAGGGGCACTACGTATTTGCACCCCCTTTGGTCAAATTAGACGCATGAATCAGGGATGATAATACAACCATCCCAAATGACCTAAAGGCATGATCTTAATACCTGATAGGACGAGCGTTGACCATCGCGAAAGACGTATCTGCTTGTAGTGAGTGTAGCACTTTCGTTGTTGTCCATTTCTTAGAGTGGTGTACTCCTAATTACCTGGCATGTCAATGTTCGATTACACTATGGAATTGCTCTTAAGGAGTGCACCCCTGCCAGATACAATCTGCCCCCTCACAAAAGATATAAGGATCCTCTTGCTAGTAAAAATGCATATCTTACAAAAACTTGTCAACTTTCAGCTTCAACCAATCTTGTAGAGTTATCTTGGAAATAAGATAGTTCACAATATGGATGAACCAAGGAAGCGAGGCATCTAGAAGAATGACTTTATCTAGAAAAGTCTATGTAATCGGTACTAGGATCTGCTCAAACATGTCTAGCCCTGGCAATCTTGAAAGATGATCTACCACCACGTTTTTAACTCCAAGTTTATCACGGATTTCGAGATCGAATTCTTGGAGTAGAAGGATCCATTTAATTAGCCTTGGTTTGGCATCCTTCTTGGCTTGCAAGTACTTCATGGCAGAATGGTATTTATAGACAATCACTTTGGATCCAAGCAAGTGAGATCTGAACTTCTCTAGGGCGAATACTACTAACAGCTTTTTTCAGTGACGATGTAATTATTTTGAGCCTCGTCAAGAGTTCTCCTGGCATAGTGAATTGCAAATGGCAAACGATCTCTTCTCTGTCCCAAAACCTCTCCAATTGCATAAGCTAAAGCATCTGTCATGATCTCAAAAGGTAGAGACCAATCTGGTGGTTGCAGAACAGGGGCCTAAGTGATTAGATCTTTCAACTAATTAAAGGCTTCAAGGACTCTGGCATCTACAATGAAATCCGCCTTCTTTCATATAAGCTCAGTCAATGGTTGAGCAATTTTGTTGAAATCTTTAATGAATATGCGATAAAATCCTACGTACCCAAGGAATTACCGGACTTGCTTCATATTTATAGGTGGCTCAAGCTTCAAAATGACCTCCACCTTTGTAGGATCTACCTCCATGACATGCTTTGAGATGACATTTCATAGCACAGTCCCTTCAACCACCATGAAGTGACCTTTTTCCCATGCGAACACCAGGTTCACTTCACAGCATCTATTCAAGACTCGGTTTAGATAAGATATGCATTAATAGAAGCTATCTCTGTAGATTGAGCAATAGTCCATAAAAATATCGAAAAAACTACCAACCATATCTTTAAAAACTACCTACATGCACCTCTAAAAGGTTGTAGGAGCATTGCACAATCTGAAAGGCATCCTTCAGAAGGCATATGTCCTAAATGGATATGTAAAGGTAGTCTTTTCTTAGTCTTTTGTGGTGATTGCAAGTTGATTGTAACCATAATATCCGTCCAAGAATCATAAATACTCCTTCATAGATAGTCTTTCGACTATATGGTCGATGAAGGGAAGCGTAAAATAATAATTCTTAGTTTCTAGATTCAGGCGGCCGTAATCCATACGGACACGTCAAGATGTTGGAATTCTGGTTGTGATTTCCTCTCCTCTGTCATTTTTCACGATGGTGATCCTTGTTTTCTTTAGCACAACAGACAAGGTACTCACCCATTTTAAGTCGAAGATGGGAAATATGAAGCCTACTTCACATCATTTTGTAATTTCATTCTTGACAACCTCCCAAACATTCGGATTCAATCTTCGTTGAAATTCTCAGGACGGCTTGCTATCCTACTCAAGGTAGATGTGAGGGGAACAAAATGACAGACTGATCCCATAGAGATATGATATTTTTGGTATATGACCTTGCAGTTTCTTTCTAAATCCTCGAGTGGATGAGATTCTTGTTCCTAGATAACCTGTGAGTTGATAATCACAGGAAACATTATCGATGCACCCACAAGGAAGATGTACTTCATGTTCGCCGGAAGTGGTTTGAGATCTGGTGGGGTCTGAATCACATCAGTAGCAACTTCTGCAACTATGCATGGCTGTGGTATATGTTCTTTCAACTTTAAGTTGTTCACAATTGCCATTTCAATTTCTAAACTCAATGTTGCGAAAAAATCATCGATGATGTCATCTTGTTTAAAGAAATCTTCGATGATCTCTTCTTCATATGCTAAGGATAGGTGGCCATCAATAAGATCTTCTAGAAATTTAGCAAAAATCTCATCATCACAGACAAAGGGTAATTAGACTGTACTATCCACTCCTTCCGCGGTGGAGAGGAATTCATGGGTCACCATGTCATCCGTAAATAGATTTGTATCTTCGATCTCTGCAATAAAGTCACGGTCTTTTGTTCTATGTTCCGAAGGCTTACTTGCTTCTAATGAAGAATCTAACACTTTCGGCACTTGGATCATCATAATAGGCACCTTCTTGTTGCTAGAACGAATGGTGATCAATCTGGTGCCGTAATCCACCACTACTTTAGTTGTTCGAAGTAACAGTCATCCACATATAATATGGGTATGCTGGAGAGAAGTTGAGGTGTCCATATCCAACACAATGAAGTCCACATGGAACTGCATTCCCTGAATAGTGACAATGACATCCTCTAAAATTACTCGAGACTACTTGACTGATGTAACTGCAAACTACAGAATCATTCTAGTTGATTTGAGTAGTTCCAACTCAAATTCTTTCAGTAGTGAAGTAGGAATCAAATTGGTGGATGATCTATTGTCAAGAAGTGTTCGATCGAACTCTTGGTCGAACATCTGTCATCTGATGAGAGGGGCTCCCATGCCTTTCTTCTTACTCGGGAGATTGCAGATTGCATTTACTATAGCAGTAGTCAGAATGTGCTTCACATTTCTTTGTCTAGCTCTACATGATTGTCTTTTCGAAAAGCATGAATCCTTCAATCACTTCTTAATATCTGGCTTGCACTTAATTATCTTAAGTGAGGCATCTCTAGAACAAGATTCTGAATAATCTCAACAACATCTGGATCAGATAAGGTTGTTTTCAAAATTTTCAATTTTTAATATTTTTACAAAGCATCTAGAAATGGAATATTTATAGAACCAAAAGTAGAAATAATAGGATGACAAAAAGGAGTATCTTCATCCCTGTAATGTGAGCATCCAAAAATGAAGCGGGGCTCCATTGGCTGACTTCGGATCGGCTGTAGGTACGATCCTCTCTGTTGTTGGCTTGTTAGTGCTTCGATTGCTACTTTCTTGTTGATGTTTTTTGTTTTCATATTTTTTGTATTTTTGCTTCTGGTGCTTCTCCTCTGTCTTATTCTTCCGCACCCTACCTGAATATTGATTCGGTTGACGCATAAGAAGATGATGATTCATCAATAGAAGCTTTATTTTCCCCTTCATGGTTGTAGAAGGTTGCATAATCCTGCTACTCCGGAGAGTAATATCATTAGATAAAAATGTCATGACTATCTGACTTTGTAGGGTTGGACAGGACTACCTCCTCTTGCTTCCTAAAATTGTTGAGGTTTGCCTCCACCTATTCTGGAATGATAGTATTGGCAATGGTGTGGTCATCCGGCTTCTGGCTCATTTCTGCGAGGCTCTTCATCAACTGAGACAAGCAGTCCAAAGTAGGGTCACGAGTGCATCCTCGGATGGTTCAATGTGTTGATCATGCTGAGAATGGGAATGATATGGAGGTTGCTGTTAGGAATGCTGAGAATTATATTATGGAAAAGGATGGTACTGCTATTGCTATGGAGGTTGATGTTGATATGGAACAACTGAGTACTGCTGGTATGGCTAGTTTTGACGGTACTTTGCTTGTTGGTACGAGTTCTGTCTCTAGTTCTGCTGATAAGGTGGAGACTGCTGGTGGTCAGGCAAGTTACCGTGGACAAACCTCCCTCCTTGCTGCTAAGGGAATAAATAAGAGTTGGTAGACTAGACCTATTGATGTCTGCCATGACATGCTAGATGCACATCGTTCGACCACACGCCACCTCCCGAATCGGAGGAGATGGGGGAGAACATAAATATGGGAGAATATGGAGCTCCATCAAGTAAAAAACTAGCTTCTGTTGCAGTTTCTAAGGTGATGTAGGTTCAGGTTTCTAAACGTGGTACACATGTTGGACCGTTGGCTAAGATGGATTCTGCTTAGGAGGCTAAGGCGATGATGACTTGTTCGTCTCAGTAGGAGTCAAAGTCGATGCAGATATAGACTAGTATCCACTAATTGTTCTTACCAAAAACTCCATCTACATGGTGATCTGATCCAACTTCTCCAGATTTTGGGTCCTCTGTTTGATCACAACAAGTTTTTCAAGGTCATGTGATCAGTTTTCGATGATATCCACCTTGGATAGGTGGCTCCCTATAATGCTCAAGTTAGATCTCGTCCCTGTCGGGTTCGTGCGATGTAACCATAGGAATTGGCTTTTGATGAATTTGTGGTTGTCGTTGGTATAAACAAGATGACGACAAGACAACCTCTTCTTCGACCATTTCTTCAAAAAATTACCACACGATGTCCTCGTCCTTGTTAAAATGTGAACAACTACACATGATCAATGAGCCTTTGGCTCTCGAGAGTGAGCCCCCCTAATAAGTGTTGGACCAGGCTGGTCCACAAAATATCATGATGTGGACAATCTCTTGTAAATTTGTGAAATGCTACCAAGATTCATGAATGGATCCATGTGTGACTTGGGAGAAGTTGGCAATGCGGGCAACGACACCATTTGATTAATCGACTGAACAACATAGAGCGGTCGTGTGGCCTCACAAGGCAGGACCACATTCGCTGAGGTGATCGTCACAAAGCCCCATGATTAAATCAACACTCAACCCACACAAATAATCAAGCAATGAAGAAAACTAGAGATCAAAATTTATTATAAACCATACAAACAAGTGTGTATAGTGGACAAGTATGGTAGGGTGTCAAACACATGGAACAAGGGACGTAACAATATATATCATTTATCTCTAAATAATATATATATGTATATTTATGCACAATAATCAATTTTTGTGGGTTTTTAATATAATTTTTTAAAATTTTTTTTAATTTTTTAATTTTTCAAATTTCAATTTATTTTCTTTTTAATATAATATATATAAGTATATATGTATGCGATGCAAGGTAATATATATAAAATAAACAATAAATAGTAGAATAGACATAGTAAATGTGAAAAAATAATAAAATATCCCAAAGAACGACCCCTTTTATTTTTTAAAGGTTTTATAATGCATTTATGGCATTTATAATAATTAATAATAAGATAAACTATATGGTAAAAGATAGGTATATATAGTCTATATAGGGTATCATAATTATTAATATATCTAAATACAGTAAACAATTCCAAATAATATTTTTGGTTTTTAAATATTCTTCTATTTTTAAGAATTTTAAAGAAATTTTTATTATTTTTTATTTTATAATCAGAAAAAGGTGCAAAACAAAGAATATTTAATTAGGTTGAAATGTTTTGAGAATTAAAATAGCAAATGGGTTCAAAATTTCTTGAAATAAATTTTAATATATATATATATATAACAGTCAGAAAACTATTTTTGTAGATTTTTGGAAAATATTTTATAATTTTTTAGGATGAGCAAGGTTTTTCTAATTGTTTGAGTTTCTTTTGATATTTTTTTTTATGATTTTTGATCTGTAGTGATAAAATAGGCTAATAAATAGTAGGTATTTTTTTGGAATTTTAAGAAATGTTTTGTAATTTTTTGTTTTTTAAGGAAAATAAGAAATAAAATAACTCTTTTTTATTTTTATTAAATAATAAATGCATGCAAAATGCTAAAGAGAATATATAACATAAACAAGCAAGATGTCATGCATTCTATCCTATTTTTGTAGAATTGTTGGAGCACAAGAACTATTTTGAGAAAATAGAAATACAAAAAAATCAATATGATAGGGGAATATTTGTAAATAAAATAAACTCCAGTGAGGCACATGCAAAATATATAAAGTTTTGAACTACAACTTGTTTTTTAAATACTAAATAATAGATACAAAAACCTAAAGGGTTTACTTGCAAAATGTCTACTCATGTGGGGGTCCACATTAGGTGACCTGACACATGAATAAAATGCAACATTAAATAGTCACATGGGTTACATGTAATTTATCCACAAACTTTTGTACTTCAATAAACATTTACAATAATTTTTATAGAATACAAAAAGGAAGAGGGGGTGTTTGCAATTTTTACCACTTAAGTGCATCCCATCCTCTATGTATAATAATAGATTTATTTTATTTATTTTGATGATTTTATTTATTTAAATTATGAACATATATTTTGTATAATATTTTTTTATAAAAATATATAAAGAATAAATGTATTAAATATAATATACATATATAGTACACAATAGGGGTCCAAAACCAAACTTTTGCATCTTAACTCCAAATTGAATGAAATCGCCTTCATTAAATACCCCTTCTTTTGCACGTGGGTTACATGTAGGTGCACCACGTGGAGGATCAGATGACCGCGCTCACATACCCCTTCGAAAAGAACCAACGTCCCAGGTTAGATCTGGGCCATGTTCTTGATCTGATGGTTGAGAGAGGGATACAAAGAACAACCGACGAACTGGGCTCCGACAAAATTCGACGTTTGACTACTCATCCTCGCTCCAGCGGTGGATCTCTGCTCCTACAGCTCCAGTAGCTTTCTAGAGCTCGTCTGCGTGTGCAGGTGAGTTCATATGAGCTCAATGGGGTTCAATGGAGGATCTGAAGGTGATTTGAGTCCCAGGAGACCTAAAGCTGCTCCAAGTTTGTTCTTTATCTCCAGAGAGCCCCTTAAGAGGTCCGACCTGACCAAAAGTTCCTAGGCTCGAGGGGTGTTGCCTCGACCAAAAAGTGAAGCAAAATAACCAGGGAGATGGAATAGAAGGAAGGTTCCGACGAGGTAGGGAACCTCGATTCACCAAATCTTAGATGATTTGGGTTGGAAATAGGGGGATAAGATGTAGAATGCATCAGGGCTCGAGATAATTGTGGATTGGTGACTGATTAATAGTTGAGTCACAATAATTGGTCCTAGTGCTCAAGTTCCAAGAAAATCGGGTACTTTCAAATTAAGGCTAAAACTAATTATAGGTAAAATCAAAGTGCAGAAATGAGAATAGAATCTAAATTATACCTAAGTAGAGGAATGAAGCCTTTACTCAACCAGAGTCAAGGAGTCAGAACCACATGGCGGATGTCCTCTGATGATGATTGGATCCCCTTGTTTAGTCACTCCTTACAGCAAATCCGATCTACTTCTTGTTGTCACCAAAGAGAAGATATATGGGGGACCTGAGGGGCTAAAAATGACCGAAGAGGGATCAAAATTGGAAGAATGGCGGAGTAGGTATGCGTATAGGTTGTTGTTGGAGGGACTTTTTGATGAAGATGTCGATTGATTCGAGGGAGATCAACAAGATCTTAAGACTTGGTGTGGATCAACACATCTCCAGGAATTACGCATCATGCCAAGCAAGATCATATGGTTTCGCATGAATAAAATGGATAAAAACCATGGTCTAACATTTCAAAGCTCGTGGAAGAGAGAAGGGGATCAGTTGACCCGAGTCAACAGGGGGAGGCTTTTGGTTGGTCCACATGGACTAACTAGAAAAGTCCAGGTGAAAATGCCCTGGAAATTCAAGAATAAATAATAAATGGATTAACTATATTTTTATTAAACATAAAAATGTTTGTAATTAATATAGTATTTTATTCTTATTTTATTTATTTTTTCAAGGTTATATATTATAAGTTACTATTTACGAGTATAAATATAAGTAAAAATACATGTATTTTAGTATTTATATTTTTAGTCTATAATTTACAATTTATTATTTTATAGATCTATTTTATAAATTTTAATTTATTTAAATACATATTTATATTTTTTATTATATTTTTCTGAATTTATTGGTCCACCTAAATAAATATGGGTGTTTATTATATAGTTATATACAAACATATATATATTTATATATATATATATATATGTATGTATATCATCTATGTATGATAATAAATTTATTTATTTTTTGATGATTTTATTTTATTTTAATTATGTACATATATTTTTTATAAAATTTTTTCTATAAAAATATATCAATAATAAATATATTGAATATAATCATGTACAGTAAACAATAGGGGCCCAAAACCTAACTTTTGCATATTAACTCTAAATTGAATGAAACCACCTTCATTAAATAGTTTTATAAATTTTATATACAATAAAAGGTGAGTTTGTTAATTTTGATACGACACGGAGAAGATATATGTTTGCAAAGTTTTTATTCTGGATTTTTATTTTGTGTGTCCTAAACACAATGCCCATTATTTTTCTGTGAAATCAATTTTATATTTTTCTTTGTATTTTTATCTACAATACTTATGTCGAGAATTTTATTATTTGATCATGTAAAAAGTAATAAAATAAAATAGGTGCCAAAAAAATTAATAATGAATAAAATCTAGGTTTTTATGTATTTTTTGTACAATTATCTGCACTATCTCCACTTACTTTATTCCTTGTCAACTAAGTCATCATGATGACTGGGTCTTGGGATCTAGGGTCATTCAATAGATTTGGTATCTTATTTTCTTTTCTTTTCTTCCTTTATTCTTTTATTTTGGAATTAAATACATTAATTATAAAATATTTTATATCATATTGTGCACTACTTACATAGTGTTTATTTTGATAAATTAATGATATATACATGCATTTAGTTGGGGATTTAAGGCTAAAATGAAAGAATAAAGGTGCTGAAGTGAGTATTCATCAATGGCCCTAATAAATCCAATAATCAATCATGTATAACTCAAAATCCAATTACATACTCATCTAACAATACATGAAGCATGCAATTAAATGTTGGGACGATGAAGAGGAACATCCAAAAAAGCACAAAAAATAAACTATTTACAACAAATAACAACGGAGATAAATTACTTTAGATATCACTAAAGTACTTACACGAGGATTTCCCTTAGAGAGGATATCACCCCCATACTACATGTATGAAGGGTTTGGAAATTTATCCTCAAGATATGACAATAAACACAATCACATCAATGTCCTTTGACAAGATCACCCTAGAGAGCAACTCAATATGTTTTTTATTGTGGCTTACCTTCACATTTTCGTGATCCATATTATGCAAGTTAAAACAATCCTAATTAATTTGTTTGGTGTACCAGAGTTGTCATATTCCTCTTAATGATTGTGACAACTTTTATATGTTACACACTACTTTGGTGTCGGGAACAGTCTCTCGCATTGGGAAGCCGGGAAGTTTGATAAGAGTTCACATATTGAGGAGGGCTAGCTATATATAATACATCTCAGGCAGGTCATCACGATGCCTTCAAAGAAGAAAATCCCTTAGGTAGATTGGAGCTGCCCTGTTTAAACAAGCCATATCTCTCCTAAAAAGAGAGATAGGAAAGGATGCCTGGAAGTAGGAGACAAGTGCTTCTTCACGTTATAGTATATAATAATGATTTTTTAGTTGTGGAGAGAACTCAAGAATAAAGAACACGTAATTGAAACATGTGTTTACATTAGAAAAGAAATAGTGATCATGGAGGAATGGTCACAACCCACTGATTCCATAACCACACAGTAATGGTGTCCATTCCCAATTTTTAGATCTATAATATGAGATGAAAAATTTAACTCTCTAATGTTCATATTTCAAATTAATCGGGAAGATTAGTTTACCTGAGGTGTCAAATGCAACATACAACAAATGTAACAAGATCCAAATTAACTCTCCCAAGCCCGAATGGAAGTTAGAGCCTGAGCGAAGTACACCCATGTGGCCCTTCATCCCTCTTTTCTTTGCTACATGATGCCAAGGGAATGAGTAATTGATGAATATCCATTTCATCACCTTTATTATACCATTTTAGCCTTAAAAACCCTAGCTAATACTTGTAAAAAACCATAATTTGTACAAATTAACATTCATTTTCTTTTATATTAGTACTGGATCGAATAGTGTTTTTAATATTAAAATTATAGAATAAAGAAAAGGACATAAAAATAATAAAATACCAAAAGTATTTTATGACTCTAAACTCTGAGGCCTTCGCATCTTGACTAGGTCTACAAGGAATAAACTAGAGGGAGATAAGGGCCAAAAATCACCAATAATTATAATACTTTTATTCATCATTTATTCATTTTTGGGACCTATTTTATTTTCTACTTTTTACACCTCAAAAAAAATGAAACTTTGCATATGAAAGTTGTGATAATAATATATAGAAAAGTACAAAATTGATTTCATACAAAAATAATATATAATTTACTTTTTAGACTCTAAATAAAATGTCAAAATCCCAACTTCGCACATCCATATCTCTCAAATAAAAACTCAAAATATAACAAAATCACTTTAATTGTATATAACTTTTAATAAGCTATTTAATGAAGGTAGTTTCATATTTTTGTAATTAAGGTGTGAAAGTTAGGTTTTAGTTTAGTCCCTCATTGTACAATATACCTATGTAAAATATCCATTTTATTTATTATTTGTTTTTTTTATAATTTTAAATATTACTTATAATATATTGTATATTAAAACAAGAATAAAACCATAAAGAAAAATTAAAATAAAATATGTATACTAAATACATGGATGAATATACAATAACTATACATATATAATTTACACCTATATTTATTTAAGTGTAAATAATACGTCAAAAAAATAATAAAAATATATTTATGTATATAAAAATAAGTTAGAATTTTATGTAATAAGAGAGTAAAAATAAAAAAAAATACGAAATGAAATAAAATACAAAATATGTTGATAAATATACCTATAATTAAACCCTAAAAATAAAATTATAATTAATAACCTATAAAAATAAATAAAAATCACACTTCTTCTACGCCCCATCCCATCTCACTCACCTAGATAGACCACCGATCTGGAGTTGGGTGCTCCGACTCAGCCGCCTCGTCATAGCACCTTCACTCGAGCCACCCACACATCCAACTTCGCCAATAAGAGTCCCAGGACCCCCTGGTTGCTTGTCCTTACTTTCTTGCAGGTCCCGGAGTCTAAAGACCCCTTAGGGGGTCGATTTTGACTGCAAGTGAGATACCTGGAGCCCCCATTCTTCCCTGAGCTTGTTCATCGACATTTAAGCTCCGATGTGCCTCTTAAAGGTGCCATCTGGTTCAGAGAAGACCCTACTCCATTTTTCCCTTTACCCGAGCCTTCCAAACGACTAGAGGAACAAAGGAGGACAGATCGAAACTTGCTGTCGACAAGTTCTTGGCGAGTTCTTTTAGAGCCCCTTCCAGTCCTCCGATCTTTGAGACGTACAGATCTGCCAGCTGCTGTTGGATGTTGAGCCCCAAAGACGTTGATCTCCCGCATGAGATCTAATCCTGATCGTCCATCAATGAAGTGTCATCACCTTCTCACGTGCTGCCACATGGATAAGTGAAAATCTAGAGCTATTGGATCACGTGCATTAGCTGTGTATTTTGCATATTTCCACCCAGCGATTTTTGTATTCAATAATTAATACTGAATCATTCATCTACCATTTAATTAGTTTTGTAATATTTGCTTAAAGAACCTTGTAGTGATTTTATTTACATTCAGGTCCTTTTCCAAGCCTGCCGACGAACCTTGGGTTATTTGCAATTAAACCTTTGCGGGTTTAGTTTATTATTGTTTAGTCAGAAATTTTGAAATATAAATTGTAACTTTTTGGACAAATTGCATATTAGTCCTTAGACTTTATTTTAATTACATATATGCCAATATTAGTATAAGCACTTTTGTGTATTTTCTCTATTTAGTAAATATAGATATTGTGCTCTAGAATTATCAAAAAATATATGTAGGTTCCTGATTGCACACTTTCATGCTATAATTTCATTTTTACAGTTTAGAATTTTTTAATATTTATTATATATAAAAAGAGCACAATTATTCCATATTTAATTTATAAAAAATAAAATATATATTTTTGTCTCTGAATTGTATTTATATTGTTATCTATCTATTAAACTTAATTTGATGAATTTGGACCTATTTTGTTATTTTTAATCTCCATTTCATTTTTATGTATTCATTAAATCTCTGAGTTGGAATATTTTTGTCTTTAAAAATACATAAAAATTCACAAAATTCCTTAAAAATTGAAAAAATAGTAAAAATATTTAAAATACAAAGAAATTCTATATTTTGACTAATTTTAGTTGCATTTATAATTACATTAGTCTATATTGCATGTATAATCTTATATATCCTTAAATCATACAATTAAAAGAAAAAGAAATACAAAAATCAGAAAATATAAAAAATACAAAATATAAAAAAAACAAAAAATATAAAACTAAAAATACATAAAAAATAGATAAGAATAATCACACCAACACTTTTGCATTCATGTGGCAGATCTAACAGTTTTGCTCTCTGAGTTCGACCTCTATACAATACTTGCACCTATACACATCCTTGTTGTAGAGTTATAATAAATTTTAACTCCACATTACTTCATTGCCTGATTTATTTGTGGGTTAATTGTTGATTAATTGAAATTTCGTGAGCGATCACCGTGTTGACTTGATTTCTCGCCTTGTGAGATTTCTAGACCGTCACAAAATCTCAGTTATCACTCATATGCTCATATGTATGTCAACCAAAAGTTTAAAACCAAGAAATATGTTACTAGAACTTATACCCTTTAACTTCCCTATGTTTCAGATTGGGAATTTCCACCAATCAATTAAAATCTTAATTGATGCTAATTAATTTTTGAATAGATTTTCTCCCACTCTACTTGAATAAAATTATTCAACATGAAGCAAGGAATAACTTTTGGTTGGAATATTATGCTTTCAGTAAAGGCACCTTTCGATTTGAACATCTATCTAAGTTAAGTACATTCACTCCAACATGAAAGGAATGAAATATGTCATAACTCCATAACATAGTGTGAAGGTATATGATGTCAACAATAAAGTATGTTCTTGGTGTAATATTTAGAAATTGTGCTCTTAAATACCACACACTCTTATCCAATTTCATGTGTGTATTCATAAAAGATGCTCTTCCTTTAACCGTGGTATATAATAACACTCGTGGTGTCTTTTTCCAAGGATGCGCTTATAACATCCTACCATAAAGACTAAATTTATTCGGAGTCAACGCTCTTCCTTTTCTTGTAGCTTAAAGGCATTCAAGCCTCCAAATATAAGACACTCAAGTATGAACATGAAAATAGTAGTGATAACTAGTTTTCGAAATAGGTTGTTATTACCACATTGAACATAATGTGTGGGTCTCCATTTAGAAATGCTAGGTTGCCATTGGGGATGCACTCTCAATAGGTATTAGTCCCATCCCAAGCCTTGACTTTACTAAAAGATCTTTCAAGTCCCTTGATTAGGGGATCATCTCTGCTATCTTTGAATCTACTGAAATCCATAACCATCATATCCTATTGATGAATATGTGATTCACCACTTTAATTAACTAAAAATAGAGCTTCATCTTGAGTAATTAAGTGCATTTTGGTGTTTATAATACATTATTAGCATTGAATATGTAAATAATATGTATAAGTTAGCATTCCATATTGCATTCATATTCACTTGCATATATTCAGCTAACTTCATCTATTGTCATTCATTCATAATCACTCCAAACAGGATAATACCATCTCCATTGTGTACATATAACTAATATTAATAAAAGAAAATTTCTAAAAAACACTAACTTGTATATATGTGAAATAAATCTAAATCCTAATTTGAGACTGAAAAGACAAAAAGTTAGATATCTCTCACGTATATTTTCTATGAACTACTCACTTTCTAATAATGTACACTCAATTATCAACAAATTAAAATCAAATTTAAAGAATTTGAATTCAGACGTGAAACTTTGATTTTGGATCGAATTGTATACTGTATTGATTTTTGACTCATCATTTTATATGCATATTTAGCTTTTTTTTATTTGGTTATTTTTCATTTCTTCATTTCATCTCATATTTTAATAATTGCATAAAAAATAAGAAAAACCAGAAAAACATAGAAAATAACATCTCTAACTTGAGCACACTAACTAATTCATCTATATTTAGCTGACATTTTTGAATTATCCCTCATTTAGAA
Source organism: Ottelia alismoides (assembly GCA_037367405.1). NCBI lineage: Eukaryota > Viridiplantae > Streptophyta > Magnoliopsida > Alismatales > Hydrocharitaceae > Ottelia > Ottelia alismoides. Next base: position 1,233,209 of record JAZKJV010001148.1, on the reverse strand, counting down.
AAATCTAGAAAATACATTTATGTCCATTACATCATTATGCATCATATTTTATTTTTGGCATGTATTTATTGTGCAAAGAAAAATAAACTAATTTCAAATATAAAATCATGTATTTGATACACATAACATATCACAAAAAGATCATAACTGCCACAGTTGAATCCATTTACATTTGGATCCTTCATAAGAATTGTACATCTTTATAAGATCTACAACTGTTACGCTATGAAGTTTTTCATTTGCATTCATATAATGATATCTGTTGATTTTTCATTTCTGTTCCACGCATTAATCAAACCTCCAGTCAACACTTTCAGGCTCTTCCCATACCCGCAATACTCACTCACATCGCATATCTAGAGCCCCCTCTCCACCAATCAGCCACACACATCACTTGACTCTTAAGTCAACTTGACCTCATGGGTCTCTGCTCCCTTGTCTCTCTCTCTCTCTCTCACTCTCTTTCTCTCTTTATGCCCTTCTTCTCGAGCCGCATGTCACAAGAACACTTCCTCCTACTTCTTAACTGCTTCCTTGTATTCTTCAGCCGACCCAATAGCCCTACGGTCAACTGCACCACCCCCTATCCTAATTTTGTCACCATCGTTAACTTGTAGAACCTAAACCATAGACTACCATCGAATCTTGACCAACGACGAAAGACTCCCCCTTCCTCTTCTACAAATCCTTTTCCTAGTCCTACCTACCAAACCTATCTCTGCTAATCCTGTAACTCCTCTAACCTCCACAGATGTTCTAATCCTTAAAGTCCAAATGAAACCACCAAAGACTAGCCACAACCCAAACCCAACAAAAACTCAGAGATCGAACCCATACGTCTGTAACCTCGAAATGAAACCCTATCATCAAACCCTTATCTCCAGTAGAGGAATCAAACCCACAATAATCAAGAGAGAGATCGATAGAGAGAGAGAGATGGAGGAAGGAATTGTTGGTGACAGCGAAAATCTAGTACCCCTACGAAGACCTAACCCCCAGGCGTGATATGTGAGGTCTCCAACCTTGTGTTGCTGACTTCTTTCCTAGGTGACCAACATATCTTTGTCGTTCTTGTCGCGACTGAAGGGAGAACCTAAACTTATCTTCCTCCCTTCCCCAATGCCATCCATACCCTCGATCTCTGACAATTAGTTCACCTCTTTGTCTTGATGACTTCATAGTAGTCTTAGAGTATAGGCGTTGTTTAGGTTGTAGCCATCCACGACTATATTTGTCAGTCAGGTCCCTTGCAATTACAATCATGATGGGCTAAACATTTATATGATGTTATTTATATGATATTTAATGTGTTCCTTTTAAAATCACTTCCCACTTGATAATAATTTGATCCAAATCTGTAATCATATTTATTTAATCATATTTATATGAGATTTTAATTCGACCCCTATTTGTATTCGCTTTTTATTAGATTCGTATCTGATTATTGGAGGACATGGTTTCTTAAATTTATATTCGATTTTATATTTGTATCAACATTCATATTCAATATCGATAAAGCGAACATGGATATGTTGATAGCCATACTCAACCCATATCCGATATGTTTTCATCCCTACTTAGGCCTCTGATTTGAGAAATCGAATAGAGCTAATTTGGGATATGTTTTGTAAAGGGAAAATAATGTTTTCTCTGAACTTTTACAAGAAAATTGTTCAGGTTAGAGTTGTAATAAGAGATTGTCCTCATAATTAAGGTTACTCCTAAAAAAGGGTAAATCGTGATTAGGCCGTCTCTTGTAAGATTTGCCTTTGATAAGTAAAGATTCTCTTATGCATCTTTCAACTTCGTCGATCCAACTATAACTCAGGGATATATTGGTAATTTCACATATAGCTTCATGTAATCAACCAAAATATAGAGTTGCGGTATTAATAAGCATCGTGTTCATCCGGTCATTGTACTTCAAATATGTTCAAGACAGGGGAGTGGTTTCTCTGCTGTGGTGCTGCAGTGCTGTAACGCACCACAGCCGCTCGATCGAGCGGCTGTGGTGCGTTACAGCACTGCAGCACCACAACAGACGATCCAAACGCTTCAAGACAGTGCAAAGGGAGAGTGTGGTGTGACCATTTGAAGAGTAGACGCATTAATGAACCATTATAAATCCTTGTGTTGTATGATTGTATTTGTTTATTTTGTTCCATTGATTCCACATGTACAACATTGATCGAATATTTATAATTCTTGTGAATTAATCATGAACCAAAAGGGACTGGAAGGTTATCTCGTGGGTTGTCTGTCTACTGCTGTTTGATAGGATTTGCTGGGTACGTACTCATGCATTTGGCTCCATTCTATCTCTTTCTTAAAAAACTATATCATTTGATTCTGTCGATTTCATTTTCCCATTACTCACCAATGCTGATGTTAAGTATATAATAAGGAAAATTACTGCAACCAAATGAGTCTATATTGAGATACATTTAAAGTTTGTTATACATTATTTTCTTGTTAAATATATAACAACGATTATTATTCAACAAGTGCAAACTTTGATAGCAAAGGCAAGAAATAACCGCTATAAAACTTCCGTTAATGAAATAACAACATATACGTCGTTGATCGTTAATTGAAAAATACAAAATTTTATTTCGCAACAGATAGTATTCATTCTTAGATTGATAAGTACAAACGATCCAAAATGTGTCACTGCATATTGATTCTGCTATTTATTCATATGGTTTAGCTAACTAGATACGACTTAGAGATCACTATCTACCCGAGCATGCCTTCTATCCATTTTCACGTAATATGATAATACATAAAAAATAATTCCCATCTAGAACTCGACATTTTCGTGGTGACTCATTCAAAAATTAATTATGTTCATTTCCATTGATTAATGAATACGTACAAATCCCAAATTGAGGCTCATCCCATTCTCATTTTGTAGCATAAGTTAAAAAACTTGATTGTTCCTATATTTGGCTCTCATTATTCCCTTGTCCTTAAATTAATTACTCCAAAAAAATCAAGTTAAATATATCTCAGGCCTTCGACTATGGCTTCAATATCAAAATAGGTAGCAAATATAAGTTTTAAATGGTTAGATGTCAATGCTACACTCAATGAAAATAGGACCTTGTATCATTCGATATACATCTGCGGTAAAATGTCATTTTTGCACTTGACGAAATAGATGGATCAGATCCTAATTATTACTTTTCAATGATGGAGACACGATCAAGTCTAAAAATGTAATTTACTCAAGAAATTAATACGTAGCCGTAGTCTCTTTTTAATCAATATAGTATTTATAAGTATTGTCTGGAGAAAATTTATTTAGAAGGATTTTCAATTGTGCAAGGTACTATAGTAAATTGAAAAAAGTTCATGAAGTATATTTTGCTTCCATGATCATCAGAAATAATACTCTAATAATTATTCATATTTCCACGACTGAGTTTAATCAGTAAAATATGGTTAAACAAATAATCAACATTGAAATAATCCAAATACGATCTAGATAGCCCATTTGACAATTCATAAACCCATATTTTACAATATTGGTAACATGCAAGATCCAGAAATAACGTAAATGTACTTGTGTCCCTATATACACTAATGGAAGGGGAACACTGTGAATTTTGAGATATATTTTTATGCATATAACAATGGGTATCCGTTCACTTCAAGTATTAAAAATCATTTCATAATGGATAGTATTCATCGTTATCTATTTAGCAACAATTTATATAACCATGTATTCTAAAATATACATCTGTATAACTTTATTACATTGCAGTGTTTGGATCTTAGAACAAATTATAATGTAAACTTCAACAAAATATTCCTTTATATTGTTGATAGATATTCCCCCTTTTGGTAAAAAATCATGTTACTCATGCATCTAATAATTTGCTTTTGAGATTGTGAATAACATGCATAATTCCCCACGAAGTAAGAAATTCAAATTGTTCACAAAATTTTGCATGTTAATATCAAAAACTTCCCATGCTATTAATATATATATATACACATATTTACTAAATAACATATCTAATAATTTATATTATATATATAGGGTTGCATGGGGCTGCCCTGCCATATTTTTTGTCAATTTTTTTGAAAAATATCATCATGTATATTCATCCCTATATCCCTACTATATGTCATTCGAATTTCATCAGAAATAGAGACTCCTACGGCCTCCATCCAGATATGGTCGATTTAAACAATCTTGCAGCCCTTAAAAAAATGACCCCCTAGATGGAGGCCGTATGAGTCTCTGTTTCTGACGAATTTCGAATGACCTATATGAGAGATATAGGGATGAATATATATGATGATATTTTCTCAAAAAAATAATTTTTTTACGAAAAATGAGGTAGAGGAAGGCAGCCCCATTTTTTCCATGTGTGTGTGCATATATCATGTTATTACTTATCACAATGTGCAAAATTAATTTTTTTCCTTCGTTACGAACTAAAAGTACTTACGCAAACTGAAAAATATTTTTTATTAGAAATTCTGAATATTGTTAGCAAAAACGGAGAACACTAACTTTTTAATTGTGAAGAAAGAAAAGTTTGAAATATTTGAGGTGTCTGATTGCAACTTCAACAAAGTTCCGAGGGGTTCAGAGATGCAATTACATGGGATTTTAGTTTTTTATGTAAATAATCAAGAAAGGAGGTAATTATATGCTATTTTAGGGAAGACCAATCTCCAATTTTTAAAAGAAAGGTTCGCAAGCCCTCTTTCGTCGCAAGCATGCAGCTCCTCTGTCCTCCTTTTTGGCTCTTTGCTACAAGAGGTTAGAGAAGGATAATCAACTAAAATTTTGTGCCAAGTAACATGATACTGTGTTTTCCTCCTAACTCACACATGCTTCAAATTGAAAATTCCAATAAGATTTTAGTTACTCCGATTGGTGCTAATAGCCCTTACAATAATCATGAACGAATTCAATATTTGAAAAACTTAATTTGAAACAAAAAATATGTTTCGGTTGACATGCCCTACTTTCAATAAAAGTAGCATCCAGTTTAAACTTCTACCTAAGGTAACTACTTTCATTGCATCACAAACAAAGTGAGCTTTTTCTTAAATTGTGGAAGTATGTGACAAAACATCAACAAAATCTTGTTCTTGATGATAATCTTAAAAGTTGGTGATATTAAAACTATGCACCATTACCTTATTTCATGAGTGTATTTAGGAAATTAAAGATCATCTTCCTTTAATTTCTTTCTACTATGGCATTCACACCGATGGTGTTCTCCAAGGATGTACTATTAACTTCCTATCCTAAGGCTCAAATCCATCCAGAGAATACATTCTTCATCTTCTTACCATTTAAAGGTACTCAAGCTTCAATGTTTAGACACTCATATATAAGCATGAGTAATTAGTGTCAACAAGTTCTCTAGACATCCTGTTTTTACGTCATTGACCCTACTTTCCACAATCTCAACATGGATAGTTTGGGTAGCCACTGTGGATGAGATCTCAATAAGTCTTCATCACATTCCAAGCCTTGAGTTAAACATTAAAAATCTATTAGGTTCCTTAGGTTAGTAGGTTAACTGTTCTATGTGTTATATCTGGATCTAATAAAATCCAAAGCCACATAATCACATATACGAAATTGCTGAAGATCCTATAAGTCGGATTTGAACGTGTTTCATTGTTTTGTTGATTGAACTTTGAGCTTATAGTTTTGACAGTTGTGGCCATATTGTCACAATAATTCGAGATTACATGAACGGTCTTGGCCATCACATGAATTTTATAATGAAGGTTCCTCGATCATTTATCCTCAATTTCATTGGTATCTAAAGCACGCAAATCAATCTTAAAGGAAGATTGAGACAGAATAGTCTGCTTCACCAACTTCTACAAGATCGCACCTCCTCTTGGAATACATACATATCTTGCAACAATTACTCCCAACATGCTTATTTTACTTACATAGCTTACTGGACAATAACTTTTGACATGAAGGATGTTTTGAAGGATATGGTAAGATCCTTAAGCACATCACGGAAGCGTAAGGATCACATCGGTTGTGATCGAGAGCGACTAGTCGCGTTAGTTACTACGGGCAACAGAAATTTAAAAAATTTAAAATGACGAAATCACATGATCCAAGAACACTTCATGGATCGTTTCATCCAAACCACAAATAGGTACTAGGGTTACCTCTTGAAGCGTGGTTGTGATCGAGTCTCTAAACGAAGTGACCTCCTGTCTCAAGTCCGATCCAACAGAGGAGACTCTTGCGAACACGTTGATGAGACACATGCTCTTCGCAATTCATGTTGGTGATCCAAGAGACGGATCTCTTGATCTCATCATACGATATCCAACATCTTGTTCAAGGGTGAGGTGCATCGAAGGAGATGGAGATCTACGAGTAGATCGAAGGAGATGGAGATCTACGAGTAGATGATACGATAACATAAGCACGATGTTGCGACGACGACTATCTCTCTTGGGCTCCATGGTGGATGACCATAATGAGAGAAAGGGAGAGGACCTTTGGCATGTATAGAGAGAGAGAGAGAGAGAGAGAGAGAGAGAGAGAGCTTATGGATTGATCATCTTCCATGAAGAGCAAGGGGTGCCTCTTCTTATATAGGGTTCTGGACAATCCATGGACATCACACAATTGATGGGTGAGATTGATTTGTGTTTCTTTCAAAGGCTATGATCTTGTTGTAAAAACCTAACAACAATTAATCTAAATTAAATTAATATATATTGATAAATCAATATAAGTTAATTTCAAATCAAATCAATTGGCTAGCCTTGGAGATAATGAGGAGACTAACCACATCCCCTATAAAAGAGGGGACAACCACCAATCATATCATGAGATCTCATTATCTCATGATATCTCCAAGATTTACAACAACAATTGTTGTAAATTATTTCACAAAAATAATTGATTATCTTCTGAAATTTGCGATCATGTCATTGGAAAATGTGAATCACATTCACATCCCAAAACAAAGTGTAAATTATATTTTCAATTAATTATCCAATGTGAATCCAATTCACATCAATAATTAATCAATAAATATAAATAAAAATATCTCTCTCTTATATATTATAAATCATATTTATAATATATATGATTAATATGGATAATGTTATCCACATTATTCATATTCATGATAATTAAATCACATTTAATCATCTTGGATCTCTATTCTCATGTGCCCAAATAATATGAGTTACATTCATATTATTTTGACCTTTGATAATTAAATCACATTTAATTATCTTAGACAACTCTCCTTATAATATGAATCAAATTTATATTATTCATGATAATTAAATCATATTTAATTATCAATTTTCTCAATGCTCGGATACACATATCAACAATGAAATTATCCTTGACTCTTTCTTGGAGAATACGCTTTCTCTGCGGATACTTAGTGATAAGGACATGGCGAATGTATTGTTCCACGTATAGTGACTTGGCTATTGAGAGCACATCTCAAATCTAGATCTTGCGTACCTCCTAAAGATGCTTGATTAAATCAAGTCCACAGATTTAATTTTCTCATTGCATCCAAATCACATTCAGATTAAGGTCCAACATTTGGACTAAGATCCGATCACTTCTCTATGAGAGGAGTCACTGAAATCCAGACCTGTTTCATCACTCCCTCAGAATGGAAGCGCCATGGTTATACAATCGTTTATGATCACATCACCCTTAGGTATTCCTAATACCTGTACATTCTGCATACTGGAAGATCAAGAACAAACCCGAAGTTTTAAATCACTTTTGGACTGTCTCCTTCAAGGTTTTATCACTAAGTTTCTCAGTTGACTATTGGGAGTTGGTATTGATAATATACCTTCCAAAAGCATATATCATTCATATACTTTCCAAAAGCATATATGAAACCTATAAATTCAGTCAAGCTTCCAAAATGAGATGACCGTGCACGGAATTTGATTCTTCCTAATATCTCATGAGGGAGATCATGTCTTCCAGTTCAGTAATGAACCTATATGATCCCTTTGAGAGATTGTGTTACTCATATGCCCACACCAGCATGTCGGTGTATAGACCTCGATGAGGTCATCAACTTGTTGGTCTGCCAAATGTACATACTAAGACATATAGTAACACATCTGTCTCTGGTGCGTGCCTATATTGTGACAACATACGACATAGGGCTTTGGTTATCTCGATCTCATTAAGTCAACTCTTTGACCTAACTAATATGACACCTCCAAATATCTATTCCTATGTAGAGGACTTGCATAAAGAGGTCGGTCAGATATCAACCTTTAGAGAAAAGATTACCATCTCCTTCTTAGACTAGAGATCCTCTCTTAATAATCATTTGACAGTACTTGAAGGGTCCTCAATCTAACTCTGTAGATATTCATCCAAACACTAGCCTCTATGATTCAATAATTGAACCAACAACTGTATGATCATTAAGATGGTGATGGTACATAACCCTAATTGTACTAAGGGGCCTATTATGCAAATTAGTTATTCTTTATTTCAAATCATGGAATGATATTCACAATAACATTTATTGAATAATGGCTCGTCGTAGGCTCGCATGTGCAACAATCTCCCACTACTCTAGAGAGCCATTAATGGGCTAATATTTAAATCCGTACTCATGTGACAATGATACGATATTTATAAAATTAGCTAGGTAAGCTGAATGATCACTCTGTTCACGAGAGATTATGCCAAGTCTTTTTACGGCACTTGCATATCCCTGGTAATAGTGCTCGCATCTAATGTGAATGTTGCATCTTATGAAACCAATACTCAATTTTGTGAGTGACAATGTCCTTGACACTACAATTTAATCATTGTTATAATCAATATTTCCATAATCCTTATCCGGATACCCTTATTCCTAGATATCTCTATCTCCTAAGGTATCTGCAATTAAGACCTTTTAGATCCCTATCTAGAAAGTCTTAAGTTCTTTGAAGATAGGACTTTGAGATCACTATCTCTAAAGAAAATATTATCATCTATGAAGTTTTTGTTATTACTGTAACAAAGTGTTTTATTTCCGCAGTAGGATTAGCAATAGTTTAGTACTCCCACTGTATGGCAGACATTTAGCTTTTGTACATATCTAGCATACACTCGGCTTCTCATAATGGATGCACAAGGGAATTAAATTTTAGCATTCACTTCCTCAACTCCTTGAGGTGCTATACCTTTAGATAGGTCAGTACCCTATCTTAAGGTAAAGAAGCCTTTCTTGGAATTTTTCAGAAAATGGAATATGTCCGATATGTACCACTAATGTCTCGGTTCCAATGCCCTCTTTTCTTTTCTTCAGAACAACTTCAGAAATAAGATCTAAGAGGTATCCTTGAGATCATATCTTAAGGTCTGGAACAACCGGATTATAAAATACTTATTATTATCCTTATATCATTCCAAATGATCAGGGTATCATCTATATTTAGCACAATGAACACAATGACACTCCCACTAATCTTCACATGATTCATCAAAACTCTATCTGCAATCATAACATTTATAACTTCATCAAATCTTTATGTTCCAACTACAAGAAGATTTTTTAAGTCCATATATGGAGTTCCTTAGCTTGCACACCATGTATTTCTCATTCATGAAGCCATGGGGATACTTCATATGAATATTCTCGGAGAGGTATTCACAGAGGAATGCAATCTTGACTCACATTTTAAAGATGTCATAGTCAAGTTTTGTAGCTAAAGTTACCAATATTCTATTGGGTTTAAGAAAAGTCATTGGAGAGAAAGTCTCATCGCAAGCGATGTCTTATCTTCAGCGTGTATCTTGTGGATACAAGTCGTGCTTTGAAGGTCCCTACCTTCTCATTCGATTCCCTATTTCTCTTGAAGATTCATTTCCACCTTAACAGGTTTTACACATATAGGTGGATCCTCGAGTGCCCATATACGACACTTGTATATGAAGTCTACTTTAAACTTTATTACTAAAATCCAGCTTTCCATGTCATGATCTTTAGAGGCTTCATCACATGAAGTTCGATCATTGTCAGATTTCTCTGGTACATAGAATACATCCTCAAACCAAACTAAAGAGGTATGAATATTTCATCTTTAATTGTCTTTTTAGTTTTCAATTTCAGGAGCCTCATTATCTTCTCAAGATTCAATGAGTTCCTTTACTTCATTTTCATCTTGATTCTCAAGAGTCTCATCCTTTAAGAATCACATTCTCAGAGATGAGATCTTTTAAGAATCTCAAGGTCATAAAAGAGGGAACCAATACCATCCTTTATTTTCCTAATGAAGTTGCACTCTCTAGTGGTAGATTCCATCTTATTTGCATGGAACCTAATTAAGGATATATATTGTAATATCTACTACATATATATCTTGGAAATTGAGAGGTAATAATGTTAATATTCATCATTGATAAGATCATGTTATACATTATCCAATTATATCTCCCTTCAACTCCATTGAGTTTAGGTGTATCAGGAGGAGTAAGACAATAATGATATTCCTTTCTCCATAAGGTATTCCTTGAATTCATCTAATAGGTACTGACTACCTACATTAGATCAAATTCATTTTTATCTTCCTTCAAACTTTGGTTCAAAATCAAGATTATGAAATCTTTGAACATTTCAAAGTTTTCTAAGGTGAAGGTAAGAAATCTCATATCATAAATAATCATCAATGGATATTACATGTTACTAGTGTTTATTATGTCATATATTATCCATGTACATCAATATGTATGAGTATGACATATTGAGTACCTTGATATCTAATACCATTCCCAGAGAAGGGTGTATTGGATATTTTACTTTGAGTACAATATTCATAAGTATGTAAGTTTTGAAATTTTAAACATTCTAAAGTTTCATTACTTACTAGTTTATTGATCAAATCAATAGACAAATATCCAAGGCTTGACGCTAGATCATTGCCAAATGATCTTCATCCTCCTATTAATCTTATAAGATTTATTAGGAATCGTAATGGACCATTCATTAATTTTCTAATTTAATAGAGTCCATTAGATGTAGGTTACTATCTGAAATATATCTACCATAACTCTTTATGATAGGTCTATCTCAGAGTTCATGTTTATTTCTAACATTTAGAAATAAACAATGAGTGTATTCTAATATCTATGTCATAGAGACATTCTATAAGACTGAGGGCTCTCACACTGAAAATACGAAGTCTATCTATCCAATAGGGATTGTTGCAACAATTGCATCAATATCCATGTGAATGACTATGAAAACCATGAGATCAAAATTATAGTCTTGTAATATATATGCAATCAATTTGGAAGTGTTATTAGAAGAATGAGATACAATTATTTGGCTTTTAATTTTATACAATAAGTAAGTCAATTTCAATGATCAAATGTAGATATAGATTATTTCGATGCACTATCTGGGTCCTCTAAGGATCCTAGATAGACTAGATAATCACACTATAAATACATCAGCTTATTGTGGTATTGGCATTCATCCAACTCTTTGGATGTCATATGGAAGTTACAGAAGTATAGTCAAGTCTTTGTCTTTTCTTCTTACTTGGGTCTGAACCATGCTTCCACTGCGCTCTCTTCATGTATAAACAACCGTCGTCTAAAACAAAGAATCTCTTATGTTGAATTCAAAAGATCTCAATATACAAGTATTTCAACATTTATACATGCTTTATTTAATTCATACAATATGAATATTATGAAGTTTCATGAATGACTAGAGTATAGATAGTAGAATTATTACACTCATCGTATCTACATCCATCTTAACAATTAATATAATTGGTTCTGTTAGGAACTCAAATATTTTGATTACATCATCTCTTATAGAGCCACCATTCTGCATAATGCAATGAACCATGCCATTCATGATTAAATGCCAAGAGCACGTATGTATGCCAAAACATCTTCTTAGATTTTATACGGATTATTTAACAATTACGATCGTCATCGACACATCACTTCCAAAGTACATTCGATCATATCAAGATTATAGAGACATACAAACCCTAGGGTTGTAGTCCTATTGTCTATTTCATTGTCATTCCTCATTATTATAAAGAAACTTGAACATTGCAACCACATACATTATGTGTCCAATTGCAAGTACAATATCTTGATCATGGATCCAATCCATGATATTTTACTGGTTATTATTGAGTATAACATTGAGTGGATTTAATAAAGGATCATCTAAAATGAGAATTTTGCATAAATATATGTAAATATATGTTTTACTTTGATTTAGGAATTTTTTATATCGAAGTTGTCTTGCCTTGTCAATATTGAAAGTTCATTTCCTTAATTACTTTCAATGTAAGAGATATACTTACCATTATATCTCAAGTAAGATCTGGAATCTCCTTCCTTATCTTTGTCACATCACAAAAATATGAGAACCTGTAACTCTGATAAAAAGAAGCGGGAACACATTCTGCCTTGAAAGTCCAACTTGCATTCCCAATTCGATCTTTAACACCCGGGTCCACCACCTCTAAGGTGATGTTGACTCGTCATTAATTGAACCAACTGTCAATAGGAATACATCTCATTATGCGCAATCTGATATCGCCCTAATAATATGAGGAATTGAGGTCATTATGCATACGTCCTTACTCTTTCGAGAAGCAAAGAGCCTGATCCAAATGTCTTGTATGCAGGAGCTGTTACTTCGGATAGGCATCTCCGACATACAAGCTTTGGCGACGGAACAATTTTCCTTGACAGGAGACCATAGATGTCACTTATGTGATCCTCCATATCATGTCCAAATTTTAATTAATTATTATGAATAATATCGTTACAATTAATTATTCTAAGAGAAATAACAACTCTATTCGTAATAGAATTTTTTAATTTTTTAATTGGATTCCAATCATTATAATCACATTAAATCAATGATCCAATTAAATCAACAATTATTACTTGAAAGTATGGTATTATCTCAAAGTACGTATTATTCGAATTTTAATAATTAAAAAAATACATCGTGATCTCTCCTGCATTATCCCATCCCTACCTCATGTAATGACCAGTATCGATAGGAGTAGGACAGACCGCACATGGTGCAACCTGCTACCCCAACGTTTCCCGACAAGACACCATATCCATCTCAGGAAAGGATTATACCAAATTGGTCATTGTCTACTTGAGATGATCATCAACCAAAATTATATCATATAATAATAATAATAATAATAATAATAATCAAAACAATTTTGATTATAAGAAAATTTGCTAAACAAATTCCCAAACCTATTGAGTAACATGTTTGTTGAAAGTTTATGTAACAAATTGTGATTTATATCATATCTAATCAAGTTGGTTATGCTCAATTTCATTCATGAAATAATCATCATCTTTAAATATTTCAAAAAATATTTATCAATAATTATATCATGAAATTAACCATTAATTTCCCTTAATTTAATTGAATGGCAATCACAAGATTCATGATCATGTATGTAATTTCCACCAGTGACCCCTACTTACTAAAATTATCATATCTCAATCAATTTATAAACAAAATAAGCAAAATAAGTGTTTATAGTTTTCTAATTTGATTTAAAATAGAACCCAAGTAATTATCACACATTTATAAGTATTTTAAAATAGTAATTAACTTCTTAATTACGTCATGATTTGCTACCCCCGAAACAATGGATATATGATCATTAAAAAAATCATAACTAGGGTTATCAGATTCCTAATCATGCAAACTCAAATCTTACGGTTTCATTAATCAGTGGGTAACATTATCCAAGTAATAGTTTTATATTTAAACATTTTAAACAGGGCCGAAATTTATCTCCAAATACGGTTGCGAAAATTGAAATGCGATAGAATTTTCACAATACCTTATGAACCCAAGTCTTCTTAGGTTCATGGATCATATCCAAAAACTCCAACCAGGATATGATACCACTTGAAGTATACAGTAATATCCTTAAGCGCATCATGGAAGCGTGAGTATGTCATCAAATACAATCGGGAGCGACTAGTCTCACAAGTTGCTCCGGGCAGCGGAAATTTAAAATGAGAAAACCACATGATCCAAGAACACTTCTTGGATTGTTTCAGCTAAACCACAAATAGGTACTAAGGTTACCTCTTGAAGCGTGGTTGCGATCGAGTATCTGAATGAAGAGATCTCCCAGCTCAACTTCGATCTAATGGAGGAGACGCTTGCAAGCGCATTGATGAGACACATGCACCTCGCAATCTATGTTGGTGATCCAAGTGGCGGATCTCCTGATCTCGACATACGAGATCCAACATCTTCTTCACGAGAGAGGTGCTCCGAAGGAGATGGATATCCACGAGTAGATGATACGGCACCATAACAACGCTGTTGCGACGATGATGACTCTCTCTTGGGATCCATGGTGGACATCCATAATGAGACAAAGGGAGAGAACCTTTGGCGTGTAGAGAGAGAGAGAGAGAAATCTTATGGATTGATCATCTTCCTTGAAGAGCAAGGGGTGCTTCTTCTTATATAGGGTTTTGGGAGTCCATGAATCTCAATTCATGGACATCACACAGTCAATGGATGAGATTGATTTGTATTTCTCTCAATGGCTATGATCTTGTTGTAAAAACACAAGAACAATTAATTTAATTTACATGAATATATATCGATAAATTAGTATAAGTTAATTTCTAATCAAATCAATTGGCTAGTCTTGGAGATAATGAGGAGACTAACCACATCTCCTAAATAAGGGGGGACGATCACCAATCATCTCATGAGATCTCGTTATCTCATGTGATCTCTTTATCTAATGAGATCTCTTTATCAAATGAGATCTCATTATCTCATGATATATCTAAGATTTATAACAATAATTCTTGTAGATTATTTCACAAAATAATTCATAATTATCATGTAAAATTTGTGATCATACCATTGAAAAAATGTGAATCACATTCACATCTCAAACAAAATGTAAATTATATTTTCAATTAATTTTCCAATTTGAATCCAATTCACATCAATAAGTAATCAACAAATATAGATAACAAATATCTCTCTTATATTTATAAATCACATTTATAATATATATTATTAATATGGATAGTGGTGTCTATATTATTCATATTCATGATAATTAAATCACATTTAACCATCTTCGATCTCTATTCTCGTGTGCCCAAATAATATAAATAACATTCACATTATTTAGACCTTTGACAGTTAAATCACATTTAATTATCTTAAACAACTCTCCTTATAATATGAATCAAATTCATATTATTCATGATAATTAAATCACAATTAATTATCTTCTCAATGCTCGGATACATATATCAACAATGAAATTACCCTTGAACTCTTTCAAGGATATTGCGCTTTCTCCGCGGATACTTGGAACCTACAAATTAAACCAAGCTTCCAAAGCGAGATAACAGTGCACGAAATTTGATTCTTCCTAATATCTCATGAGGGAGCTCATGTCTTTCGGTTCAGTAAAGAACCTCTACGATCCCTTTGAGAGATCGTATTACTCATATGCCCTTTCATGCACACCAACGTGCCGGTGTATAGACCTTGATTAGGTCATCAACCTATTAGTCTGCCAAATGTACGTACTCAGACATATAGTAACATATATGTTTCAGGTCAGAGGATGCATGCCAATATCGTGACAACATACGACATAGGACTTTGGTTTTCTCGATCTCATTAAGTCTACTCTTTGACCTAACTAATCTGATACCTCTGAATCTCTATTCCCATGTAGAGGACCTACATCAAGAGGTCCGTCAGATATCAGCGTTTAGAGAAAAGATTGACATATCCTTCTCAGGATGGAGATCCTCTCTTAATAATCATTTGACCGTACTTGATGATTCCTCAATCTAACTCTCTGGATATTCATCCAAGCACATGCCTCTATGATTCAATAATTGAATCAACAGCTGCATGATCATTAAGATGGCCATGGTACATAACACTAATTGTACTAAGAGACCTATTATGCATATTAGTTATTCTTCATTTAAAAACAGGGAATGATATTCGTAATAACATTTATTGCATAATGGCTCGTCGTGGGCTCGCATGTCCAACATGTTTATCACAATGCAAACTAAGGGAATATTTTCTTTCTAGTATCATAGTATTCAATCCAAAGACTTCCAATGAGTAGGATCAATATATCTTATGTATCTAATCAATTTTTTGAAGATTGCCATATTTCATGCAAATTGGAAGTTAAATAAATCTTCATATATGTCATGAGTACTAGAGTTAGGACAAATGAATTCCACACTTATTCTTGTAAAGTATTTTAGATGAACTAAAAAGTAGTGTTTAGATCTTTATCATGCTGATATCCACCTTTCTGAACTACATTTGTAGTGTAAAAGCTTGAGAAACTATGCTTCCAATAGCCAACTTCATCAATTTGAGACCCAAGATGACATTAGCAATTATCATATACTCTATCTCAAACATTCCATTTAGTAACAATTCGACCTTATTTAATAATCCTCATGTATAAACCATATAGTAATATATCATCAATATGCATGCCCAATACGATACAATTATCGCTATTCACCCTAGAATAGATATACTTTTCGAATTCGTGAACTCTAAAGTCACATAACACGTTAGTCTTGCCAAATACCATTTTTAATGGCTATTTTAATCTGTAAAGAGATTTACAATGCTTGAAAACTTTCTCCTCCCTAACATGTTTCACAAGCCCATCAATTTGATAAATATAGACCCACTTCTCAAGACATTGTGAAAAAAAGGTGGTCTTAACATTGATGAATCTGATTCATTAATATTATTCTTATTAGTTTGCCTTCTATATCAAACTAATCAATTAACTTATTAATGGGGAATGATGTTTCAGGGTATGTTAGTGTCCATGGAGTCCATGGCTTCAGAGATAAATTCTAGATTTTGTAACGGCTTATGATCTTTTCATAGCACTCTCTTCAAGAAGAGGAAGGAGCATTTAAGTAGCCCAACTAAAATGGACATAAATTACTTTATGTCAAGGAGAAGATATCAGTTGTATCGCAAGACTGTAAAGTAATCCAAGGAGAGAGTTTGACAACCCAATGTCGCTTATTAGTAATGAATGTGCAAATAAAAGGGCTGGTAAAGAAAAGGACGGTTCCCAAGATCGCCAAAACTAGATGATGGAATATTTAATTGAAGCAATCAAGCTTTAGGAGAAGTTTTTTGAAGACTTATCTTAGGATTGTAATGGAAGTGCAAATGAGATGTGGGAGGCAGTAGCATCCTGTATCCGAAGTTAGCCAAAGAGAAGCTAGGCAAGTAAAAGGGAGGGGCTCCATGTCAAAAGGAGGCTTGGTGGTAGAGTGGAGGGGTGTAAGAGAAGATCAAAATTATAAGAGAATGCTCTAAAGCTATGTATAAGGATAGAATAGAGGAAACTATCACAAACTACAAAATAGTGAAGAAGGAAGCAAAGAAGGCTATAAGCGAAACACAGTTAAAGGCTTATAAAGTTTTATATAAAAATCTCAACTCTAAGAAGGGCCAGAAGGATATATTCAGGTGGCCAAAGTAAGATGAAGAAAGATCAAAGACCTTTCTCAAGTGAGATGCATTGAGGATGAGGAAGGTCACATGGTTATTACTTAGAAGGATATAGAGACTAGATGGAATCCATATTTCCATAAGCTTTTCATTAGGGAAGGAAATAGAGAGATCACTTTGGGAGATCTAGCTAATAGTAAAACTTACTTGAATCGTCCACGCTATAAATGAATATGAAGGAAGAAAGTAGAGGAGGTTAAAAGGTTATGAGATCTGGGAAAGGTGTTGGACCAGATGACATTCCTATAGAAGTATGGTGAGTTTTAGGTAAGCATGATTTATCTTAGCTTACAAATTTATTCAATGTTATTTAGTGAAGTAACAAAATGACTGAATATTGGAGGAGAAGCATCATGGTGCCTCTTTATAAGAGAAAAATATATATTTAAAATTGTTCAATTACGAAGGTATCAAGCTGATGATTCACACTATGAAAATCTGGGAATGTATGATAGAAAGAAGGTTGATGCATGTTTCCAAGGTAAAAAACCAATTTGGAATCATGCCGGGTCACTCAATTATTGAAGCCATTCACTTAAGGAGGAAAACAATAGATATTTATAGAGCTAAAAGGAAGAATCTCCATATGATTTTTATTGATTTGGAAGAGGCTTGTGATTCTGTCATATGAGAGATATTGTGGAGAGTATTGGAGAAGAGACAAGTACAAGTCCTGTAGATTAAACTCATTAAGGATATGTATGATAGTGCTTCATCTTATATAAGGATCCAATCTGGGAAGACTGGCTATTTTGACATCAACATTGGTTTGCCTCAAGATTCATCTTTAAGTCCATTGCTTTTTACATTAATTATGGACGAGTTTACAAGTCACATTCAATACGAGTACCTTGGTGTATATCATCCATTGATAATATTGTGTTGATTGATGAGACTAGAGATGGAGAAAATGAGAAGCTTGAGATCTGGAGACATGCTTTGGAGACTAAAATATTTTGTATAAGTAGACTAATACTAAATATATGGAGTGCACTTTTGATGGAAGCAATGGTGATGGAATCGATGTGAAGATTGGTGACAATAAAGTTTAGAAGAGAGATTCTTTGAGATACTTTAGAGCTATTTGCAACATGATTGGTAAATTGACGAAGATATTCTAATAGAATAAATACAGGTTAGTTAAAGTGGAGAGAAGACTATTGTTCTCGATGATAAGAAATTCCTTTGAAAATCAAAGGAAACTTCTACAAAGCAGTCGTGAGACCTGCTATGCTCTATGGATATGAATGTTTACCTGTAAATCATTGACATGTGCAGATAATGACAGTAGTTGAAATTAAAATGCTAAGGTGGATGTGTGGACACATATGTAAAGATCAGATTCATAATATTGCAATAATAAAGAAAGTTGGTGTAGCTTCGATCAGAGATAAGATGCGAGAAAATCACTTAAGGTCGTTTGGCCATTTGCAAAGGAGGTCAACTAATGCACTAGTTAGGATATGTAAGTTTGGGATGTTGAGCTGGTAAGAGAAGGTGAGGAAGGCCCAAGAATTATTGGAATGAGAGTATATGAAAGGATTTTAATTTTTTGAATCTAAGCCTAAGATCCTTATGGAGGCAAAGAATCCATGTAGCTAACCCTACTTAATGTGGGAAAGAGATTTATTGTTTTTGTTGTAACTTCTAACACCTTGTAATTAATTATAGTTAATTATTGTATATAAATAATGCACATAATTTATGTGTTTAAAGTGCATTCTATTTTCTGTGAATCTCATTATAATTCCATAAAAATTAATTTAATATTGTATATAATATATTGTATATTATTTATTATTCAAAAATATTTAAAAATCACAAAAAAAGTAATTTAGTCCTAAAAAATACTTACAGAAACATCAGATATGTATTTATAACGCATTTTGATTGTGATCTACATGAAAGTTGTAGATCTCAAAAAGATACACAACTTTCATGTATAACACTTTTTAATTTGACTCCATCTACTATTTTATTCTGATTTTAAATTGATTTTTTATTTCTTCTATGTTTATGATAGGGCCTAAGAAGATCTTCCATCTACTTGAAAGCTAGTAGGAGCACCATTGGGCATCATGTGGCTCACTATGAGTAACATATTGTAAGATTGTACTTTCACCAATTAAAGTTCATTAGATAATTCAACCAAACTCTTATGGCCTTCATGTATGAAGTTGATGAGTTCAAAGGGCTCTGTATTGCAATTGTTTTGTGTGAGTTCATTCCCCGTACATTCAAGTGCATTCTCATAGGACATTCATATCTTTGATTCAATTCTTGCTCTATATGTATTCTTTTGCAATTTAAGATGAGCATTTGTAAGGATATTTGTTCGAACTTCGCAAAACTCTCCTTGAACCATCCAAATGCTGTCTTGTGAGGCCCAAGATACTTCAGTTTCTAGACCTCCCTGGACTCACGATGTCCCTCTTCTTGAGTCCAGGTTCGCTCACTTAGGGGATGGTCACTTACCGACCAGCCTTCATCTCTTCCTTCCTCACTAAGGATGACCTTTGCCTTGGCGATCTTGATTTGATTTCAACTTCCTTGTACCACCTAAACCCATTTTTTGATGAAGGTGATTTAGAATATTCATACACAATGCCTCCAAAGAAGCACAATGATGATAAGGATCGTGAGGAACCCTTGCGGTAGATACTAGTTGGGTTGGCTACCGCAGAAGAACAGAATGCTCTCTTTAGTGTTCAGATGGATTGACTTAATATGTGGATAGTGTTTAATCCGATGATCGACCGGTCTTATGTTCCACACATGGTGGGAACACAGTCTTTGAGTCGACCACACAAAATCCAGATTAAAACAACAATTAACCCATAATTCAGAATCAAGTAATGAAAGTATATGTATGGAGTTAATATTTATTATAACTCTACAACAAAGATGTGTATAGGTGCAAGTATGTGTAGAGTGTCTCACACATGGAGCAAGCAGGATGGACGGAGGAACTGAAGCACAAAAGTGAATGTGATATATTTGTCTATATATGCTATTTTTGTGGGTTTTAAATTTTAAATTTTTAAATTTTGTTTTTTGATTTTATATTTTTATTTTTAATTTTCTGATTTTATATTTTATTTTTATATTTTATATTTCTATATTTTCTTTTTCTTTTAAATAGAAATATAAAGCTATGTAGAGTATATATACAATATAGGTGAGAGAGATAATATATAGGTAAAAATAATCGAAATACAGGAAATAAAATCTTCTAGGGTTTTACATATTTTTTACTATTGTGTGATTTTCCAGAATTTTTGCTAAATTTTATATATTTTAAAGTAAAAGATACCCAACAAAAGGGTTAAAATAAATAGCCAAAACTAAATTTGAGATAAAAAATAGTAAATAGAATAAAAAATATCCAAATTAATTTTTATATAAGGATAGAAATATATAGAAAATTCAGAACGAGAAGACACAATTTTAGAATTTTTATGGATTTTATACATTTTTATAAAGGTTTTCGAGTTTTTTTATTTTTTTGGAGTTTTCTTTTATATTTTTAATGATTTTTGGTCTGAAGGTTAAAAATACAGAAATAAACAAAATATATTATTTGGGAATTTTTCAAAGAGTTTTAAAATTTTTATATATTTTATAGTGCAAATAGGAGTAAAAATAGATGTTTTGATTTTTACGAAATAATAAAAAAACTTCAAAATGAAATGCAAGTGAACGACGTAAAAGCAGAATGCAACAGGAACACAATATTATTTTTTTGGATTTTTTCGAGTTAAAATGATGTATGAAATAAACAGATACAACAAAGAGAAAATACATTACTGACAGGGGTGTAAATGTAAATAAATAAAAGATCAAGGGAATGTATGCAATTTTCACAAAAAATATTACACGCTTACAAAAAGTTACTGGACTTAACAGAAATAAGTAAAGACCCAAGGGCCTGCCCCCAAAAGATGCAACTCATGTGTTCGCACTTGTGAGCCACGCTGGTGAGGACCTAATTGTAATTTTCAGAATATGTAGGGGCTCTACTGTTATTTTACTAAAAAATATAACTGCATAAATGTTCTAGGACCAAAGCTAAATAAACAAAGCCCGAGGGGGTCAGTCACAAAATTGCCACCTCGCGTGATGCATCACGTGAGGTGAGTGGCTCCACCCTACTTGCCAATATGGAAAGTATGGGGGCCTTTCTATAAATATTAAAAATAAACTAAACTGCAGATGAAAGTTTCAGGACTAATATCTAAATACAAAAGGATCGAGGGCAATATTGCAACCCACGTGCTGAGCGGGAACAGATGATGGATCTTCTTTTCTTATGCCATGTGTCGTCCCTAAAGCTCACGATGATGGTTCACGCTGACGGTCCAGATTAGATCACTCCTGGGCGATCGAATGGCTGAGATGTACTAGATCCGACGGCTTCTGTAATGCATGGAGTCCCTCGCCGATCGGACGGTGAGACGCGAGTGAGGAAGAACAGGGAAGAACGCCGGGTCCGATGAACTTTGATCTCCTCCCCCTCGCACCCCGGCGGTGGCTGGTGGTTCGGTAAGGCGCAAAATTCTCCTGGCGAGATGCTCTATCCGCTGGTGGCTCTAAAAAGGCACGTGTTTCACCGGAGCTCCTCTACGACGTCAGGGAAGAAGAGAAGCCTAGGTACTTCCAACACGATCCAAATTGCCTTCCAGACATTTGTGTAGTCCATGCATGTGTAAAAAGGGTTAAGAGGGTCACGGGCAAACTACCGTGACCCTCCAATGGACAAAAAGAAGGCAGTTGTGGGACGAAGATGACGTTCAGCAGGGCTAGCTCCGACGAGGTGGGGATTAGGTTGAATGGACGGCTCAACAACGAAGGGAACCGGATGTAAAGAATCCAAGGACTACGGGGAAGCTAAAACTGCAAGAAAAATAAAGAAAATTGGTCCTCAAATGGTGCTGGTCCGTGAGATAGGATCTCATGGTGGTGTGGCCGTCGGAAATGGTGGAACACACCCTAGACCTTACCAGACCCTGCTCAGAGTGGGGAAAGGGCCCTGTCACCGCCCTCTACTCCCAGCTACACGAAGGAGGGGAGGTTTGGTCAAAAAGGAGGTTCAAATTCGAAATGAAAATCAGGTGATTTTTTGTACAAGGTGGGTGAGAGGCTCCAAAGGATGAGGCAGATCTTGCGAATGGATGATCCACTCCCCAATGAAACCCAAGGGCGTGAATCATCGATAAATGGGGAAGAAAAGTCAAGAAGGGTGCATAACCAAATGGTTAAGGGAAGAGCCTTGAAAAAGCTAAGAAATCGGGCGGAAAACGTGGTTTGACACTAGCAGGAGGTGGGTCAAAGGGTTGACCTTGGGTCAACTCTCCTATGCTCCAGGAAAAAGCCTGGAGAAATAAGTTAGAATCTCGTTTAAAATATTAAATGATTTTATTAATTTTAGGTTATAAAATGAAAAATAATTAATATTTTATAAGGTATTTTATTATTATTTGTATTTATTTTTTGAGGCAATTAATTACAAGTTATTATTTAAGGGCTATATATAGGTATAATTATCTATATATGTTAATGTTATATTTTTATTTTATATATTTAAGTTTATGAATTTAATTTATTATTTCATGTATTTATAAATTAATTTTATATACTTCAATATATTTTTATTTTATTTTTCTAAAGTGATATATATAAATAAATAAATAGCTGTATACTCTATATAGGTATATTTATTGGTAATTCATCTATGTATTTTATACAAGTATCTTATTTTAATATTTTCTCTGTGTTTTTATTGTTGTTTTATATGTATATGTATTATAAATAATATTTACAAAATTTTGAAATATAAAATAATAAAAATAATGCATAATAAATAAAATAAATATTTTAATTGTTACACATATACAATCGGGGTCGAAAACCTAACTTTCAAACCGTAACTCTAAAAAATACGAAACTATCTTCATTAAATAGCTTATTGAAAGTTATATACAATTAAAGTGATTTTGATATATTTTGAGTTTTTATTCGAGAGATATGGGTCTGGAAAATTAGGATTTTGGAATCTTATTTAGAGTATATTTTGTACATTGTATTTTATTTTTGTATGAAATAAATTTTGTATTTTTATATATTTTATTATATACAACTTTCATCTTCAAAGTTTTTTTATTTGAGGTATAAAAAGTGGAACTAAAAATAGGTCCCAAAAATGAATAAAATGAATTAAAGAAAAGGATTTTTTATTTGTATTTTGGCCTTTATCTCCCCCTACTTTATTCCTTCTCGAACTAGTCATCGAGATGCCTACGTCTCAGGGTTTAGGGTCATAAAATATTTTCAATATTTTTATTATTTTATTATTTCTTTATTATATAATTTTGGCTTTAAGAACCGTATTTTATACACTATTTACATAAAGATGCATGAATGATAAAATGCATGAATTAAGGCTATTTACACGCATTTAATAGGATTTTTAAGGCCAAAATGATAGAATAAAGATGTTGAAACGGAGATTTATCAGACTCCTGTGCTTGCCTTTGCTAGTCTCTAACAAACACTTATGCAATAATTGCAGAAAAAGAAAAACAAAGAAAAAAAAGAAAGAAGATGGATTAAATTTAATTATCAAACTTGTCTTCACAAAATCAAAGTTTGGAGCTTAAGTCGGACCTTTGAAATTTTAGTGCAGGTAGACCCTTAATGGGAATCGGATTTGAAATCCAACAGCCTTCGAGAATCCCAAAACTCTGCTCAAGTCTCCTCAATAGCCAGGTCAGAATACTTCAACTCATGTGAAAACCCTTATAACTATGAGTCTGACTCGTACAGTATAAGTGATAGTGGCTCTCCCCAACTTAAATGATAAAGAGACTAACTTCTCTAGTATGACAACCCAATGATTCCCCAATCCGATAACTCCTTCCTCGTGGAGCGGGATATTCTCTTCTAAGTTCAAGTGACAACCAATTCAAGAGGAGGGAGTGAAGAGAAGAATGGACGATAGCCAGTAGCTACCTATCCTATGATGCAAGACTAGTGTAGTTAAGTCATCCAGCTGTAGGCTCACATAATTTGACTTTGAAGCTCAAGCTTCCTTATTGACTATACAAATATATACACCCTAGCAGGCATTTTACTTTTATTCAGGCCTATCCACTTTTTGGAGTTTTTGCTTTTTTCTCTTTTTTTTGAAATACTATATACACAACATTTATTTAAGGAGTTTTTCCTCTTAAGCTAATAGACTATCCCTCTTTTGAATCTTTTTGCAACCCACACTCTCCTGTCTTCAAAATTCATCATCACCGGACGGGTTGGGGTGCACTTCCCTCCGTAGAGGAGGACAAATGTTTCCACTTGTGTACATCTCATACTTGCAAATCCAATCCCCTCACCACTCCAATTGAGTTGAGCCAAGTGAAAGGTGCTGGTGTAAAAGTTAGGACATCATCAATAAGAGTCGTGTGTGTGCTCTGAAATACTCTACTTAGGCTGTCAAGAATCCATTGAACCAAGTCTTGTGATCCTCATAGAATTAAGTAAACAAGACCTAAAGTACCTCAATTCCAGCTCCTATAAGTTTCTTGTTAATTAGGTAGACCAACCTCCAATCTTCGGATTTTATTTAGACTTGTTCAATTATCAAACTCAATCCGAAAAACGCTTATACCATGTAAATGTTATGCAAGATGCTAAAAATATTTTTGTGATACAATATTCAATTATTTTGAACTTTTTGTGGTTTTTTTTAAAAAGATGATGCACTTGCCATTTTTTGTATTTTTCAAAAAGATTTTTCAAATGTTTTTAGTATTTTTACTTTTTCAAATGTTTTTGGGATTTTTGAAAAACAAAAGATTTTGGTTAAAAGTAGGTACTCATATTTACACAGGGATGCCTCTTATATTCACAAGAATTAGGTTTTTAAGAATTTACAAGGGGTAAGTGGTCAATTATATATATATATATATAGTATTTTACGTGAGATGTATATATTCCTAAAACTTATTTGAAAAGGTTTTTCGAATAATTTTTGAAAACTATAGTCCAACATAATTTTTACAAACACTTTTTACAAACATGTACATGCATTTGAAATAATTTTGCAAAGGATTTCCAAATAGTATATATAGATTTTTCAAATATTTTTGCAACCATTTTTAAAACCATTTGGAAATAGTTTTTCAAAGATTTTTATTTCACACAAAGAAAATAAAAATTTCAAACAAAATGTCTTTACAAAGGTTGAAAATATTTAACAAAATATTTTCCCAATAGTTTTTTAAAGATTTTTCAAAAGGATTTTCAAACTATTTTTTAAGTTTCTTGCAAAAAAACATTTTTACCTGACTTGTTGATAAATAAATACATAAACAATTTGAGGAATAATATATATCTATTCATTAAGAGTTTTTAATGAATTTTGTAGGTGTAATTATCCATATTTATTACTAAAAAATGAAAGTATGAGTTATGGCTAAAGTATATACAAAGTATATACGACCCCCCTATATTTAGCTTGAGTTATGTCCTCATAGATCATAGAGAGAAAGAGAAGACATGATTCATTCTGAGTATAGAAATGTCTAAAGAATAAAGAACGAAGGAAGAAATGAATGAATGAATAAGAAGTTGATTGTCCCCCCATACAAAGGATCAAATAATACTAAGTATAGTAGACTGTAAACAAAGCAGGGAGGGTCAAGGGTGGGAATGAACAGATTGTGCTCAAATTGTCTCCCCCCATACTTAGGGTAAGATGTCCCTAAGTATAGACAAGAAGAGGAGACAATGGAGAGGATCAAAGAATGAAAGAACTCAGGGTGCACCCCCTTATACTTAGGATAAAGTATGTCCTAAGTATAGAAGACCGACAAAAAAGGTTGACACCTTTCTGATAAAAAAATAAAATAGAAAAGGAAAAGAAGAAAATAAGAAAATAAGAAAAGAGAGATGATGATGGAAGAAGACAGAGAAGGATGCATACATCACTTCCCCTATACTTAGGGTAAAAAAAGCCCTAAGTATAGGCTACAACAGGAACGATGAAACGGAATGGTGAATGAACACTCGGCTTGTTCACCCCCCTTTACTTAAGACAAATCACATCCTAAGCAAGGCATACACGAGAATGAGGTGGATGAGCAAAATGGAGAGGGATGAAGATGAACAAGAAACACACGAGAATGGGGCGGATGAGCAAAATGGGAGAGGGACGGAGATGAACAAAAGCGGATATACAACATAGAGGATATACAGAGGATCAAGAAGGTTGAAAGCGAACCTTCTTACGGGACCACTGAGGGATAGATATGATAAGGTGCAGGTCGACATCAGGTACCTCAGATGACACAAACCGATCAGGGTCAACACAGTGAAGCT
The DNA here is from genome assembly GCA_037367405.1 of Ottelia alismoides. Classification (NCBI taxonomy): domain Eukaryota; kingdom Viridiplantae; phylum Streptophyta; class Magnoliopsida; order Alismatales; family Hydrocharitaceae; genus Ottelia; species Ottelia alismoides. The sequence continues at coordinate 1,206,252 of JAZKJV010001148.1, read as the reverse complement.
CCTCAATAGTCATAGAGTGAAGAGGCACAGACGGGTGAGTGGAAGTAGTGCGGCTAGGTTCGGCCTTGGGAGTCTCACTAATATCATCGTGAGAAGGGATGCACTCATCGTTGGAGGAAGTGTAGTCGGTGTCGTCCTGCGAGGTCTCATTTAGGTCAAAACCAAAAGGCACGAACTCATCATTTGAAGTAGTCGAATCATGTTCGTCCTCTACAGTCTCAACCGGATCATCATGTTCATCAAAAGGTTCGAATTCTTGAATAAAAGCAACAAGATCAAACTCGAACTTGGTCTCATAAATATCTACCCTTCGCTCAGTGGTATCGATCGTGTAAATCCCGCAGATGTCATCAATACATCGCCAAGTCCCAGAAGAAGGAACTTTGAGGTCCATGCTTTCCATGTCTTCCTCCTTGGAGAGGAATTTTTTTGTCTCGGTGGAATCCAATAAGCAACAAAATTATCTAATGGTCTCATCAAGGTCATGTTCCTTTGGGTCAACCAAGATATGTGTAGGCGCATCAGATGTAGGTCTATGGTCAACAGTGGTTGCAGTGATCACCAACTCGCTCTCATCAACCGGACGGAAGCGAATCTCTCTTGATTCGTAATCAATAATGACCCTCGCAAAGGTGAGGAATGGTCATCCCAGGATGATCGGATAGTGCTCCCCTGTGGAGGTCTCCATGGGCAATACGATAAAATCAACATTGTACCTCATACCCTGAATCGAAATGACGGTATTTTTCAGGACACTGTTCGACCTCTTGATAGATCCATCAGCAAACTGTACTATTATCCTGGTCTTCTTTAGAGGCCCTAAGTGAAGTGATTGTACCAGTGAGAAGGGTAATATGCTATTCAAAGCACCACGTTCTAGGAGAGTGTGATCACATGTATGGTTAGAGATGGTGCAACTAATGAAAGGTGTGGCAGTGTTCCTCTTCCTAGGAATAGGATGATGTGTGATGGCATGGGCAGTGTCCATGGTCACAATGTGATGCTCAGATATGCTCCTCCGCTTTCTATTCTTGGGAAGAGGAATAGATAAATTGATCATGCCCTACTGAAGTGGGGTACGGATGATCTCATGAATGGTGTCCACCACTTCAGGTTCAATCAATATTTTTTTAATTTTTAAACCTCCTCCATACAAGGGAGGAGATCGGAATCAGCATCTACACTAAGAATGCGAAGAGCAGTCTGTACAGTGACATCCTTGGGGTCAAAGGTGGGACTAAGTGTGAAAGGTGGTGTGGTCAAAAGATCTGGCAAGTGGGCCCTCTCCTCACAGTCTGAATCAATCACATGTCTCCCGAATTCTTCTTTGTTTTTTAGATTTTGTTCATTTTTTGTATTTTGGGCAATTGCAAGCTCTCATGGAAATCCTCGAGTGAAACCATATCATCAAATGGTAGAGAATCATGGTCACTCTTATTTATACTAGGGAGATTGGCAACCCTTTGTCTAATATGATCCACTATCTGGGTCAAGTACTCAATGGTGGACTCCATGAAAGGTGACTCCAACAGATCAATCTCGGGTGATTGTGAAGGGAAATAGAAGGTGGGTGTGGATAAAAATATGAGGTGTGAATCTGTAGCTGAGGTGGATATGTACAAAAGTCAGGAGGAAAATCCTCATGGAAAAAGAGAGGTGGACTTGCTGGAGTGAGTGAGGGCTCCATAAAATTTGAACAAAAAAATGCTCCAGTCGGTCATCTCAAAACAAGAGAAAACGATTGGGAGAGCACGATGGTCAAGTCAAGAGTAGTGAGAAAAAGGTGCAAATACACAAAGGCGATCTAGAATTCACACAAATAATCACAAACAAACACACGCAATACAAAACCCTCAATTCACCTACTCAACTCGGTAGAGACCGTAAAAGAACGATCTTTTTATCTTGTCTATTTTAGAGTTAGGTGAGAAGTCAAATGTTGCGCAAACACTTAGGAGGCTGAGTGGGATTTGGGCACAAATCCTTAGTATGTGCACGAGCAAATAAAAGCGAAGACAATGAGGGGATTACTCGCCCCAAGAAAAGACTTTTATTTTTAGTCAATTTTAGGGTCAAGTAATGTTAGCAATCCCAATTTTATTTGATTATCACTTTTTTTTTGGATTTTTAGTGGAATGCACATGCCTATCGAGGAACCAATTACTTTAAGCACCTAAGTTAGCAAAATCACAGGTAGAGAGGCGGAAAAGCAATGTAAGCGACTGACAATGATGAATCCTAAAGCGTAAATGCTCACCTTGCCTCCAGCACTCTACATGCAAAGATGATCAGTAGAATTGAAACCTACACTATATGTAAATGCAAGCCGATGAAATTGTCCTAGATTTAGAAATTGCTATTAGCATGAAGAACCAATTCTAATGACTTAGAATAGAACCAAAGTGTCCGATCATGGAGTCTCCTCGGTGCCCACAACAATGGGTCCTGCAAATGTTGTATGGCGGACTCTCACAACACGGGGGTTCCGAGACTAAGTGATAAGTAGTTTAGATTTGACTAAGTCCAAACATCACTATAGGTACAAGCAATGGTTATTAAGTGTTTGGACCTAATACTACCGGCAAGCAAGTCCTAATGCTAGGTTCTCAATTACACAAAAGAAAGAAAACAAAATCGAGAAATAAAAGGAAAAAATGCGAAGAAAACTGACAAAACTGCGGTGAGCCCCCAAGTAAACAATCACTTGGAAATTAGGTTTGAATGTCCAGAGTTCAGGGTACCTATAGTGTTACAAATAAATGGGGTCTCTCTCTCTCTCACTTAAATTACATAAAAAGATGCGATAAAATAAATGCTCAAGAATTGTCTTCAAAATTCCCTTCAAGTCCGCCTTGGTGCAAAGTCAAAGCCACCTCACATGGGTACATGTGCACTCCTAAAAAAGAGTGCCTCCCTCGATCCGCGTACCTCGCACAAAGTCAAACGAGAGGGTGGTTAGACAATTCAAAAAATGATATCATATAAATGAGAAAATAAATAGGTAAAAATATAGATAAATATCACAATCAAGGAAAAAACCGATCTATATGTTGTTGCTCCTCGGCAACGACCACATTTGTTTAACCTGATGATCGAGCGGTCTTATGATCCACACAAGGCAGGAACACAGTCGTCGAGTCGACCACACGAAATATGGATTAAAATAAGAATTAACCCACAATTCAGAGTCAAGCAATGAATGTAAATGTGCAGAGTTAAAATTTATTATAACTCTACAACAAAGATGTGTATAGGTGCAAGTATGTGTAGAGTGTCTAACATGGAACAAGCAGGATAGATCAAGGCAATGAAGCACAAAAGTGAATGTGATATATTTGTCTATATATGTGTTATTTTTTGTGGGTTTTATTTTATGTTTTTAAATTTTATTTTTGATTTTATATTTTTATATTTTGATTTTTAATTTTTTTAATTTCTATTTTATTTTTATATTTTATATTTTTTATATTTCCATTTTTCTTTTAAATAGAAAAATAAAGCTATAGAGTGTATATATACAACATAGGTAACAGAGAGATAGTATATATATAAATAGGAAAAAATAGTCATACATGAAATAAAATCTTTTTGCGTTTTATATTTTTTTTACTATTTTTCTGATTTTTTCGGATTTTTTTAATTTTTATATATTTTTAAAGTAAAAAATACCGAAATTCAGGGTTAAAATAAATATCTAAAACTAAATTGGAGATAAAAATAGTAAATAGAGTAAAATATTCTCCAAATTAATTTTAATATAAAGATAATAAAATATAGAAAATTTAGAACCAAAAGACACAATTTTTGGATATTTTGTTTATTTTATATATTTTTATAAAAGTTTTAGGGGGTTTTCGAATTTTTTAAATTTTCTTTTACATTTTTTAATGATTTTTGATCTGGTGTAAAAAATGAAAATAAACAAAATATATTATTTTGGGGAATTTTTCAAAGAGTTTTTATAATTTTTATATATTTTATAGTGCAGATAGGAGCAAAAATAGGTGTTTTTGATTTTTAATAATTAATAAAAACATGTCAAAAATGAAATGCAAGTGGATAGTGTGTAAGAACAATGCAACATGAACACAACGCTATATTTTTGGATTTTTTCGAGTAGAAATGATTTATAAAATAACTAGATACAATAAAGAGAAAATACAATATTAGTAGGTGTGTTAATGTAAATAGATGAAAGATCAAGGGCATGTGTGAAACATTTACCAAAAATATTACATGCATACAAAAAGTTATTGGACTAAATAGAAATAAGTAAAGACCTAGGCACTTGCCCACAAAATACGCAACTCACGTGTTTGCACACGTGAGCCAAGTTGGCGAGGACCTAATTGTAATTTTCAGAAACTGTACGGGCTCTACTGAAATTTTTACAAAAATATTACTGCATAAAAATGTTCCAGGACCAAATCTAAATAAGCAAATCCCTAGGGGGTCAGTTGCAAAATTGCTACCTCACATGATGCGTCACGTGAGGTGACGTGGCTCGGCCCTACTTGCAAATATGGAAAGTGTGGGGGCCTTTCTATAAATATTACAAAATTAACTAAACTGTAGATGAAAGTTTTAGGACTAATATTTAAATACAAAAAGTATGAGGGCAATATTGCAAAATACCCACACGTTGAGCGGGAACAGACTACGGATCTTCTTTTCTTATGCCACCTATCACCCCAGAGCTCGCGATGACGGTTCACACTAATGGTCGAGATTAGATCACCCCTAGGCGATCAAACGACTGAGATGTGTGAGATCCAACAACTACTATAATGCCTGGAGTCTCTCACTGATCAGACAATGGGGAGTGAGGGAGGAAGAACCGGGAAGAATGCTGGGTCTGGCGAACATCGATTTCTTCCCCCTCGCACCCCCAATGGTGGATGGTGGTTCGACGAGGTGAAAAATGCTCCGGGCGGGATTCTCTATCTGATGGTTGTTCCAAAAAGGCGTGGGTTGCATCGGAGCTCGTCTACTATGACGGGGAAGAAGAGAAGCCACAAGTGCTTCCAACGCGATAAAAATCGTCCTCCATGTGTTCGTGTAGACCAGACATCTACAAAAAGGGTTAAGAGGGCCACTGGAAAACTGATGTGACCCTTCAGTGGACGAAAACAGGATGGATTGCGGTTGTGGGACAAAGATGATGTTCACCGGAGCTAAGCTCCGACGAAGTGGGGATTAGGTTGAATGGATGGCTCAACAACGCAGGGAACCAGATGCAAAGAATCCTAGGACTACGGGGAAGCTAAAAATGCAAGGAAAATAAATAAAATAGGACCTCAAATGGTGTTGGATCTTAAGATAGGACCTCACGGCGATGTGGCCTTTGGAGATGGTGGAACACACCCTAGACCTCATCGGACCCCGCTCGGAGTTGGGAAAGAAGGCCCTGTCACCGCCCTCTAGTCCCAGCTACACGAAGGAGGCGAGGTTTGGTCAAAAAGGAGGTTCAAATTCAAAATGGAAATTTGGGTGGTTTTTTGTAGAAGGTGGGTGAGCATCTCCAAAGGACGAGGCGGATCTCGTGAACGATGATCCACTCCCCAAAGAAACCCAAGGGCGTGCATCATCGATAAATGGGGAAGAAAAGTCAAGAAGGTTGCATAGCCAAATGGTGAAAGGGAGAGCCTCGAAAAATCTGAGAAGTTGGGAGAAAAACGAGATTTGACACTGGCAGGAGGCGGGCCAGAGAGTTGACCTCGGGTCAACTCTGTGACGCTCATGGTTCATCCACGTGGACCAACAAGGAAAAAGCCTGGAGAAATTATTTAGAAATTCATTTTAATATAATAAACGATTGTATTTATTTTAGGTTATAAAATGAAAAATATTTATTATTTTATAATGTATTTTATTATGATTTTTAAATTTTTTTGATGTATTTAATTATAAGTTACTTTTTAAGGTCTACATATAGGTATAATTGTCTATATATTTTAATATTTTATTTTTATTTTGTATATTTAGTTTTATTAATTTCCATTTTTATTTTATATATTTATAACTTACTTTTTATACACTTAGATATATATATATATATTTCTAATGTAATATATACAATCAAATAAATAGTTGTATAATCTATATAGGTATACTTATTGGTAATTCATCTATGCATTTTATACAACTATTTTATTTTAATATTTTCTTTGTGTTTTTATTCTTGTTTTAATATGTAAATATATTATAAATAATATTTTCGAAATTATAAAAATATAAAATAATACAAGTAATCAATAATAAATAAAATAAATATTTTAATCGATACAAGTATACAATAGGGGTCTAAAACCTAACTTTCAAACCACAACTCTAAAAAATATGAAACCACTTTCATTAGAAAGCTTATTAAAAGTTATATATAATTAAAGGTAATTTGATATATTTTGAGTTTTTATTTGAGTGATATAGGTCTGGGAAGTTGGGATTTTGGAATCTTATTTAGAGTATATTTTGTACATTGTATATAATTTTGTACGAAATAAATTTTATATTTTTCTATATTTTATTATCTACAAATTTCATGTTCAAAGTTTCTTTATTTGAAGTATAAAAAGTGAAACTAAAAATATGTCCCAAAAATGTATAAAAATGAATTAAAGAAAAGGAATTTTTATTTGTATTTTATCCCTTATCCCCCCCTACTTTATTCCTTGTCGGCCTAGTCATCAAGATGCCTAGGTCTCGGGGTTTAGGGTCTAAAAATATTTTCAATATTTTATTCTTTTTCTTTTCTTTTCTTTATTCTATAATTTTAGCTTTAAAAACTGTATTTTATACACTATTTACACAAAGATGAATAAATGATAAAATGAATGAGATAAGGCCATTTGCACACATTTACTAGTGTTTTTAAGGCTAAAATGATAAAATAAAAATGATGAAACTGAGATTCATAAGATAAACACAATAATGGATGCAACATAAAATCCTAGGCACTATCAGAATCTGAATTGGTTGATTCCATCCAAGCAAGATTTTGAATATGGGTTGTTTCAATACTGTCAAAGTTTAATGGGAATGCACACTAAGAACCATATTCCTTAGGGACCTTGAGATGGACTGTGATAATCTTTGGCATCCTAGGGTTAGTGAAGACTGATTAAGGCTCAAAGCTCTTCCTTTTTCTTTGGAAGATATGACAGATTATTGGCTGAAAAGATTTGGGTAGTTATAACTATATATACACGGTTCAAGTACATATTCCTAAAGAAGCTCTATCATTTGAATGGAACAAACCAGATGAAGACTCACATCATGTGCTTCTCCCAACTACCCAATGAACCATTCTATGACACATGGGAGAGGTTCAAGGATATATTATAGAAGTGTCCTTATCATGGTATGGAAAATACCATCTTAGTTCAGTCACTTTATAGTGGTCTCAACCATTATGTGTAGGTTTTAGTGAGTACTACCTTTGGAGGCAACTACACATTATGAGGAGCGGATACCATCTGGAAGGTATCCATGAATATGGTTGAGATAAGCCGCTCATAGACCGCTCACTAGCAGGTCTTACACAAAGTCCCCTCTTTCACTCTTATCCAAAAAGGGAAGAGGGATGTAGTTTATCTCCTTGATGACTTGATTCCTAGCATGGGAAACATTGCAGATAAGTTGACACCCGTCGAGTGGATTGACAAGGGGATGAATGAGTTGGAGAGCTTTTCTAAGATTCCTAAGATGACGGAGGAACTTATTGAGAGGGTATCTGTGTCTGCATCTGCTGCTCTAATCTATTGTGTATACCACATACAGGAGCAGACGATGTCTGGGCCTCAGACATGGGTAGAGGACCAATCCTGCCTAACCTTTCCTGCAAGATGCATCTATAGAGACAATTTTAGAGGATCATCCTTAGGTGTGGGAGGTGAATGGTGTGTGGTATACACACGACCCTACTAGCAAACAGGAAGGGATGGGGGACCACCAATAGTACCAGTGTCCTCCTACTTTCCACAACACTAGCTTCACTCCCACGTCACTTCCTACACAGCCAAGTCCTAGAGCCTGCCACTTCTAATCGTAGAGACCACAATTTATGCATCAACAACCACCTCATTTAGGCCAACATGGCCCATATTTTTAGAGTTACCCACAACATCAATAGTATTAGGACCAACATGGCCATTTTTCATGATCTTCTCACTTCCATCATGGACAACCTAGTCAAAACCTAGGTTTGCAACATTCTTCTTCTTTAGGTCCTACATACACACAACAACAGATTTTTGAGGAGACCAATTCTTACAGAAACAAGATTCATGATATGAGGGTTGACATCAATGACTTATCCCGATGGCAAGATGAAATATATGTACCTTCTGCCTCTATTCCTTCCTAGGTTCAGGCTCACCCTAATAGTCTAAACAAGACATAGCAGTAGCATGTTGATCACCTATAGTACTTGGATTCACTTCAATATGAGCATGAAATCCTTTCGTTTGATAATGTTAATCATATGTCACTCATGAGTGGAAGGACCATGGCCATATCTAATCGGGCACACAAAATGGAGGAGGGCGACTATAAGGTTCGACCTGAGGATACCTTAGAGGATGAGGAAGACATGCATCATCAAACACAACAAAAAATATCATCATCAGAGGTGGAGAACACCTGAGGCTAAAGATGAGAAAGAGCTCACAAGAACAACTTGGAGTGGAGGAGATGCAGATTCAAAGTCTATGGAGGATCTTGCACCTTCAATTGAGGAGGATGTACCAGCAGCAAATTGAAGGATATTGTGAATCCTTAAGCGCATCACGGAAGCATGTCGATCGCATCGTATGCAATCGGAGCAACTAGTCGCACTAGTCGCTAGATGCAGCGGAATTAAAATTTTTTAAACTAAAGATGAAACCACATGATCACGAGAACACTTCTCGGATCGTTTCATCAAACCATCAAGTATAAGGAATACCTCTTGGAGCGTGGTTGTGATCGCGAGATCCCAAAGTAGAGATCCTCCTATCTTAAGTCCGATCCACGAAGAACGCACTTGCGGGCGCGATGATGAGTCACGTTCCTTCCCGCAATCCTCGATGAAGATCCAAGCGATGGCTCCCTCGATTTCGTCAAACGAAATCCGTCGTCTTCCATTAGAGTAAGAAACTCCAAAGAAGATGGAGATCCACGAGTCGTCGAAGAAGAAGCCGAGAGTCTCTCCTTTCTCAACACAAAGTGGACGGCCACTTAATGGAGAAGAGAAAGAGAGGGCGAGAATGAGAAAGAGAGAGAGAGAGTTGTCACCTTGTACAACTCTTAATGATGTACCATAGAAGGCTACCCTAGCCCTCTATTTATATTAGTTTAGGATCCATTGGATCTCAATCCATGGACTCATAGATCCAACGGCTAGGCTTGGTCTATGTAAGATCAATGGTTATGATTGTTGTTGGTTAAAACCAACAACATTTATTTATGATTAAATTAAATATATGTTGCAACATTATCAACACATTTTTAATTTAACATAAATAAATTAGTTGAGAGATTAATCATCATAATAAAATGGAGTCAATATAGCCTCCTAAAATTAAGGGGCGTCACCCATGACTCTTTCATGGGTGACGTCACCTCTAAATTTGGTGGCTTTATTTCTCCTTTTATTATATTATTTTATCTCTCAATTATTGCAAAAATATCCACCAAATTAATTCCAAATTAATTTGTGAATATTTCAATCATGCCATTGAACATTATGTGAATCATATTCACAACCCAAACTAATTTGTAAATTGCATTTCCAATTAATTAACAAATGTGAATCCAATTCACACTATTAATTAACAAATGCTATTTACATAAATTCTCTCTCTTATATATGTATATTATAAATCATATTTATAACACACATATATCATGGATAGTGTTATCCACATTCTCTTAATCCTTGATAATTAAATCCCATTTAATTATCTTAGATAATCATTTTCACAATATGAATCATATTCATATTAAGCTTGATAATTAAATCTCATTTAATCATCAAGTTCTTGCTTGGATATTTCATCAAAAGAATTATTCTTGAATCCTTTCAAGAATAATGTGCTTTCTCCGCAGATACTTGGAGATAAGGACAGGGCGATTGTATTATTCCACGTATAGTGACTTGGATATTGATATATTATCTCAAATACAGATCGTACGAACCTCCCATAGATGCTTGATTAAATCAAGACCGCAAATCTAATCTTCTCATTGAATCTGAACATTCAGATCAATGTCCAACACTTGGACTAAGATCAGATTGCTTCTCTACTGGAAGGAGTCACTAAAATCCAGACCTGTTTCATCACTCCCTCGGAATGGAAGCGTCATGGATATACAATCGTTTATGATCACATCACCCTCAGGTATTCCCAATACCTGTACATCCTGCATACTGGAAGACCCATGGTCAACCCGAAGATCAAGATCTATTTTACACTGTCTTCTTCAGGGTTTGATCACCAAGTTTCTCATTTGATCATTGGGAGTTGGTATCGATCATATACTTTCCAAAAGCATATATCATACCTAGGTCTTGATCATATACTTTCCAAAAGTATATATCAAACCTACAAATTCAGTCAAGCTTCTAAAGCGAGACGACCGTGCACGGAATTTGATTCTTCCCAATATCTCATGAGTGAGCTCATGTCTTCCGGTTCAGTAGTGAACCTGTATGATCCCTTTGAGAGATCGTATTACTCATATGCCCTTATATGCACACCAACGCGCCGGTGTATAGACCTTGGTTAGGTCATCAACCTATTGGTCTGTCAAATGTACACACTCAGACATATAGCAATACATCTGTCTCCGGTCAGAGGATGCGTGCCTATGCTGTGACAGCATTCAACATAGGACTTTGGTTATCTCGATCTCGTTAAGTCAACTCTTTGACTTAACTAATCTGACACCTCCGAATCTCTATTCCTATGCAGAGGACCTGCATCAAGAGGTCGGTCAGATATCAGCCTATGTGAGAAAGGATTGCCATCTCCTACTCAGGCTGGAGATCACATCTTAACAATCATTTGACGGTGCTTGATGAGTCCTCAATCTAACCCTTTAGATATTCATCCAAACACCAGCCTCTATGATTCAATAATTGAATCAACAGCTGTATGATCATTAAGACAGCCATGGTACATAACCCTAATTGTACAGAGGGACCTATTATGAAAATTATTTATTCTTCATTTCAGATCAGGGAATGATATTTGCAATAACATTTATTGCATAATGGCTCGCCGTGGGCTCACATGTCCAACACAAATGTCTAATGACAAGAAAGCTTATCATAAAAAAGATTCAGAAAGATGATCAATAAATAACATCATGGTTAAGGTGCCATTTGGATAGTATCGACGAGTAATTGTGCATTCCAAAAATACCTTAAGATGAGATGCACACCTACTAGGTTAAGAAGGAAGAAACCGAGTAGCCAGGTAAAGATATATGTCTTGACAGTCACCACTATAACTATATCAAGAACAACCAATTACCCAGAAAGAAGAGAGACATGGGTAGACACTATATTGTGAGTCATAACGACGACTTTGTATTTGCATGCACTCTCCTAGATAAAGGTTCATCTATTAACCTCCTACCTTTAACCTTGTATTATAGTCTCGATCTAGGTCTCTCAAAAAATCAAGGTCCCTACTAAAAGTTTTTTGATAAATACATAAAGAGGGCTAAGACTGAGGTTAATAATGTTATCACATCGATTGCGAGACAAGAATACAAGGTGTACTTCACTGTCCTTGATATGAAAATCCCCAATCATTGGAGAAAATACCAGATAATTCTGGGTGACCTTTTCTTTGGACTATTGGAGCTTCATTTGATTACCATACTGGGATGATGAAATTCTGATCTCTAGGTAGAGAAGTGGAATGTGATATGCAATAGATGTAGTAGTAAAGACTTGATTAAGGGACTAGCACAAATTTCTTCTTCCGAGGCAAAGTGCAGAGTTATAGGCACAACTGGGCCATGAAAATAGAATCCAATAGTACTAAGCGAGACCCTATCATTTAGGCAGGACAATGTTCAAGAAGCGGTTTGTGAGGCATTTCCGACCTTCTTGGTAGATGCATCGCCCTACTCCCTTGATGACACATAAGTCCCTCTGGACTTGTCAGTTTTTTCTTTCACAAAACGGTCAAGGGTTGAGAATGTTGACTCAGATGCAGCTTTGGACGACTTTCAAATGATGTTCGACGATATGACTCAAGACACAACCGAGTTGGTGGCAAGCACAACATAACCAGACCTATCTTCATGAAGCATAGAACTAGATTCAGAAATGGTAAAGCCTGATTTACTTGATGATATATCCATGCCAGAGTTGAAACCACTACCTCCTACATTGAAGTATGCTTTTCTTGTAGGATTTGAGAATATATCATATCATCATTATTTCTAAGTTGACTATAGAATAGGAGTCTAGGCTGCTTAGAGTTTCAGAAAACAATCGCAAGTCTATAAGTTGGAGAGTGTTCGAATCTCATTGGGATAAACCATGCTCTTTGTTCACACCACATTTGTGCATAGGAAAATGCTAGACCTTCAATGAGCCGAAAAACCAAGAGACTACGGGGGATAGGTATCAAGGATCATTGCGACCTCACCCTCTCGTGTCAGACTCAACAAGAAATTCAAGACCACCAAATAAAATAATCAATCAATAAAGTTGAATAGCGATCTCGCTATTTTATTTAACCTGGTGTAGCAACCAGGGTCGAAGTCAAGGAGCACGGATTGGCTAAAAGCCTACAAAGTAGTAAAAAATAAGAATAAAATGGAAGAAAATATTTTTGGTGGATTTTAGGGGTTTTTAAAATTTTTGTGATTTTTAATTATAGAGAAAATATAAAAGAAAGCTAAAAAGTCACGATCAACTAATTATTTAACAGCACAAATCAAGCCAGAAAATTACAATAAAAATGTTTTTGGATTTTATAATTTTCAAGTGTTTTTGGTAATTTTCTCAAATTTTTATATTTTTTAGGGAATTATCTAAAAATGAAAGAATGATGAAAATGGAAGCCATTGTGTAGCCAGATTTGAAAGGCTATTCAAAAATATGAAAATAGCCTCTAAAAATCTGGAGACTATTTTATGAAAAACTACAAATAAAATCCTAACTACAGAAGAAGAAATTGCACTTTTTGAATTTTTCAGAATTTTTAATGATTTTTATGAGTTTTTAGGGTTTTTCAATTTTTAAGGTTTTTATAAGGCCAAATGCAGCAAGAGTTGGACTGAAGTAAAAACACATCAAAATAAGCAAACCACAAATTTTTTAGAATTTTTGAAGAGTTTTTAATATTTTTAGTTGAATTTTAAATTGAAACAGTAGAAAAAATGAGGGTTTTTGAATTTTTAAAAAAAGAAAATCAAAAGAAAAATGTCCCAAAAAAATCAATGAAAGTTTTACACAGTGGCAGGAGCCTGTATCCAAATTTCAAGAGATTTGGAGTTGATTTGCCACTTTATTCAACCAATGAAAGAGGCACATCACATAGCGACTTAGATGTAAAGAAAATAAGTTTCAAGGTCTCAAATGTAACACATGCTAAAAATAGAGGGAGCTCAATGCAATTTTCACATTAAATTCGGCACATGTTCTAATCCAGTACGCACAGGTACATAAATGCAAATATTGAAACTAAAGTTTCAAACCATAACATTCACTAAACCCGAGCCCATAACTGTAAATATCCCAGAAAAATCACGTGACGAAGCACGTGCACCACAAACTGAGGGACTAAAATGCAAAATCCGAAAATCTAAGGTCCAAAGTGCAATTTATTCAAATTAAAAACAACTAAGACAAATAATTACAGGACTGAATCGTTAATGATAAAGCAGAAAGGGCCTAAGTGAAATTTACCCTTATTATTAAGATCCAACGGCTGAAGGCGGTCCACTTAAGATCAAACGACTGTGGTTCTGGATACCCCTTTGGTGATCAATGCCTCGGATCAGATCCTTAGATGGATCAGACGGCTACGAGCCCCTCGGATGATGGACGGTGGAGATCGGACCTGGCGGAGAAGCTCGATCGGACGACGGAGAGGACTCTGGAAGAACAGGTCGCCGTCGAACTTCGTCTGGCTGTTACGCGCGCCTGAGGGCTCCTCCGGTGCTGCTCTGATGGGGAAAAGATAGCTGATGGCGTTCCGCAGTGGATGGGATGCTCCGATGAGGCTGGGTGGTCCTGAAGGACCCCGGCGATGAGGAAGACCTGGAGCAGTTGTGCTTCAATCGTTAGACATCCAGATGAGGTCTGTTCTCCTTCGTTCCTGCATAGAAAGAAAGATGGGTCGAGGGCAAACTGCCTCGATCCGGTTACAGGCGAAATGGGCGATCAGGGGACGCGGTGCGGAGCTCTCCGGCGAACGACGGTGGAGGAGAGCCGATGTCCCTATTCCTAGGCGAACTAGGGAGAATGGATGGGTGGAGAACATGGAGAGGCCACTCGTGAAGGTGAAGGGATGATCGGAGTGGCGAATAGATGATCGGAACGTAGTGGAATGGACGGTGAAGGTCGGCGGTCGGAATTCGAAAAATCGAAATATACGGTAGGCTATGTGCCATCGAATCTACATGATGGTCGAAGACGTCTAGGCTAGAGGTGCTGGTCCACCTGGGATCTTTGCCTCGATGGAGCGACGTCTCCAGAGGCACTGGCTCGCTGGTGGCTGAGCACGGTGAGGTTGGGTCGTCGAATCTAAGGCTAACGGCCTCAAGCCCTCGCTACTACACTCTCCTACGCTCACTGTCACTCGAGGAGAAGAACGGAGGTCACAGGGGTCGAAGACGATGGCCAAAGATGCGTGAAATGGTGATTGGAGGTTGAGCTTTATACATGTCGAGGTCCGAGAAAGATGGAGATCGGGCACACATTCCGAGGATCGGACCCCTAAGACGGATGACGAGCGTGAATCATGGGTCTGTCCTCGACAATCAGAGCTCTGGGTTTGAGAAAATGGAAGGCGGATCGCGTTGAGAAAATTCGACGATGTTGAGTCAGCACGCGGATCCAGGCGCAATGTGATCCAGGGGGGATTTGACCAGGGGTCAACAATCCACCGTGGACCAATCAGATAATTCCAGGCCCAAATTATTTATAAATTCAAAATAAAATAGAAAATGATTTTATTTAAAAATATTTACAAATGAAAATTTTTTATTATTTTTCAAATTAATTTTTAGTGATTTTTATTTATGTTTTTGGAAAATAAATTATGTTATATACATAATATAATATTATATACAGGTAAAAATACCTATGTATTTTCAATTTTTATTTTTATTAGTTTATTTTTGTACAATTACCCCAATTATTATTTTATTTATTTACAACATAAAATTTAGGATATAAAATAATTTTTATTTTATTTTATTGTTTATTACAAGGGTAAAATAAATAGGGTAATTATTGATATATGCATGGTATGTACTAGGGTAGGAGAGAGAAATGATTTTATTTTATTTTTTATATTATTTTATTTTTCTCATTTTTATTCTATTTTTATAAATATATACAAATTGTGAGAAACACATATATATATTTATTTTATGAAAATAGAATATATATACCAAGAAGAAAATGTGTATAATGATGAATGGCCCTATCTCTCTCTACCTATTTTATTTGGCGATCAGACCCATATTGGGCCCTCTCTTGGGTTCAGGTTACTCAATATTTATTCTAAATATTTCTCTCTTTTTCTTTATTTCTTTATTCTTTTATTTTTGCATAAAAACATGCTAATTATTGCTATTTACACAGAGCATGCAATTTGATAATTTATTATATTTACAAGTATGTGCATGGTGTTTTGCAAAGATTTTTAGCTAAAATAAAAGAATAAAGAGTGATGAATGGGGATTCATCACCCCCAATACTTTACTTTTGCTAGTCCCTTAGCAAACATTTATTTGAAAAAGAAGTGAAAAAGAGAAAGAAAAAGAAAAATAAGGGAAATCAAGGTTGATTGTTAGACTTCATTAAATTGAAATATGGAGCTCAGTCAGACCTTTAGATTATTAATTTGTTGGAACCTTATTTGGACTTAAGCTTAAAACTCAACAACCTCTAAGTTTCACCAATCTATGGTCAAGACTCCTCAATAATCCAGATCAGAACAAGTCTACATACACAAACTCTAATGACCATGAATCTTTCCTTGTACTGTGTAAGTGATATGTAGCTCCCCACCTCAGAAATGACAAAGCGACAACCCTCCTTAACAAGGTAACTCTAGTGCCTCAGTCTAGCAAGTCTTTCTTCGAGGAGCGGGGTATTCCCTTCTATGTTCAAGTACAACCGGCTCAAGAAGAGCTGAAAGAAGAGAATGGACCATGACCAGTGTAGCCATGTATCCTTGGGAGCCCAACCAGTGTAGCTGAGTCTCCCGCTGCAAGCTTTATGAGATGGTCATGTGTAACATAAGCTTTGCTTTATTTGGCTATATACACTCCGGTGGGTATTTTATTTTCAATCAGACATACCACTTTTTTGGAGCTTTTCTTTTTTTGCACATTTTTTTGATGTGCATATGTACAACATATCTACATGGTGCAACATATATACATAAGGAGTTTTTTCTCTTGAGCCAGTAGGCTATCCCTCTTTTAAAGCTTTATTGCAACCCACAACTCCGGTCTTTAGACTTCATAACCACCAGACCAAGTTGAGACGCTCTTCCTTCACTATAAGAAGAAGAGAGGTTCCGCCTAGAAGTACTACCCTCATATGCTAACCCAAGCCAAAGGAAACTGCCACCTCACCACCTCATCATGGAGAGCTATGTGTAAAGTGCTGGTGCAAGTACAATCATTGTCTCTGAGAGTCATGTGTGTGTTGTTAAGTGTTCTACTTAGTCTTATCAAGATAACATATGCTCATAGACTAGTGGACTCAAAGAATTAAGTCCCAAATGGACCTGAAAAGTCTTATCCTAAGCCCTATAAGGTTCCTCTTAGAATTAGGTGGATTAATGTCTTAACCAAGCTCCATTTTCCAATTTAATTCTAGGCCAGTTTAAATGTCAACTATGATTTGGAAAAACTGTACAAATATTTACAAATATGCAAATTTTTACAAGATTTTTGAAAATGTGCAAAATTTTTGAAAAATGTTTGAAAACATGGATGTATGCAAGAATGCGAAGTTTTGCAAAATATTTACAAATATTTACACAAGATTTTTGCAAACATTTTGTTTTTCAAATATTTTACAAAAATGTTGTACTATATACATAATTTTGATATCAAAATATTTACACACTATTTACACAAATCATTTTTACAATCATTTGTACAAAAATAATTTTTATAAATAGCTATGTATGCGCAAGAAGAATTTTATGTACAAGAAAATTTTTAATTTTTATGGATTTTTTGACATTTTATTTATTGACACACTCACATAAAGTACGAGTTATGGCTAAAGTATATATGAAATATATACGACACCCCCTATACTTAGTTCAAACGATGTCCTTAGAGTGAACCAAGAGCGATGAAGAAGACATAACTCGTGCTTAGTATAGGAAAGTGAAAAGGAATGGTATACTACAACGACGAATCACCGAATAGAATGAAAAGGACTCAGTGTTTCCCCCTATACTTAGGATCAAGTAATCCTAAGTATAGCAAGCTGTACATGAAGGGAAATCCGAGTGGAAGAATGTACATGTCCTACATCCCTTATACTTAGGGTAAAATATCCCTAAGTATAGGCAGCAAAACAGCGGTAGAAAGAATCAACAGAATACCCGAGAGTCCTACACCCCCCCTATACTTAGGGTAAAGTACACCCTAAGTATAGCATAATCATAAGATAAATATGGGGTGTGGGACTAAAGAATGGAGTGATATAGACAACTGGATCTATACAAGTCGGAAGAACAATGATAATCAGGCGTGAAATGCAATAGATGTGAGTCAAGAGACCACATCTCACGCAAAATGAATGGGGGTAACGTCAACGACCAGCGACTCAAGATCTAGATATGGTTTGAGCCGCTGCCCGTTAACACGAAAGGTAGCATCAGAAGACAACTCGGATATATCAATACTCCCATTGTCATGTACCTTTCAAACCATATAGGGTCCTTTCCATTTGCTCTATAGCTTTCTGGAAATAAATGAAGCCCGACATCAAACAACCAAACCCTCTGTCCTGGCTCAAACTGCTTGTGGTTGATATAAGAATCATGCCACTCCTCCACTCTCTCCTTATACTGTAGGCTGCTCGAAAAGGTTGTATCACGAAGCTCCTCCAGGGCTGCTAACTCTGCCCTCCTCTGATCTCCTACACTCACTGGATCTCAAAGTATATCTGTGACTGCCCAAAGTGACCTATGTCTCATCTCAACAGGTAAATGGCAGGGCTTGCCATAAACGAGGTGAAAGGGAGATGTACCCAAAGGCATCTTGAAGGACGTCCTATATGCCCACAAGATCGAGTCCAAAAGCTATGACCAATCCTTTCAGTCAGGGCGGATGACCTTCTGCAATATAGTCTTGAACTCCCTGTTCGACACTTTAGCAAGACCATTGGTCTGAGGGTGGTATGGAGTGGCTACTCGATGGTCTATGTTGAACTCGCTAGCAAGGGCCTTTACCTTTTCATTGATGAAATGAGACCCCCCGTCAGAAATCAACACTCGAGGTGCCCCGAACCGTGAAATGATATTCTTCCTCAAAAATCGGCATACAGTCCTGGCATCTGCGGTTCGGGCGGGGATGGCCTCAACCCAACGACTCACATAATCAACGGCCAACAGAATGTACTCGAATCCCTAACTCTTAGGGAACGGACCCATGAAATCGATGCCCCATGCGTCAAAAACCTCACAGAAGTGAATGGGATGCATCGGCATCATATCACGCTGTCCACATGTGCCCATCCTCTGACAGTCAGTACACGTCTTCACGAACTCATTAGAGTCCTTAAAGAGAGTAGTCCACCATAGGCTGGATTGGAGCACTTTCTGTGCCGTTCTCCTCCCAGAGTGATGTCCTGCTGCCTCAAGCTTGTGGCAGTAAGTGAGGACGCTATGGTGCTCCTCCTGAGGAATGCACCGATGGCAGATGTTATCCCCTCCTTCATGATAAAGGACGAGATCCTCCCAATGGTATAACTTGGCCTTCGCAAGTAAGGTCTCAAGTCACTGCCTGGGCCCATCTTTTGGAACTTTCTTGGCGACAAGATAGTTTACAATATCGGCGTACCATGGGAGAGAGATGATAGCAAGGATCGTCTCATCTGGGAAGGTCTCACAAATAGGCTCGATCTGCAATCCTCAAGAAACTCCAATCGGGAGAGATGATCCGCCACCACATTCTTGACTCCATGCTTATCCTTAATCTCTATGTCAAACTCCTGGAGTAGAAGGATCTATCTGGTCAGTCTGGCTTTAGCATCCTTCTTTACCATGAGGTACCGGATGGCGGTATGATCAGTGTAAATGGTCACTCTAGATCCAATGATGTACGATCTGAACTTATATAGGGAGGATACTACGGCTAGCATCTCCTTCTCGGTGATGGTGTAGTTTCGTTGAGCGGCATCCAAAGTCCGGCTAGCGTAGTGAATAGCAAAGGGGACTCCATCCCTCCTCTATCCCAGCACGACCCCCACGGCAAAATCAAAGGCATCCTTCATTATCTCGAATGGGAGAGACCAATCGGGCGACTGGAGGACATGAGCCTCTACAACTAGACTCTTGAGAGTTTCAAATGATGCTAGACACTTATCATCAACAAGGAACTCGATGTCTTTCGTCAGCAGATCAGTCAACGGCCAAGCAATCCTGCTGAAATCATGAATGAATCGCCGGTAGAAACCGACGTGCCCCAGAAAAGACGGTAACTGCCACAAGTTGGACAGTGGATTGAGTTTTCTAATAATATCCACCTTGGCCGGATCAACCTCCATAAACATGTTCGAGATGATATGTCCAAGCACCGTTCCTTGAATCACCATGAAGTGACTCTTCTCCCATGAGAGCACAAGGTGAACCTCAATACATCTCTGGAGGATGCGGTCTAGGCAGCCAAGACAAGAATCGAACCCGTCATCGTAGATCGAAAAATCGTCCATGAAGACCTCCAAGCACTCCCCTACCATGTCCGAAAAAATGGACAACATGCACCTCTGGAATGTCGCCAGAGCGTTGCACAATCCAAAGGGCATCGGTATGAAAGCTCATGTCCGGAAGGGACATGTGAAGGTGGTATTGTCTTGGTCCTCGGGCGCAATGGCCACATGATTGTATCCAGAGTACCCATCCAAAAAGCAGTAATGGCTCTTCCCTGCTAGCCTCTCTATAATCTGATCAATAAAAGGCAACGAGAACTGATCCTTCTTGGTGGCCTGGTTCAATCATCTGTAGTCCACACAGACCAGCCAAGAAGTGGGTACCCAGGTAGTGATCTCCTCTCCAGAATCATTAACAACAGTGGTGATGACCGTCGTCTTGGGCACCACATGTAACGGACTGAGCCATTTGGTGTCGGAGATGGGGTAGATAAAATCAACGCTCTACCATTTCGAGATCTCCTTCATGACAACATCTCAAAGGTTCGGGTTCAGCCGCCGTTGGAACTCACGCGACGGCTTCGCATCCTCCTCGAGATAGATATGTTGGGAGCACAGTGTCAGACTTATCCCATGGAGATCGGCTACGCTCCATCCTATCGCCTTGGGGTTCTTTTCGAGAACCCCCATCAGAAGGAATTCTTGCTCTCCAGTCAAATCTGCTGAGATAATGATTGGGTGCATCTCATGCTCTCCCGCAAGGAACCTATACTTCAGCGATGATGGTAATGACTTCAGATCTGGACAACATGGTGCTGAGGGATCTTGCCTCAGAAAGGTCTGAGTGAATGCGACCAAATCTGCATGGGAGAACGAGAATTCTCGCTGACAATCTGAATCTGGTTAAGGCTGCTATGCTGGTGTGTCTCTGCTCTGCATGGAGTCAGCCTCCTCCCGAGCTGTAGGCTCTGTGGAAGTCAGACACGGTATCAAATCATCAAACTCTGCCCAGTCTATATATGACTCCGAGGGATCTGTATCAGAATCACAAGAATAATCTACCTCATGATAGGGAACTGGCTCTACTTCCTGAGATGTATCATGGACCACGAACGTGCTCTCCAAGCTCTCCTCTGCTAGCATCTGCGCATCAACGAACTCTGAAGGTGAGAGGATGGTATGTGCTGCTCAGTCTGCCCAAACTTCCTCATCGTCTGTAATCACAAAATGAGAATCCTGGTGGATGTCTCGCCCTGCCTCTTTCAGCTGCTCTGAACCTGAATGCGGCTCTGAGCAAGCTGAATCTCTGGCTCTAATCTCCTCGACCGTCTCTATTTGTATACTCTCACCCTCGACGCGAAAGTATACCTTCCCACTATCATGACCGGATACTTCCTTGGGTGTGGCCAAGAACGAGCGTCCTAAAATGATGGGGATATCTGTCACGGACTCAGGAATCTCCATGTCCAACACAACAAAGACCACAGGAATTTTAGGCCCTGAATCGTGACGACAACGTCCTTCAGCAACCCCTTCAGCCGCTTGATAGATCGATCAGCAAACTGAAGGAACGTCCTGCTCTGTCGTAGAGGGTCCAGCTCGAATCAGTCGAGTAGGGCTGTCGGAAGTAGGTTGATCGAATAACCATTGTCTAATAGAGTACGATCGAACCTCCTCTCATGAATGTGACATCTGACATACGGGGCTCCTGCATCTGGCCTCTTGGCTGGCATACAATTCTGTATCACAAAGCATGTGGCGCGATTGAGCACATGGATCTCTGACTGGTGGTTCCGCCTCTTCCTCCTAACTGTAGTCCTGTCTCTAAGGGATCTCTGGAAGAGAGGAATGTGCTCCAAGACCTCCTGTAGAGTCAGCTGTATATGAAATCAGTCCATCATCTGCTGGCTGAAATCTAACTGGCGGGACTTTTTCTGATTTTCTTCTTTTGGCCCCTTAGCCAAGTGGAGTGCTTGGGGAAAGGGGACTGATGGGTCCTTCTCAGATGAAGGATTAGGAACGGGTCTGGAATGCTCATGCAAAGCAGAATCCACACATACATCATCAATCAATACAGGTGGATCTGAAAATAACAAACCCTTTCCTTTATTCACAGAAATGTACTGAGATACATGAACTAAAGGGAAAACAACAGGACTAGCAGAACTGAAATTGGTGGCCTCAACACCACCCTCAGCATCTGGAATCGCGACATCAGTACCGCGCTCTGGCTAAGCAACTGGTATTATGGCATTAGTACCACCTCCTCCATCTGGTGAAGCGACGACCTCAGTACCGTCGACGGGATCAACGTCCGTGGTGGCGTCAGTGCCACCATCATCATCATGCTCATGAGCAGCATTAGCACCGCTCTCCTCCTTGTCTGGCGCTGCTGAAGTGGCATAGGGGTCGTCGCTTAGACAAGGCATCGCTTGCTAGCATCCTACCGCTCCTAAGTGTAACAAAATAAGCATCAAATATGTATGCAGAAACATCACCAAGTGAAGCACTAGGAGTGGTAATCTGCATGAACTCTATCTTCTCAGACATCCTATTGAGGTTGTTCGGATTGGGCTCAATGTGTGCAGGAATGGAGGCCTTTCCTCTCACAATCTCCCTCATCTCCTCACGAAACTCATCCATCTCCCGTCAGAAGGTGGCCTGCTGCTCGAACATGAGGCGGGCATGAGGCGGGCTAAATCATCTAGGGTGGGGTTCTCATAGGTCGGCCCACGAGAACCTGACGGTTGACCTCTGTGAAACTGAGTCGACTGCTGTGGAGGAGGGTGAGAGGGGTACTGTGAGTGATACTGCTGCTGAGGCTGTTGCTGCGTCTAAGGCTGTCCCTGCTGATAGGGACGAGGACCGTGCTACTGGTGTGGCGGGAACTGGGGCTGCTGGTGAGTTTCTCGTTGTTGGCCTTACTAGCCACCCTGAACTGGAGGCTGCTGCTGAGAACTGTTACTTACGGTTGTCCAACGAAATCTGAGATGGTCTCGTCGAACCCATGGCTAGACTCGGTCATACCATGTACCATTGACATCCATGAACGGCTCCTTCGTAAGAGGGTGGTGGGAGTACTGCCATGGGTTGGTCCGGCAGATACACCACCATATGGCTGTCCTGAGATGGTGATGATTGGACGTACTGCTGCTGCAGCTGGTAGGGCTCCACCTGAACAAGGTGAACCTGTCGGTATTGGGTGGAGGCTGGTCTGAACTGCTGCTGCTACCAGTATCTGCCTGTGACCGGAGAAGGGTTGAGAAGACATCTGTGCCTCCTAGAGACACATGATCTGTGTCTTCAGGTCACTCAGCATCTGTACCATCTGATCGATCTGCAACATGTCCTAGCACTGCTTCTTCTCTATCAACTCGATCTGGTCCAGCTTCTCGCTGATGATACCCATGTTGGCGGCTATCGACTCTGCCTGTGTTGATGCCGCTGACGAAGTGGATGGACCGGCATCGACCCGTGCCATCCTCTGTTAGGACATGGCCTATGGCTGGGGTCTCTCCTGAGTGTAGAGTCAGGTCTAGGACATCACTGTATAGTTCTAGGCCATCTCCTCATAGATGGCCCAGACCTGATCCTCATCGTTGGCGAAATAAGAGCCTCCACAGGATGCATTCACTAACCCCTGCAGCTCCGGTGTAAGCCCGTAGAAAAATCTGTGAACAAGGTTGGGCTTGGATATGTCGTGGTGGGGGCATCGGTCTGTGAGCTCTCGGAACCTCTCCCATGCCTCATGGAATTGCTCGTTGGGGAGCATGGAGAAGTTGCTGATCAAGACCCTCGTTGCATTTGTCCGACCAAGTGGGTAGTACTTGTTCAAGTACTCGATGCGGAGCTGCTCCTAGGTAGTAACAAATCTCCCTACATGCTTCAACTAGTTGGCTTCTCTCTCTACGAGGGAGAATGGAAAAGCAATCTTCCTGATAGTGTCCTCATCCACATGCCTATTGTGGATGTGCTGTAGATCATCTCAAACTTTTGGAGATGAATATGTGGCTCCTCATTCGCGAGCCATGGAAACTGGGAAGAAGCTGAATCATCTGTGGGGGGAACTTGAAGTCCCCCACAATCGCCGGTAGCACGATCTACCGGTATGTAAGTGTCGATCCGGGGTGTGCAACTCCCGCATCGATCTGGCTGGTGTTGGCTTGGATCCGGCCCCTCAGGCTGCTCTGGGTTATCTCCCTCACCATCGACTCTCGGCTGATCTCTATCTGCTCTCAGCCTCTCCATCTCTCTACGCATCTCCACCATGAAAGCTTCCTGATCTCGGATCTGACGCTGCATCGTCTCAAAGGGAAGCTAATAGGGTGTTGTTGATCACATCATGGCCCAACACGTGTGTCTGCTCTGCTCTGGGACCCTCGGTGCGCTCCTCGCTGCTGGCCATGGTCTCTGCAAAGGCAAAAGACCCAAACTCAGGTGCCGATAAATCAACTGTCTGCTGCTCTCTCTGATCTGGCACTGGTATCTCAGAACTGGCGGTAGAAGGGTGGTCAAAGAGGAGCAGGGTGGAATTGAACTCAGGTTCGGAAAGAGGGTCTCGGCTCTCACGAACCGACCTAGATGAACGGGCTGGAGTGCGGTGAAGCGGTGCAGTTAAAGGATGCCTAAGAGACCTCCCGCTCATCATCTTGATCTGGCGAGTGAAGATGGATGTGATCTGGAAACACACAAGATGAGAAAACAAATCCTCGATTCACCTACTCAACGTTGAGATGAAGACCGTAAAGGTTCGATCAAATTATCTTGTCAAATTTTTATTAGGTGATCAAGTCAGTCTATCAAAGCGATTAGTGAGCCGATGGGAATCCAATATCCCAACAGACTGTCCCGTATAAAAAGGTCGGTAGTCTGATAGGAAATCGTATGTGGATCTAGCCTAGTGTGCGGGTCACTCTCTCGCTCATCCAAACCAAACAAGGAGGGGGTTACTCTCTCCAAGATAGATTTTTAAGTGAGATGTCTTTTAGGGTCAAGTGTGTTTAGCAGTCCCAATTTTGTAGTTTTTGTTTGTTTAGGTATTTTGTAAGTAAACAACGCCTAACGAATTTTTCGGTTCTCCTGGTTATTTACGTCCGAAAACAGGGGGAGAAGGAGAAAAAGCCGATGCGCGATCAAACACGATGATGCATGTAGAGAAAAAGATGCGTACCTGACTCCAGCGGTCTAGTGTGATCCGCGCATAAAAGTAAAGACAGTAATAAAACTACCTATATGATTCACGATCAAAACAACCTTAGACGAAGCAATTCTACACGTGAAGAACAATAGCCGGGTAACCAAGCTAAGTCCAGAGTCCGATTTTGGAGCCACTCGATATCCGCCACAATGGATCCTGCACGCGTTGTATGTGACTCCTCACGGCACGTGTACTCTAGCCTACTTAAGTCGACTTTTTCTTGTGATTTAATTAATAAAGTCCCATTAACGATCTATAGGTGCAGGTAGATGATTAGGGTTGGGACTTAATTAATTACGTCACAATCAAGATAAAATCCTAAGGCTAAGGCAAAATCCTTGAAAATCAGATAAGCAGTATAAAAATGCGAGAAAAACAAAACCGATGAAAAACCACGGTGAGGTCCCCCGAGCACACCGGTGCTCGGCGAACAGACCCTGACAATCGCCATAAAAGTCTCTGAGTCATGTTGGTCCTGTATTATTACAATAATATAAGTCTGCAAAAATGGAAATCTATTCTACGGCTATTCTAAGGCTCCTAAACTCCTGCTCTCTTCCCTCGCGCTCTCCTGCAGCTCTATGCAGAAAAGAGCCGCCTCTGACTTCCGCGGTTGCGTTAGCTTTTCGAAGAAAGGCACCTCGGTCCTCAGGCCCTCGCAAGAAAAGTAAACAAGAGTGTATTAGACACAAATTATTATAAAAATTATGATAAATGAAATGAGATGAAAAATATATACAAATATAGACAGAAGAGCCTCGAAAAAGCCGCGAAAGAAAATCGACTGCAAGCTGTGCTCCCCGACAACGGTGCCATTCTGATGAGCCGAAAAACCGAGAGACTAAGGGAGATAGATATCAAGGGTCGTTGCGACCTCACCCTCTCGAGTCGGACTCAACAAGAAATTCAAGACCACCAAATAAAATAATCAATCAATAAAGTCAAATAGCGGTCTCGCTATAGTATTTAACTTGGTATAGCGACCAGAGTCGAACTCAAGGAGCACGGATTGGCTAAAAGCCTACGAAGTACTCAAAAATCAGAAGAAAATCGAAGAGAATATTTTGGTGGATTTTATGGGTTTTTAATTTTTTTGTAATTTTTAATAATAGATAAAATATAAAAGAAAGCTAAAAAGTCACAATCAACTAATTATTTAACAATAAAAATCAAGCCAGAAAATTAAAATAAAAATGTTTTGGATTTTAAAATTTTCAAGTGTTTTTGGTAATTTTTTCAAATTTTTATAATTTTTAGGGAATTTTGTAAAAATTAAAGAATGCTAAAAATGGAAGCTACAATTCAACCAGATTTGAAAGGCTATTCAAAAATATGAAAATAGCTCTAAAAAATGTGAAGACAATTTTATGAAAAACTACAAATAAAATTCTAACTACAGAAGAAGAAATTGCAATTTTTTTGAATTTCCAGAATTTTTAATGATTTTTATGAGTTTTTTATAGTTTTTTATTTTTAAGGTTTTTATAAGGCCAAATGCAGCAAAAATTGGATTCAAGTAAAAACTCAGCAAAACAAGCAAACCACAATGTTTTTAGAATTTTTGAAGAGTTTTTAATATTTTTAGTTGATTTTTAAATTAATAAAGTAGCAAAAATGAGGGTTTTTTAATTTTAAAAACAAAAAATTAAAACAAAAATGTCCCAAAAAAATCAATGACATTTTTACACAATGGCAGGAGCCTTGTATCCAAATTTCAAGAGATTTGGAGTTGATTTGCTATTTTATTCAACCAATAAAAGTGGCACAACACATTGGGACCTAGATGTAAACAAAATAGTTTCAAGGGTTTAAATGTAACACGTGCTAAAAATAGAGGGAGCTCAATGCAGTTTTCACATTAAGTTCAACACATGTTCTAATCCACCACGCACAGGGGCATAAATGCAAATATTGAAACTAAACTTTCAAACCATAACATTCATTAAACCTGAGCCATACATGTAAATATCCCAGAAAATCACGTGACGAAGCACGTGCATCTCAAACTCAGGACTAAAATGCAAAATCTGAAAGTCTAAGGTCCAAAGTGCAATTTATTCAAATTAAAAACAACTAAGACAAATCATTACAGGACTGAAACGTAAATGCTAAAGTCGAAAGGGCCTAAGTGAAATTTACCCTTATTAGTAAGATCCAACGGCTGAAGGCGGTCCACTTAAGATCGGACAGTTGTGGTTCGCGGATACCCCTTCAGTTATCAATGCCTCGGATCAGATCCTCAGATGGATCGGATGGCTACGAGCCCCTCGGATGATGGACGGTGGAGATCGGACCTGGCGGAGAAGCTCGATCGGACAACAAACGAGGACTCTGGAAGAACAGGTCGTCGGTGTACTTCGTCCGGCCATTACGCGCGCCTGAGGGCTCCTCCGATGCTGCTCTGATGGGGAAAAGATAGCTGATGGCGTTCCGCAGCGGATGGGATGCTCCGATGAGGCCAGGAGGTCCTGGAGGACCCCGGCGACGAGGAAGACCTGGAGCAGTTGTGCTTCAATGGTTAGACCTCTAGATGAGATCCGTTCTCCTTCGTTCCTGCATATAAAAAAGATGGGGTCGATGGCAAACTACCTCGACTCCGTTACTAGCTAAATTGGTGATTAGGGAGGCGGAGTGAAGGTCGCGAGCGACGGAGGAGGAGAGTCGATGTCCCTATTCCTGGGTGAACTAAGGGAGAATGGATGGGTGGAGAACACGGAGAGACGACTCACGAAGGTGAAGGGATGATCAGAGTGGCGAATAGATGATCGGAACGTAGTATAATGGACGGTGAAGGTCGGCGGTTGGAATTCGAAAAATCGAAATCTACGGTAGGCTAGGTGCTATCGAATCTACCAGATGGTCGAAGACGTATGGGATGGAGGTGTTGGTCCTCCTGGGATCTCCGCCTCGATGGAGCGACGTCTCTAGAGGCTCTGGCTCGCTGGTGGCTGAGCACGGCGAGGTTGGGTCGTCGGATCTGAGGCTAACGGCCTCAAGCCCTCGCTACTACACTCTCCTATGCTCGTTGTCACTCGAGGAGAAGAACAGAGGTCACAGGGATCGAAGGTGATGGCCAAAGATGCGTGAAATGGTGGTTGAAGGTTGAGCTTTATACATGTCTAGGTCCGAGAAAGATGGAGATCGGGCGCGCTTTCCGAGAATCTGACCCCTAAGAAGGATGACAGGCTTAAATCACGGGTCTGCCCTCGACAATCGGAGCCTTGGGTTTGAGAAATGGAAGGCGGATCGCGGCGAGAAAATTCGGCGAAGTCGGGTCAGCACGCGGATCCGGGCGCAATGTGGTCCAGGGGAGGAGTTGATCGGGGGTCAACAATCCCCCGTGGACCAATAAGATAATTCCATGCCCAAATTATTTGTAAAATCAAAATAAAATAGAAAATGATTTTATTTAAAAATATTTACAAAATGAAAATTGTTTATTATTTTTGAATTTTTTTAGTGATTTTCATTTATTTTTTTGAAAAATAAATTATGTTATATACATAATATAATATTATATACAAGTAAAAATATCTATGTATTTTAAATTTTTATTTTTTATTACTTTATTTTTGTACAATTACCCTAATTTTATATTTTATTTATTTACAACATAAATTTTGGGATATAAAAAAATTTTCATTTTATTTTTATTGCTTATTTACAAGGGTAAAATAAATAGGTGAATATTGATATATACATGGTATGTACAAGGGTAGGAGAGAGAAATGATTCATTTTTTATTTTAATTTTTTCTCCTTTTTATTCTTTTTTTAGAAATATATACAAATTGTGAGAAACACATATATATTTTTATTTTATGAAAATAGAATATATACATCAAGAAGGAAATGTCTATAATGATGAAAGACCCTATCTCTCTCTACCTATTTTATTTGGCGATCAGGCCCATATTGGGTCCTCTCTTGGGTTCATGTCACTCAATATTTATTATAAATATTTCTCTCTTTTTCTTTATTTCTTTATTCTTTTATTTTTGCACAAAAACATGCTAATTATTGCTATTTACACAAAGCAGGCAATTTGATAATTTATTATATTTACATGTATCTACATGGTGTTTTGCAAAGATTTTTAACTAAAATAAAAGAATAAATAGTGATGAATGGGGATTCATCAACCTTTCGTGAATTTCAGAGGAGATTGAATCGAAACTAAGAAAAGTGGTTAATAAAAAAGCTACAAAGTGGCGTGGATCATGTTTCATATATCTCATATTAGACTCTAAGTGTGTGGCCCCATTGCATGGTGTCCCAAAGAAGTTGAGAATTTAAATTGTAACTAACAAGGAAGAACAAGATATTGCCACATAAGTATCCACGCAATGATGTGTCTGTGTCAATTTACAGATGCATGAAGTTGTAACCTAGAAAAATCACTTCCCATTAGCCTTTATTGATCAGATTTTGGAGAGATTGGCAGGGAATGGGTTCTTATGTTTTCTTGATGGATACTCTGTCTACAATCAGGTAGCCAATACTCCAAAGGACTAGGAAAATGTCATGTTTACATGTCCATTCGACACATATGCAATCAAGCCTATGCATTTAGGATGTGTAATGTCCCTGGAACTTTTCATTGATGTATGATTCATGTATTTGCTAAGATGGTGGGAAATTTCTTGGAGGTATTTATAGATGACTTCTCAGTCCATGGGGTTTCTCTTTATACATGTCTTGAACACTTGGATCGAGTACTCCAATGGTGTAGATAGGTTAAAATGGTACTCTCCTTAGTAAAGATTCAATTCATGGTTCAAGAGGGTATCTTGTTGGGGCATGTCATCTCTAGAATGGAAATAGAGGTTGACCCTAAAGTTAGTGCATTCCTTAAAGAGCATGCTAGATTGTATAGATGATTTATCAAGTATTTTCAAATATTGCCTGGCCACAAACCGAGCTCTTAGTAAAAAGACATAAAGTCAATTGCAGATCATACGTGTCTTGATGCCTTCGATCTCTTGAAAAGAAAGATTATGGGTTCGTATGTCTTACAAGCTCCTGACTGGTCTCTTATCTTTGAGATAATGACTAACACGTCAGATTTTATTATAAGAGATGTGTTAGGATAGAAGAGAGATGTGATTCCATTTGCACTTCACTATGAGATTAAAGTATAAGATGCATCATAGAAGGATTATACAATAACTGAGAAGGAAATGCTCATAGTGGTTTCATCCTTAGAGAAGTTTAGGTCTTACCTATTAGGGTCCAAGGTGACTATTTACATTGGTCAGGCAACAATTCAGTACTTAATGGAAAGATGCACATGTGCATCTTCTTAGGTGGATTTTATTGCTCTATGAGTTTGATTTGGAGATTAAAAATAAATGTGGAGTTAAGAATGCAATCACTGATCATTTATCCTGAATTGAGGTCAAGGATTCCCCTTATGATTAACCTATAAGAGAAACTTTCCTAGACGAGTCAATTTATGTTATTGACTCACTCCCTTGTTAAACCAACGTGGTTAAATACCTTCTCTCCAAGATTATTCCCCACGGTTGGGATAGAAACAAAATTGCATAACTAAAGTTGGATTTGAGAAAGTACCATTAGGATGATTCATTCTTTTTCTTTGTAGGATAGGATTTGTCTGGAGAAGGTGTATTCCTCAGGAGGAATACCAAAGTGTCCGCAGACACTGCAAAACCATGGATGTAGGAGGACACCACTTGGGAAAGAAAACCACTCACATAGTGCTCCCTGTACATTTTACTGGTTGACCTTATTTCGAGATGCCTTTGATTTTGTTAGGCCGTTCCAATTTTGTCAAATAATGAGAGGGACAGTTGGATCAAAAGATGAAATGCCCATGTAGCACGTCATTTTTATGATATGTTGACGATAGGAGTATTGATCTTATGGTCTCCTTTCCTAACATTAATGATCATGAGCACATTTTGTTGACAGTTGATTACTTGTCTAGGTGTGTGGAGGTTATCCCGACCTGAACCGCAGATAGTAAGATTGTTTGTAAGTTTGTAAAGGATCAGATTACATCTAGGTTTGGTGTTGTAAAAGTATTGATTTCAGATGGAAGTAGCCACTTTGTAAATCGTGAGATGAAAAGTTTAACTAAGGACTATGGGACTGATTACAGAGTTATTAATCCATAGCATTCACAATCTAATGACATGGTAGATGTTTTATACAGAGAATTTAAGAAAATACTTCAGAAGTTAGTCTGTTCTAAGAAAAACCAGTCCTAACCATTGGACCAAGTTCTATGGACGTATATGGCCGCATATAAGACACTGCACGGAACTTCCCCTTTCAGGATGATTTATGGCAAGCCATACCATTTGTCCCCCAAATTAGTTCATAAATATACATAGGAAATCAAAAAGATTAATTGGACTATCACCTTGGGAAGTTGTGTAGAGTCTTAAACCTAAATGAACTTATAGATATTAGCATAGAGAGTATGACAACAATGTGGTTTACTAGGACAAAGCCAAAAAAGGTATGATCAACACAACAATGCAAAGAACTTTATCCCGAGACAAAAGGTATGATTGTTTAATGCTAAGTTGAAGGTATTTCATGGTAAACTTAAGTCTATATGGATGTGTCTTTATATAGGGAAAGAAGTGCACACCAATGGAAGTGTAGAGATATATGATCTCATAGATGGTGTACGTTCTTTCTTTGTGAATGGATAGCTACTGAAGTACTTCATATAATTAAATGGACAATTACTCTAGATTGAATAGGTTTCCTTCATGAGGAGTGACAATGATGATATCCTTTCAAACCACTAAGCATAATGCAGCAGAAGCATATTCAATTCAAGACGGATTTAGTAACTCTAAAGATTACGCTTCTTTTCCTTCTGACATTAACTCACTTCACTTGATTTTTTAGTTCTTTTTGTGTTTCTTGATTCTCTCTTCTTTAGGTTCTTAATATCTACTTAAGTCACTTAAAGCCTAAGTATGGGGGGGGGGGTCGAGCCTCTATTATGTTGATTCCCTATGTTCCTTCCGACTATGTCTGTCGGTCCTCTCCGCTTTGCTCTCTTTCTTTATACTTAGGCTATTTCAAGCCTAAGTATAGGGGGATGAGCCCTTGGTTGTATATTCTTCATGTTTTTCTGTTACTTTTGGTATCCTATTCTTATGTATTTTATTCCTACACCACGGCTAGTACAAACCTAAGTATAGAGGTTAGTGTCTGTTTCAATCCCCGTACAATTTTATTCTTTGTACTTAATAGGGCTATCTTCTTTATTTCACTTCGTGCCATGAGGACATACCATACTCTAAGTATAGGGAGGTGTATGTATATATTTCATATATACTTTATCCATAGCTTGTACTTTAAATTATTTTGATATAATATTATGGGTAAGGTTATGGGAATTTGAAACTGATTTGTAAAGTGATTTATAAAATGTTTTGAAAATTCTTATATATATGTGATTTAGTTTTGTAAAAATATTTTACATGTTGTTTAAAAAAGAGTACAAATGATTTTGGCATATTATTTTGTATACACTTACTAATTGATTGAAAAAAATCATTAACTAATAAGTGAATTTATCCCTGATATTTTAACACCACATAAGACTTATGTAGTTCATGAACTTGATTTAGATTAATACCTAACTCAGAGTTTAACCGTTCTTGTTTATTAGGGTCTTAGGAGTTAATAACTTAAACTTCCCTAGTTTGATGTACATGGTATATTGCATGTAAAATCTCTACTCTCAAAAGAATATGACCATCACTACACATGCATGATTGCATAGTCATAGTGATGAGTCAATGCTTCACCTGAGTAACTAGGATGGGAGGTTTGAGTTTGGACCTGATGTCATGATGGTTGAGGATGGGATAAGACTAAGGATTACTTCATGAAACCTGAGTGTCAAGAATTTAGCTAATATAAGAATAATGTCTTATATTATCTTGATTGAAACCTAAGTGCTAGTTGGTGTAAAACCATAAAAATGTTGATTAGTATGTGCCAATATGGTAAAAGTAGTGGAGCTAGCTAAAAAGAAAAGAGAAAACAAAATTATCAAAAGAAAAGCTTGCATGTTCCAAATACAAAGAAATTATGTTATAGACAAGTACTCCCAATCTTTTCAAAGGGCCAACTTGGACCAAACTACTAGTATTTATGAGTTGGGAGAGCATGATAAAAGGTCTCTACGTTGTAAGCAATACAAGTTTGGGCATTGAAGGTATAACATATAATCAAAATAAACACACTGTAGTGTATCCCACAAAACACGTATAGACGACTCACTATTCTTTACAGACATACTAATAAATAAAAATATAATTGTGTGTTAATAAGATACTCAAGCAATCCTTGTTCCTATGATAGGAGAAAAGAAATGATACAAATCTAAATCATCTATATTTAGCCAATCCATCTTACATTTTTCAATATGACAATGAAAGGACAGTAGAATGAAGTAAGACTCTATTTATTCTCTAGAGTTGAGGGACATATCTTAAGGATGATCTTTTAGATGAGAACCTCATGTGAAGCGTAGACTCTACACTTGTATATATAATACACACTAAATATCATTATCCTTATATGTATACATATACAGAGAATCCGAAAATTAGGGATGTTAAGTTCTTTTTTAGTCAGACTTGGTTAAACTTAGAGTATAAAAGCCACATAAGACTCGTATCATGAATGTCAAAACTTGTATTTCACATGCACAATTAGGGATTCAACTTACTTTTTCATTCTTTATTTACTCGAGGAAAGCCAAAGTTCAAGTATATGGGGGTTATAAATCTTAGATTAATCAACATTATTCCCATTAATTAGCCCTCTATCTTAAACTAATCAATCAACTTATTAATTATTAATTGAAATTAGCTTCTAACATATTGCAATAAATTAAGTTTAATTATTGTATGTAAATAAGGTACCTAATTATGTGTTTAAAGTGCATTGTATTTTTTATGTTTCTTATTATTTCAAACTCCATAAAAACTAGTTTAATATTGTACATAAACATTGCATATTATTTATTATTCAAAAATACCAAAAATTAACAAAACCAATAAAATAAGTATTTTTATTATTTAAAATTACTTATAAAATTATTAAGTATGTATATATAATGTATTTTGACCGTGAGTTCTGCATAAAAGTTGTAGATCTCAAAAAGATTCTTCATGCGAATTCTTTTTAATTAGACTCCATCTAATATTTCATTTTTATTTTACATTAATTTTTTTTCTATTTTGTATTAGACCATGTGGTTCATTTTGATGAAGCCACATGCCCGACCCATTATATCACGTCACCTTCATCTGGGCCATCTAACCTCTTTCATAGAAGGATCGGGTCCCTTCATCTTCGCCCACGCTTGGGCTGCTTGATCAAACTATTCCATCCACCTGTACCCAATCAATGGTCGTTGGATCAAGCTATCTAGTCTTCACAAGTCATCATCTTCCCTACGTGGTTGCCCTCTCTAATAGATGTGTTTCTTCATCGATGGTAGTTGAGCCAATTCTCCTCACTCCTCCACGTAGACACAAGCCTCGATTCTAGTATGCTCTCATTCACCTTTCATCCCTCTTCTTCACCTTAACCTCCATATCTATTGTCCCTCTCATGTGTTTCAACTGTGAGCAGCTGAAACTCCCTCTCCAATTGTCATTCCTCTGAACAAAACTCCATCTCCTCCTCTATTCTCTGGTTATCTGCCTATACAAGAGAGTCTATCCGATCCTTGTCCTTTATTTGGTGATAGTTAGAACAAGTGAGTGAGAGCAAAGAAGGAACAGACCTTCGACGAGATCCACACAGTGCACAACCATGTCGCAACAATAGATCTTACTACTAGTGCTTCGTATACATGTCGTATATGTGAAATGAAGATGGTGAGGCTCTTGGAACTTCAATCCAAGACCCTCGATCTATCCTCTGACCTTCTCCGTCTTCCCAAGTAATCTGAATTCCCCTTTACATTTCCTCTTATTTTATTTATCATACGCACTCATCTTCACTTGCTATTGTTCACTCATACACCTTTAATGATCATCCCCCACCGACGTGCACATCTCCAATTCCATCCTCTTCTTCTCGAGAACCTTCACCATCTCGATCAAGGTCACCTCCTTGAACAAAAGGTGAAGCCACTTAGAGCTCCATTTTGACCATGTTCACCAGCCCTCCATTCCATCCATTATATCCCCATTTCGCACCACAATTGCTTCATCTATTAGGTAACGGGTCTAGGTCCATCAATTCTTTGAATGGACGAAGTTTTGGAGGAGCTCCATTCAATCCCTTTGCCTCAGATAAGCCACCATTGATCTACCATTCCAGACAGCTTTGGGCCATCTCCAAGTCGCTATCATCTTTGACAGGCATCTGCGAAACTTCCTCAACCCTCACATGAGTTAGAGGAGAAAGGAGGGGGAGTACACCCTTGTCGGAGCCCAACCAAGTCTGCCACAAGAAGAGGAGAGAGCACCAACATCGACATACATGTGCCTTCATATCATATTTGATTACCTATAATAGCCCTAATCCTCTTTGATGAGCCCATAGCCTTGGGTGATCCAGACATGTCTTGAAGCATCAGAGCCACCCATGTGGCTCGAACCTCCAACGTGCCCCAATCCTAGGATGGCATGCCTCTCACATGCAATATTGGGACTTTTTTACAACAAACATGTCAGATTCTAATAATTGCAGAAATATCCCTACATATTGGGAATATTACAAGATAAGCCTGTCGTCTCTGTGTATTTATATTTTGACCCTTTTTAGACATGTTTGTAGTGGTTGATGTGTTTTAAAATATGTTTTACTTGCAAAAAATGCCCATGGATTATTTAGTGAATGACTTGAGAATATTAAATCCATTTTCAATGAAATTGATCTCCTTAGATTTGTAATAAAAATTCTCTACAAATTAATGTGTTTTATGGTCTGATGTGATGCATAGCCATTGATTAATTGATAGATTTATGATCCTTATTGTTTAGACTTGTTTAATTTGTCTTTAAGTTATTCACGCTCCTTACTTGGCATAAAAATAGGTAAATTAATCCATGATTAATGTATTTCATGTTCAATAGATCTTTGATTTCATTGAAATCACATTTATTTGTAATTAAGTAAGTTTACAAGATTAATTGCTTAGGTATTAAGATGTTTAGGGTACTACTTTAATTCATATTGAATCGAATATCTTAATT
The DNA here is from genome assembly GCA_037367405.1 of Ottelia alismoides. NCBI lineage: Eukaryota > Viridiplantae > Streptophyta > Magnoliopsida > Alismatales > Hydrocharitaceae > Ottelia > Ottelia alismoides. Next base: position 1,169,766 of record JAZKJV010001148.1, on the reverse strand, counting down.
GTACACTAATTGTAGAGTAGATATTGTAGATCAATTTAAGTCATATTAAACATGTAATTCATGAGCTTTATTCGTATTAATGTGTTTGCATTATCATTGCATTTCATATCATTTTGTGACATATATGTATGTATGTATGTAGGTGTGTGTGTATATATATGTATATATATATATATATAGAGAGAGAGAGAGATAACTTAAATTGAGGTGGCATCTTTCCTTGATTATGGAAAGGTGTCATCTTATGCCATTGGATGATGAGTGTACGAATGAGATTAAAACTACTAGATGATTTTCGTGCCAAATAACATTCATAATGTGGTGGTGGATTAAATTACCATTAATTTGGCAAATTACATGTCATTGATCATTCTATATTAATGTATATATTGAGTAATTATGCAGGATTTTCCAGAACTGTCTGATGAAATAAATGTTCACATTTTGAAAAAATTGTTAACAAATTACAAAAAAAATTGAGACATTTTTATAATTCCATGTTATAAATTACAAGCGCGTAACCATTGATATTGGAAAAAAAGTCCAGATCTGACAAAAGTTTGTATTTTTTGTGAGATGTGTTTCCTAAAATATAGGGTGCTTTGATCGTGTGCTAATAAACTGATATAGACGTGGAAAAAAATCTTAAAATGATGGGATTTTTGTTACAACTATATTTCTTAATATACGAAGTTTTTTGTTTAGTAGTATTTCCTAAAATATAGGATGCTTTAATCACGTGCTAATCAATTAATATACACGTGGATTGTAAACTGCATTTGATTTATTTTGAAAATAATCATCCAACATTCTGTGGAAGCAATATTTGCAAAATGTAATATTTTTTTGTAAATTTCGTAGTCTTTTTTAAATTTCTTTTAATTTATTTTGAAGATTTTTGTAGTCTGTTTTGAGAACACTTTGTTAGAGTAATGTTTGTAAACTATGATACTTTTCCTAAAACTATTTCTTTTTTGTAAAATTCATGTGATTTTATAAAATAAATTGCTTGTTATTCACATATAACTTGTTTTATGTTTCCATCCAACGCATTTCTTAGATCATGAGTCGATCGAAATTTGTCATCCATTGTAAAGTTTGTATAGATTTTGTAAAATCCATGCTCTTATTGTAAAAATTATATGACAATCTGCAAAATAAAAAGCCGATCAATAGTTTATCGTTTATTCCCAAAAAAAATAACATGTCAAAATACATGTAGAATTGTAAATCAATGCGTCAAAATGTAAAATATACAATCTATAACGTAAATTAGTAGATCAAAAAGTAAAATGTAATCCCCAGTATTAATCTACAGTCGATGAGATTTCACCTAATTTAATTTTTGAAAAATATATCATCTAATGAGCGAAGATATAACAAGATGCCTGACTTTATATAATAAAAAATCATTTATTAGTATTGACAACCTGAGACATATTCAATCTGTAAATAAATATTTACACTCTTAATCAAAAATTTCTTTCTTTTAGGTGACATTTTCATTCTCATTTTACAGATTTCAATCTGTAAACAAAATTTAAAAGGAAAAAGTCAAAAGTGTGTTGAACTCAAAAGAACAGGGCAACCCAAACTTAAAAAATATTGAATATTACAGAAAATATGATTGAATGAAGGCTCGTATTTTGAAATATTTGTTACCAATTTACAAAAGATTGATATATTTTATAAACTGTGTTATAAAGTACAAAATCATAATCACCGATGTTTGAAAAAAACCCAATCATAGCCACTAGTGAATCAGGAACACTGATAAAAATCAAACAAATGAGAAACTTTCAAGATTAGATTGAAATGAAATTTAAACATTAAGAAAAATTAAATTCAAATAAAAAATAGCTTGAAACTTGATCAATAAGTGGATAGAAAAGAAACGAGAAAATTACTAAGAACAAACATCATCTTCTGCATGCAACCACCTCAAGCTGTTGCATGCATCATCGTCGTCATCGCCATGCATCGCCAACGCCGTTGTCACACAACACCATCATCTCCACATATGTCCACTGCCTCTAAGTTGAGGGAAGATTGGGGAGAGAATCCCTGTCGAATATTGTTTTGGTAATTTCAACAAATTGAAAACATTGATTATGATGGATGCTATATTTAGTAAATAAATTCGAGTAATTAATGAGCAACAAGATAATAGAGCAACTAATTGGAATATTCAATTTCGTTTCTGAAAATAGCGAGTTGGAAGTTATTTGGATGGTGGTTCAGGTTTAATTTGGTGGTTTTGTTTATAACCGTAGATAAAGATCCAACGGATTTTATGTAGTGTCGTACCATGATTGTGTTAAGATGCCACCTTAATTCATGTTTTTTCCTATATATATATATATATACTTGCAAATGAAAACTATAAAAAGAAGCATGCATCCATTAGTAGTGTACATTGACCTACATGAAGGATATTGTGAATCGTCAAGCGCATCACTGAAGCGTGTTGATCGCATCATATGCGATCGGGGCGATTAGTCGCACTAGTCGCTAGATGCGACGGAAATTAAAAAATTTTTTAAATCAAGTGAAGAAACCACATGATCACGAGAATATTTCTCGGATCGTTTCATCAAACCACAAAGTATAAGAAATACCTCTTGAGGCGTGGTTGTAATCACGAGATCTCTAAGAGAAGAGATCCTCCTGTCTTAAGTCCGATCCACGAAGAATGCACTTGCGGGTGCGATGATGAGACGCGTTCCTCCCGCAATCCTCGATGAATATCCAAGCAACGAATCCCCTGAATTCATCCAATGAAATCCACCGTCTTCCTTTAGAGCAAGCATCCTCAAAGAAGAAGGAGATCCTCGAGTCGTCGAAGGCGAAGACGAGAGACTCTCTTTCTCAATACAAGATGGTCGGCCACCTTGAAGAAGAGAGGGAGAGTAGGAGAGAATGAGAGAGATAGAGAGAGTAGTAACCTTGTTCAATTCTTAATTATGTACCTTGAAAGGCTAGGTTATCCCTCCTTTTATATTTGTTTAGGATCCAACGGATCTCAATCCACAGGACACATAGATCCAACGACCAAGTTGATCCATGTATTAATCAATGGCCATGATTGTTGTTGGTTAAAAACCAACAACATTAGTTTTTATTAAATCAAAATTATATTGTATTATAATCGACTTAATTTAATTTAACATAAATCAATAATTAAGAGATAACAATATAATAAAAAGGGGAGATAACAAATCACCCCCTAAAAATGAGGGGGTGTCACCTTTGACTATGTCATTGGTGACGCCACCTCATTTGGTGTTTTTTATCGACCTTTTATTTTATGTTATTATTTCTTAATGAGTTTGTAATAAGCATTATCACAAAATTATTCAACAAATTAATTCCAAATTAATTTGTGAATATTTCAATCATACCATTGAAAAATATGTGAATCATATTCACAACCCAAACTAATTTGTAAATTACATTTCCAATTAATGAATTAATATGAATCCAATCCACATTAATAATTAACAAATGCTATTTACAAAAAAATCTCTCTCTTCGATATGTATATTATAAATCATATTTATAAGATACAAATATTATGGATAGTATTATCCATGTTCTATAATCCTTGATAATTAAATCCCATTTAATTATCTTGGATAAACATTCTCACAATATGAATCACATTCATATTATGCTTGATCATTAAATCTCATTTAATCATCAAGTCCTTCTTGCTTAGATACATAATTCATCAAATGAATTATTCTTGAACCCCTTCAAGAATAATGTGCTTTATCCGCAGATACTTGGAGATAAGGACATGGCGATTGTATTGTTCCACGTATAGTGACTTGGATGCTGAGATCTCATCTCAAATCCAGATCTTACGTACCTCTCACAGATGCTTGATTAAACCAAAACCGCAAATCTAATCTTCTCATTGCATCTGAATCTCATTCAGACCAATGTCCAAAACTTGGACCAAGATCAGATTGCTTCTCTACTGAGAGGAGTCACTAAAATCCAGAGTTGTTTCATCACTCCCTCGGAATGGAAGCGTCATGGTTATACAATCGCTTATGATCACATCACCCTCAGGTATTCCTAATACCTGTACATCCTGCATACTGGAAGACCTATAATCATTCTGAAGATTAAGATCAATTTTACATTGTCTTCTTCAAGATTTGATCATCAAGTTTCTCAATATTGGTCATTGGGAGTTAGTATCGATCATATGATTTCCCAAAGCATATATCATACCTTCAAATTCACGTCATGCTTCTAAAGCACGACGACCATGCATGGAATTTGATCAGTCCAAATACCTCATGAGTGAGCTCATGTCTTCTGATTCATAAGTGAACTTGTATGATCCCTTTGAGAAATCGTATTACTCATATGCCCTTATATGCACACCAGCTCGCCGGTGTATAGAACGTAGTTAGGCCATCAACCTATTGGTTTGCCAAATGTACATACTCAGACATATAGTAATACACCTGTCTCCGGTCAGAGGATGCGTTCTTATGCTGTGACATCATTCAACATAGACTTAGGTTATATCGATCTCGTTAAGTCAACCATTGACCTAACTAATCTGACACCTTTGAATCACTATTCACATGCAGAGGACCTGCATCAAGAGGTCGGTCAGATATCAACCTATGAGAGAAATGATTGCCATCTCCTACTCAGACTGGATATCATCTTTTAATAATCATTTGACCAGTGCTTATGAGTCCTTTATCTAACTCCTTAGATATTCATCCAAATACCAGCCTCTATGATTCATTTAATGAATCATCAACTATATGATCATCAAGATGGCCATGGTACATAACCTAATTGTACAGAGAGACCTTATAGTGCATTCATTCATTCATTAATTGCAGAAAGGGAGTGAAACATCAATAACTTTTATTGATAAACATATATATTACAATAGCATTTATTGTAAGAACGGTTCGCACGGAACTCACATGTCTAACAATCTCCCACTAGCCCTTAGAACCATTCAGGTACAATCCGTAAACCCTTACTCATTACATGCTGGTCAAAAACCTTTTGTGTCAAAGGTTTGGTAAGAGGATAGGCAACGTTGTTGGCAGAGGCCACCTTGGTGATGATAATATGACCACGCTTTTGAATCTCCCGAATGATGTGGTATTTCCTTTCCACGTGCTTGCTCTTTTGATGCCATCTGGGTTCCTTTGCCTGGGCAATGGCTCCTGTGTTATCGCAGAGTAACGGGATGGGAGTATCAGAGGAAACTACGCCAAGTTCCATGATGAACTTGCGCAACCACACCGCCTCCTTTGCAGCATCCGATGCGGCAATGTATTCGGCTTATGTTGTTGAATCTGCAGTAGTGTCCTGCTTCTTGCTTCTCCAGCTCACAGCACCACCGTTCAACAAGAATACAAACCCCGATGTTGACTTTTCGATCATCAATATGCAACTGGAAGTCTGAATCTGTATATCCCAAGACTTGGAGATCACCATTTCCATAGACCAAGATGTAATCTTGCATCCGTCTTAGATATTTGAATATGTTCTTTACTGCATTCCAGTGTTTCTCTCCATAGCAGGATTGGTAAAGAGTTACCACTCCCACTACATGGCCGATGTATGGCCTAGTACACATCATGGCATACATCAAGCTTCCTACAGCTGATGAGTAGGGGCATCCAGCCATGGCCTTCCTTTCCTCAACACTTTGAGGAGTCATCCCTTTAGACAGATGGATACATGTCCTAAGTGAAGGAATCCTTTCTTGGAACTATCCATATGGAATCGTTCAAGAATCTTCTTGATGTATCCATGTTGTGATAATCCCAATATTGTTTTTCTCGGTTTCTGAACAACTTCAGGCCTAAGATGTAAGAAGCTTCTCCAAGATCTTTCATCTCGAAGGTATGGGACATACAAATCTTCACACTGGTCATCATTCTTGTATCATTCCCAATAATAAGGATATCATCTACGTAAAGCACGATGAACTAATGGCGGTCCCACTAAGCTTCTTGTACACACAAGGTTCATCAGGATTCTGCACAAAATCATAACTCTTTATGGTTTCATCAAATCTGATGTTCCAGCTACGAGAAACTTGTTTGAGCCCATAGACTGATTTCTTTAGCTTGCATACTTTTCCATCCTCAACTAAGAAGCCCTGTGGCTGCTCCATATAGATATCCTCCTCGAGGTATCCATTGAGGAAAGCTATCTTGACGTCCATCTGCCAGATGTCGTAGTCAAGAGATGCAGCTATAGCTAGCAGTGTCCTGATGGACTTAAGCATGGCTACAAGAGAGAATGTCTCATCATAGTCGATGCCTTCTCTCTGTGTGTAGCCCTTGGCTACGAGCCGTGCCTTGAAAGTCTCTACTTTCCCATCAGGTCCCCTCTTTCTCTTGAAGATCCATTTAAACCCAATGGGTTTTACCCCTTCAGGTGGATCCTCTAGGGTTCATATGCATGGAGTCAATTTCTGACTTCATTGCCAACATCCATCTATCCATGTCATGATCCGCTAGTGCTTCATCAAATGAAGAAGGATTATTGTCAGTTTCGCCTGACACATGGAATCCATACCTTTCAGGTGGTGCAACCACCCTCGAACTCCTTCGAAGAGGTATGGGTGTTTCATCTTTATTTATTTCTTTAGTTTCTGGTTCAGGAATCTCAGAATCCTTAGGGGATTCAATGAGTTCCTCTACTTCATTTCTATCTTGACCTTTAGGGAAATCATCCTCTAGAAATTTCACATCCCTAGAGACAAAAACATTTTGGGTCTTAGGGTCATAAAGTTGGTATCCAATATCATCTTTAGCATACCCAATGAAGTAGCACTAACGAGTGTGAAATTCTAGCTTACTTGTGTCCACGTTCTTCGCATGAACCAAGCATCCCCAAACCCTCAAGTGTTTAACACTAGGCTTGGCACCATACCATAGCTTGTGAGGATTCCTGGGTACAGACTTGCTAGGAATCTTGTTTAGGATATATATTGAAATCTCTACTACATATCCCTAGAAACTGAGGTAAACGTGCTTTGCTCATCATTGAACGAACATGTCCATGACGGTCCTGTTGTGTCTTTCAGCAACACCATTAAGTAGGGGAGTTCCAAGGGGAGTGAGATTGGAGACAATTCCATTTTATTTAAGATATTCCTTGAATTCATCTGAGAAGTACTCAACATCTCGGTCAGATCGAATCCGTTTGATCTTCCTATCAGTTTGGTTCTCAACCAAAACCTTAAACTCTTTGAACTTTTCAAAGGTTTCAGATTTATGACGTGGTAGGAAGATAAACCCGTATCGCGAATGGTCATCAATAAACGTCAAATAATATCAATATCCATTTCTAGTCGCGATACTGAAGGGACAATATACATCAGTATGTATTAGGTCAAGAATACCTTCACATCTCGTAACTTTGTTACGGAAAGGCAACTTGGTCATTTTACCTCGAATGCAATGTTTACAAATAGGTAAAGATTGAACCTGTAGAAAATCTAAAGGTCCATCCTTTATCAATCTATTGATCCTATTGTTAGCAGTGTGAGCCCCGAGCGAACCATTTCTACAATAAATGTTATTGTAATGAATAAATTATCAATAAAAATTATTGATTATTTTTCACTCCCTTTCCGAGATTGAATGAATGAATGCACTATAAGGTCCCTCTGTACAATTAGGGTTATGTACCATGGCCAACTTGATAATTATACAGTTGTTGATTCATTGAATGAATCATAGAGGTTGATGCTTGGATGAATATCTAAGGAGTTAGATAGAGGACTCATCAAGCATCGTCAAATGATTATTAAGTGATGATTTCCAGCCTGAGTAGGAGACGACAATCCTATCTCAGATGGATGATATCTGACTGACCTCTTGATACAGGTCCTCTACATGGGAATAGTGATATGGAGGTGTCAGGTTAGTTGAGTCAATGGGTTGACTTAACGAGATCGAGATAACCAAAGACCTATATTGAATACAGTCACAACATAGGCATGCATCCTCTGACCGGAGATAGATGTGTTGCTATATGTCTGGGTGTGTACATATGGCAGACTAATAGGTTGATGACCTAACCAAGGTCTATACACCGGCGGGTGTGCATGTAAGGACATATGAGTAATACGATCTCTCAAAGGGATCATACATGTTCACTTGTAAACTGGGAGACATGAGCTCACCCATGAGGTACTAGGACATCAAATTCCATGCATGGTCGTCATGCTTTGGAAGCATGACATGAATTTGAAGGTAAGATATATGCTTTGGGAAAGCATATGATCTATACCAATTCCCAGTGATCAAGATTGAGAAACTTAATGATCAAACCCTGAAGATGACAGTGTAAAAGTGATTTTTATCTTCAGAATGATAATAAGTCTTCCAGTATGCAGGATGTACAGGTATTGGGAATACCTGAGGGTGATGTGATCATAAACGATTATATAACCATGACGCTTCCATTCCGAGGGAGTGATGAAACAGGTTTGGATTTTAGTGACTCCTCTCATTGGAGAAGTGACCTAATCTTAGTCTATGAACTGGACATTGATCTGAATGAGATTCAGATGCAATGAGAAGATTAGGTCTACGGTCTTGATTTGATCAAGCATCAGTGGGAGGTCCATGGGATTTGGATGTGAGATATGATCTCAACATCCAAGTCACTATACGTGGAACAATGCAATCACCCTATCCTTATCTTCAAGTATCTGAGGAGAGATCACATTATTCTTGAAGGGTTCGAGAATAATTCCATAAGATCTAAGCAATGAAGAAATAATGATTAAATGTGATTTAATCATCTTGATGTTTGAAGAAATTATCAAATATAATTAAATGTGATTTAATTATTATGGATAAGAATAATGTGGATAGAAATATCCAATTATTCATAATATATTATAAATGTGATTTATAATGATTAGAGAGAACTAATTATAATTTATACTTGTTGATTAATTATTATGTGTATTGGATACACATTATGTAATTAATTGACAATGTAAATTATATGTTGTTTTGGGTTGTGAATATGATTCACAATTTTTCAATGGCAAGATTGCAATATTCTCAAATATAATTGTGAATTATTTTTTTGAAGAATAACACCCAACAAAAGTTGTTGAAATAAATAAAAGAGAAATTCAAGGAGATGTGCAATCTCATGGAAATCCATGAGATTGCTCTCAACTTGGAATGGGTGGCTGTCACCTCTAGATTGTACATGGAGATGTAATCTCCACGTATATTCTCTCCTTGTTTATTGGTGTGATTTAGGATTGATTTATATTTGATTTTGTCAAAAATATTTTGATCTAAATTTGTTGGTTTTACCAACAACAATCTTGACCATTGGATTGACATAAATCAATTTCACCCATTGATTTTATATATCACACGGATTGAGATCCATGGATCCCAAAATCCTATAAATACAGAGGCATAGCATGATCTCTATTTACATGAAATATTGGAGTTCTCTCTCTCCTCTCTATGTTCATACACGACAACCCTCTCTCGCTCTAATTGGTGGTTGACCACCAAACCATAGAGAAGAGATTCGTCGACGCTCTCGCCACCGCACCGCCGCTTCGACGTTCTTCGGTTCTCCGTCTTCTTAGTGTGATACACTCACGAAGGAGACATTTGATCTTGTGCGATGAGATCAGGAGCAATCGTGCTTGGATCATCTTGTTGGATTGCAAGGACAACACGGTTCATCCCCGCGCTCGCAAGCGGTCTCACCGACGATCGGACTTGAGACAGGAGGTCTCTTTCTTTAGAGGCTTGATCAACCACGCTTCAAAAGGTATTGCATTATACTTGTTGTGGTTATAGATTAAACGATCCGAGAATCGTTCTTGGATCATGTGGTTTCATCGCATGAAAAATTTTAAATTCCGCTGCACCGAACTACTAGTACGACTAGTCGTTCTTCGTTGTATCCGATACGACGATCACGCTTCCGTGATGTGCTTGAGGATAATTCCATATCCTTCAAGTGGTATCAGAGCCTTAGATCGATGTTTACGAATATGATTCGCAAACCGAGGACGACTTGAGTTCGTTAAGGCCGCGAAAGTTTTTTTATCGCATTATTTCGTGGATCTGTTTCCTAAATAATTTCAGCCATATTTAAAATGTTTAAGCACGAATTATTTACTTGTTTCCCATTAAATAAGGAAATCATAGGATCTGAGTTTGCATAAATCGGATTTCGTATGCTCGAGCTATGGTTTTTTTAATGGACATGTATGCACTGTTGCGGGAACTGTAGATATTAACATGACTAAAGAGTTCATTACTGTTTAGATCCGCTCGAAATGCATGAAACATCACTTGTCTTCTGTCCTAAATCAAGTTAGAAATCATTGAAAATTGATTTTGTCTAATTTGGATTTAAATTGATTGTGATATGTTAATTTTAGTGAGTAGGGGTCACTACTAAAATTGCAGTCCTAATGTAGAACCAAGTGATTGTCAATTAGTGAAATTAATTGTTGATTTCATGAAATAATCATGAAAAATATTTGTGAAATATTGGAAGATGATTATTTACTTAATTGATTTGGACTCAACCAATTAATTGATTAGATTTGATCTAAATCTTAATTGGAAACACAATCATCAAACTTGATGCTTGAATAGGATTGGGAATTTGTGTAGCGAATTTCCTTATAATAAAAAATGTTTTGATTATTACTATATGGTATAATTTAGGTTGAAATATTGATGATCATCTCAAGTACAAATTGATATATCTGACATTATGCATTCCCGAGGTGGATATAGTGTCTAGTCAGAGAGCATTGAGGTTGCGGGTTACAACGTATGTGGTCCATCCCACTCTCGTCGGTACTGGCCATGACAGTGGATAGGGACTGTATAATGCCGGAGAAAAATCAAGTTGTATTTTCTAATTATTAAAATTTGAATTAACACGTATTTTGAGATATTACCATATATATATTCAAGTAAAATAATCAAGTTTGTTAATTGAATTCGATTGATAATTAATTTAATGTAATTAAATTGATTACGTCCAATTGAGACACTCAATTATGAATAGAGTTATAATTTCCCTTGAAAGAATTAATTATGTGAATGTGATTCATGATAATTAATTAAAATTTGAATATGAGGTGGAGGACCACATAAGTGACGTCCATGGTCTCCCGTCAAGGCGAAGGGTTCCGTCGCCAGATATTGTATGTAGGAGACGTCAGTCCGAATGACAGCTCCTACATACGATCCATTTGGATCGGGCTCTTCGCTTCTCAAAAGAGTAAGGACGTATGTGTAGTGACCCCAATACTGGATCCTCATATTATTGGGGCGATATTGGATTGCGCATAGCGAGTTGTATTCTTGTTGACAGTTGGTTCAATTAATGATGGGTCAACATCATCTTAGGAGTGGTGGGCCCGGGTATTAAAGACCGAATTGGGAGATGCAAGTTGGACTTGTAAGGCGGAATGTGTTCCCGCTTCTCCTTATTGGAGTCATAGATTCTCATATTATTGGGATATGACAAAGATAAGGAGGAGATCCCAGTTCTTGCTTGAGATATAATGGTAAGTATATTTCTCACTTTGAAAGTGATTAAGGGAATAAACTTTCAAGGTTGACAGAGCAAGAACAATTTGATTTAAAGATTCCTTAATCAAATATCATTATGAATATATGTTTAATATGTTCTTATATAGTGCATTCTTAATTTCAAAAAATAAAGTCCTTGAACCCACTTAGTAGGCTTCTTGAGGTCAACCAATTGACCGGCCTAAATTACTCGGAATGGATCCGTAGTTTGGAGCTTCTTCTCTCAGCAGAGCGCATAAGTTATGTGCTCTCCGAGGACAAGCATGAGAACCCTAAATCCAAGGAAGAAAAGGCATACAATGACAAGTATGATGAAGATCATGTCTTGGCTACATGCTATATCATGGGTTCTCTCTCCAATGTTCTGCAGAAGCAACATGTGGAGATGAGCACTTGTCAGGAGATAATGCAGAATCTTAAGGATATGTTTTGTGACATTAACCGCATCCAGCGATACAATGTTATAAAAGACCTCATTCGCTGAAGGATACAGGAAGGGACTTCGGTCCGTGAACATGTACTCAAAATGTTTGGGTACTCGTCGGAGATGGAGACTCTTGGAGCAACCATGGATGCAGACATGCAAGTTAACTTCATTCTGTTGTCGTTGCCCAAGTATTTCAATAACTTTGTAGTGTCATTCCACATGAACAAGCTGGAATTGACAACCGCTGGTCTTCTTGCCGCATTAAAATCTGCGGAAGATGTAATGAAGAAGGATAGTCCCGCTGACAGTGCAATGGTTGCACAGGTCAGAGGGAAGCACAGTCGAAGCAAGGTTCTCGGAAGGGCCCGACCCAGAAGAGAAAGAAGAAGGGATAAGGTATTGGCTCTTCTTCCAATGCATCCACTCTAATGGCGTCGAAGAAAACCGACGTCTGTCACCACTGCAAAAAGCCGGGGCACTGGAGGCGTAACTGCCCAGAATACTTGAAGTCATCATACAAAGGTAAAGCCCCAGCAGGTATGAAATCTACTTTCATCATTGAAACTAGCTTTCTCGTCGGACGAGAAGGAAGTTGGGTTGTAGACTCTGGTGCTTATGTTCACGTATGCAATGTGCTGCATTTGTTTTAGGAAACTAGAAGTCTTGAAGAACGGGAGATAGTCATCCAGATGGGATCTGATGCAAGTGTTGCAGCGATCGCCGTCGAGATGTGTCGACTATCATTATCTAGTGGTAGAGTCCTAGTACTTAAAGTGTGTCTTTATGTACCTGAAGTTAGAAGGAATTTGATATCTGTGTCTAAGCTAGTTAGAAGTGGATATTCATTCCTGTTATGTAATAAACTAGTCATAAATCATTATGATAAATATATTGCAGAGGGTATTTTAACTTCTGGAGGACTCTATGAATTGTGCATTAATGATAATATCATGAATGTTACAACCACTAGTAAAAATCCTAAAAGATCCAGGGAAAATCTTTCGAATGAGATCTGGCATCAAAGGCTTGGTCATTTATCTGTTGATAAGATTAATAGATTGATAAAGGACGGACCTTTAGATTTTCTACAGGTTCAATCTTTACCTACCTGTGAACATTGTATTCGAGGTAAAATGACCAGGATGCCTTTCCGTAACAAGGTTACAAGATGCAAAGGTATTATTGACCTAATACATACCGATATATATGGTCCCTTCAGTACCGCGACTCGAAATGGATATCGTTATTATTTGACGTTTATCGATGACCATTCGCGATACAGGTTTCTCTTCCTATTACGTCATAAATCCGATACCTTTGAAAAGTTCAAAGAGTTCAAGGCTTTGGTTGAGACCAAACCGATAGGAAGATTAAGCGGATTCGATATGATCGAGATGGCGAGTACCTATCAGACAAATTCAAGGAATACCTTAAAGAGAATGGAATTGTTTCCAATCTCACTCCTCCTGGAACTCCCCAACTTAATGGTGTTGCTGAAAGACGCAATAGGACCATCATGGATATGGTTCGTTCAATGATGAGCAAAGCATATTTACCTCTTAGTTTCTAGGGATATGCAGTAGAGACTGTAATATATATCCTGAATAAGATTACTAGCAAATCTGTACCTAAGACTCCTAATGAGCTCTGGTATGGATCCAAACCAAGTGTTAATCATTTGAGGGTTTGGGGTTGCTTAGTCCATGCGAAGAACGTGGATGCAAGTAAGCTAGAATCTCGCACTCGTGAGTGTTACTTCATTGGATATGTTAAGGATGGTATTGGATACCAACTTTATGACCCTGAGACCCAAAAGTTTTTTGTTTCCAAAGATGTGAAGTTTCTGGAGAATGATTTCCTTAAAGGTCAAGACAAAGATGAAGTAGAGGAACTCATTGAGTCCCCTGAGGATTCTGAGCTTCCTAGACTAGAAACTAAAAAGATAAATAAAGTTGAAACACCCATACCTCTTCGAAGGAGTTCGAGGGTGGTTGCACCACCTGAAAGGTATGGATTCCATGTGTCAAGTGAGATTGACATTGATCCTGCTTCATTTGATGAAGCATTCGCGGATCAAGACATGGATAGATGGATGCTAGCAATGAAGTCAGAAATTGACTCCGTGCATAAGAATGGTGTATGGACCCTAGAGGATCCACCTAAAAGGGTAAAATCCATTGGGTTAAAATGGACTTCAAGATAAAGAGGAGACCTAATGGGAAAGTAGAGACTTTCAAGGCACAACTACTAGCCAAGGGCTACACACAGAGAGAAGGCATCAATTACGGTGAGACATTCTCTCCTGAGGCTATGCTTAAATCCATCAGGGCACTGCTAGCTATAGTTGCATATCTTGACTACGACATCTAGCATATGGACGTCAAGATGGCTTTCCTCAATGGATACCTCGAGGAGGATATCTACATGGAGCTGCCCCAGGGCTTCATGACTGAGGATGGCAAAGTATGCAAGCTGAAGAAATCCATCTATGGGCTCAAGCAAGCTTCTCGTAGCTAGAACATCAGATTTGACCAAACCATAAAAAGTTATGATTTTTTGCAAAATCCTGATGAACCCTGTGTATACAAGAAGACTGGTGAGAGTGTCATTATGTTCATCGTGCTTTACGTAGATAACATCCTTATCATTGGGAATGATGCAGGGATGATGACCAATGTTAATATTTGGCTATCCCACACCTTTGAGATGAAAGATCTTGGAGAAGCCTCTTACATCTTAGGCTTGAAGTTGTTCAGAAACCGAGAAAAAAGGATTTTGGGATTGTCACAACATGGATACATTAAGAAGATTCTTGAATGATTCCGTATGGATAGTTCTAAGAAAGGATTCCTACCCTTAAGACATGGTATCCACCTGTCTAAAGGAATGGCTCCTCAAACTGTTGAGGAAAAGAAGGCCATGGCTGGATGCCTTATGCATCAGCCGTAGGAAGCTTAATGTATGCCATGATGTGTACTAGCCAGATATCTTCCATGCAGTGGGAGTGGTAAGTCATTACCAATCCTGCTATGGAGAGCAACACTGGAATGCAGTAAAGAACATATTCAAATATCTAAGACGGACGCGAGATTACATCTTGGTCTATGGAGATGGTGATC
Source organism: Ottelia alismoides (assembly GCA_037367405.1). NCBI lineage: Eukaryota > Viridiplantae > Streptophyta > Magnoliopsida > Alismatales > Hydrocharitaceae > Ottelia > Ottelia alismoides. The sequence goes on along the minus strand of JAZKJV010001148.1, from coordinate 1,154,608 downwards.
TCCAAGTCTTGAGATATACAGATTCTGACTTCCAATCGGACGTAGATAATCGAAAGTCGACATCGGGGTTTGTGTTCTTGTTGAATGGTGGTGTTGTGAGCTGGAGAAGCAAGAAGCAGGACACTATTGCAGATTCAACAAAAGAAGCCGAATACATTGCCTCATCGGATGCTGCAAAGGAGGCAGTGTGGTTGCGCAAGTTCGTCCTGGAGCTTGGCCTAGTTTCCTCTGATACTCCCATCCCGTTACTCTGCGATAATGCAGGAGCCATTGCCTAGGCAAAGGAACCCAGATGGCATAAGAAGAGCAAGCACGTGGAAAGGAAATACCACGTCATACAGGAGATACAAAAGCGTGGTGACATCATCATCACCAAGGTGGCCTCTACCGACAACTTTGCTAATCCTCTTACCAAACCTCTGACACAGAAGGTTTTTGACCAGCATGTAATTAGTATGGGTTTAAGGATTGTACCTGAATGGTTCTGAGGGCTAGTAGGAGATTGTTAGCAATGTGAACCCCGGGCGAACCATTTCTACAATAAATGTTATTATAATGAATAAATTATCAATGAAAATTATTGATTATTTTTCACTCCCTTTCTGAGATTGAATGAATGAATGCACTATAAGGTCCCTCTGTACAATTAGGGTTATGTACCATGGCCAACTTGATAATTATACAGCTGTTGATTCATTGAATGAATCATAGATGTTGATGCTTGGATGAATATCTAAGGAGTTAGATAGAGGACTCATCAAGCATCGTCAAATGATTATTAAGTGATGATCTCCAGCCTGAGTAGGAGATGGCAATCCTCGCTCGGATGGTTGATATCTGACTGACCTCCTGATACATGTCCTCTGCATAGGAATAGTGATTCGGAAGTGTCAGGTTAGTTGAGTTAATGGGTTGACTTAACGAGATCGAGATAACCAGAGACCTGTGTTGAATATTGTCACAACATAGGCATGCATCCTCTGACCGGAGACAGATGTGTTGCTATATGTCTGAGTATGTACATTTGGTAGACCAATAGGTTGATGACCTAACCCAGATCTATACATCAGCGAGCTGTTGTGCATGTAAGGACATATGAGTAATACGATCTCTCAAATGGATCATACAGGTTCACTTGTGAACCAGGAGACATGAGCTCACTCATGAGGTACTGGGACTGATGAAATTCCATGCATGGTCGTCATGCTTTGGAAGCATGACATGAATTTGAAGGTAAGATATATGCTTTGGGAAAGCGTATGATCTATACTAATTCCCAGTGACCAAGATTGAGAAACTTAATGATCAAACCCTGAAGATGACAGTGTAAAAGTGATCTTTATCTTCAGAATGATCATATGTCTTCCAGTATGTAGGATGTACAGGTATTGGGTATACCTAAGGGTGATGTGATCATAAACGATTGTATAACCATGACGCTTCCATTCCGAGGGAGTGATGAAACATGTTTGGATTTTAGTTACTCCTCTCATTAGAGAAGTGACCTAATCTTAGTCCATGACCTGGACATTGATCTGAATGAGATTCGGATGCAATGAAAAGATTAGGTCTACGGTCTTGATTTGATCAAGCATCAGTGGGAGGTCCATGGGATCTGGATTTGAGATATGATCTCAACATCCAAGTCACTATACGTGGAACAAGGCAATCGCCCTGTCGTTATCTCCAAGTATCTGAGGAGAGATCGCATTATTTTTGAAGGGTTCGAGAATAATTCCACAAGATCTAAGCAATGAAGAAATAATGATTAAATGTGATTTAATCATCTTAATGTGTGAAGAAATTATCCAATATAATTAAATGTGATTTAATTATTATGGATAAGAATAATGTGGATAGAAATATCCAATTATTCATGATATATTATAAATGTGATCTATAATATATTAGAGAGAACTAATTATAATTTATATTTGTTGATTAATTATTATGTGTATTGGATACACATTGTGTAATTAATTGACAATGTAAATTATATGTTGTTTTGGGTTGTGAATATTATTCACAATTTTTCAATGGCAAGATTGCAATATTCTCAAATATAATTGTGAATTATTTTTTTGAAGAATAAAACCCAACAAAAGTTGTTGGAAATAAATAAAGGAGAAATTCAAGGAGATTTGTAATCTCATGGAAATCCATTAGAATGCTCTCAACTTAGAATGGGTGGTCGTCACCTCTAGATTGTACATGGAGATGTAATCTCCATGTATATTCTCTCCTTGTTTATTGGTGTGATTTAGGATTGATTTATATTTGATTTTGTCAAATATATTTTGATCTAAATTTGTTGGTTTTACCAACAACAATCGTGACCATTGGATTGACATAAATCAATCTCACCCATTGATTTTATATGTCACATGGATTGAGATCCATGGATCCCAAAATCCTAGAAATAGAGAGGCATACCATGCTCTCTATTTACATGAAATATTGGAGTTCTCTCTCTCTCTCTCTTCATACACAACAGCCCTCTCTCCCTCTAATTGGTGGCCGACCAAATCATATCCTAATTGGTGTCAACAGATAAATGACTAAGCCTTTGATTCCAAATCATATTAGAATGATTTCCATTCTCCTTGGATATTTTAGGGTTTTTATTATTAGTGGTAATGACATTTATGACACATTCATCAATGCATAATTCATTGAGTCCACTAGAAGTCAGAATACCTTCCGCAACAAATTTATCATATTGATTAATGACTAATTTATTACAGAATAGGAAGGAGTATCCATGTCTAACAAACTTAGATATAGATATCAAATTCCTCCTGACTTCAGGTACATAAAGACACTCTTTAAGTACTAGGACTCGGCCACTAAATAATGATAGTCTGTGCATCCTTATGGCGACTGCTGCAACACTTGCATCAGATCCCATCTGGATGACAATTTCCCCTTGCTCCAGATTCCTACTTTCTTGAAACAAATGCAACGAATTGCATACATGAATAGAAACACCAGAATCTATAACCCAACTTCCTTCTCGTCCAATGAGAACGCTAGTTTCAATGATAAAAGTAAATTCCACACGTGTTGGGGCTTTACCTTTGTCAGCAGACTTCAGGTAATCTGGGCAGTTACGCCGCCAGTGCCCCGGCTTCTTGCACTAGTGACAGACATCGGACTTTTTCGATGTCATCAGTGTGGAAGCACTAGAAGATGAACCAACTCCTTGATTCTTCTTCTTTCTCTTATGGGTTGGGCCCTTCCAAGAACCTTGCTTCCGCCCGCGCTTTCCTCTCACTTGTGCAACCATTACACTAGCAGAAGGGTTGTCCTTCCTCATCACGTCTTCTGCAGACTTCAATGCAGCTAGCAGCCCAACGTTAGTGAATCACCTTTGCTCATGTGATAGGACACGACAAAGTTGTTGAAAGACTTAGGGAGCGATAGGAGAATAAAATCAGCCTGCATGTCAGAATCCATGTAGGCTCCCAGGGTTTCCAACTCAGAGAGGTACCCAAACACTTTGAGTACGTGTTCTCTGACGGAGATCCCTTCCTGCATCTTGCATCGAATAAGATCTTTCATCACATTGTAACGTTGTGTGCGGTTTATGTCACCGAACATTTCCTTCAGATTCAACATAATCTCTTGGCAATTTTACATTTTCACATGTTGCTTCTGAAGCACATTGGACAATGACCCAAGGATATAACACCTTGCCAGATTATAGTCTTCATCATATTTCTCATTGTATGTTTTATCTTCCGCAGTCTTAGGATTTGCTATCTTGTCCTTGGTAAGCACATACGAGACGCGCTCCGCAGATAGGACAAGATTCAAATTTCGGATTCAATCCGAATAATTTGGTCCGGTCAACTGGTTGACCTCCAGGAGCCTTCTAAGTGGGCTGATGAACTTCATTTTCTGAAATTAAGAATGTACTATATTAGAATATATAAATAATTATATATTCATTTTAAGAATTATTTGATTAAGGCATTTTAAATCAAATTTGTCTTGCTATGTCAATTTTGAAACATTATTCCCTTATTGTCTTTCAAAATAAGAGTTATACGTACCACTATATCTCAAGCATGATCTGGGATCTCCTTTCCTATCTTTGTCACATCCCAATAATAAGAGAACTTGCGACTCCGATAAAAAAGAAGCGGAAACTCATTCCGCCTTGCAAGTCCAAATTGCATTTCCCAAATTGGTCTTTAACACCCGGGCCCACCATCCCTAAGATGATGTTGATCCGTTGTTAATTGAACCAACCATCAACATGCTTAATACTCGATATACATAATCCAATATCGCCCCAATAATATAGGGACTTGACATTGGGGTGACTACGTATATGGTCTTACTCTTTCGAGAAGCAAAGAACCCGATCCAAATAAATCATATATAGGATCTGTCACTTCGGACAGGCGTCTCCTATATACAATATCTGGCGACGGAATCCTTTGCCTTGACGGGAGACCATGGATGTCACTTATGTGATCCTCCACCTCATATTCAAATTGTAATAATTAATTATCATGAATCATATTCACATAATTAATTCTTCCAAGGGAAATACACATCTATTCATAATAGAGTGTTTATTGGATATAATTAATTTAATCATATTAAATTAATCGTCTATCCAATTTATAAATCAACAAACTTGATTATTTCTTGAATAGCAGGCATAATCTCAAAGTACTTATTATTCGAATTTTAATAATTAGAAATACACTTTGACTTTCTCCGGTATTATCGAGTCCACACCCGCTGTCATGGCCAGTACTGATGAGAGTGGGACTGACCACATACGTTGCAACCCGCAATCCCAATGCTCTCCGACTAGGCACCATATCCACCTCAGGAAAGGATAATGCCAGATAGATCATCATGTACTTTGAGATGCTCATCGATTTTTCAACCGAAATTATATCATATAATATACATCAAAACAATTTTGATAATATTATAAGGAGATTTGCTAAATAAATCCCCAATCCTAAGCAAGAGGGTTTTCATGTAAGAGTTTTCCTACAACTATTGTAGGATAAACTAAGGTTCTTCATGAAAAATGTTTGTTGATGATTTCATGTCAACCAATTAATGATCAAGATCAACTATCTTATCATCTTGGAATGTCATTCAATGAAATAATTATCTCTTTAAATATTTCACAAATATTTATCACTAATTATTTCAGAAAAATAATAATTAATTTTCATTAACTTATTTGAATGACTATCACATGGTTCATGATCAAAATTGTCAAATTCCAGCGGTGACCCCCAATCACTAAAATTAACTTATCTTGATCAATAGAAATCAAAAAATTGCAAAATCAGTTTCTTAAGATTGCTAATTTGATTTATGAAAGAACTCAAGTGATATTTCACGCATTTATAGGCACATCAAAACAGTAATTAACTCATTAATCACGTTCAAATTTTCTGTTCCTGCAAGAGTAAATACATGTTTATTCAAAGGACCATATCTTGAGCAAATGAAATCCAAATTATCCAAACTCAGATCATATGATTTACTTATTTAATGAAGAACAAAATCCAATTGAAAATTTCATGTTTAAACAATTTAAACAGTACCGAAAAATTCAAATTAGACAGAGGTACGAAAATTGAAATGCGACAAAACTTTCGCGACCCTTTCAAACCCAAGTCATCCTAGGTCTATGGATCATATCCAAAACCTTATTCAACCTATGGCTCTGATACAACTTGAAGGATATTGAGAATCCTCAAGCGCATCACGGAAGCGTGTCGATCGCATCATATGCGATCGGCGCGACGAGTCGCACTAGTCGCTAGATGTGGCGGAAATTAAAAAATAATTTAAATCAAATGATGAAAGCACATGATCACGAGGACATTTATCATATCGTTTCATCAAAGCAAAAAGGATAAGAAATACCTATTGAAGCGTGGTTGTAATCACGAGATCTCTAAAACAAGAGATCATCCTGTCTTAAGTCCGATCCACGAAGAATGCACTTGCGGGCGCGAAGATGAGACATGTTCCTCCCACAATCTTCGATGAAGATCCAAGCAACGAATCCCCTGATTTCATCCAACAAAAACAGTTGTCTTCCTTTAGAGCAAAAAACCTCAAATAAGAAGGAGATCCTCGAGTCGTCGAAGGCGAAGACGAGAGACTCTCTTTCTCAATACAAGATGGTCGGCCACCTTGAAGAAGAGAGAGAGAGTAGGCGAGAATGAGAGAGAGAGAGTAGTAACCTTGTAGAACTCTTAATTATGTACCTTTAAAGGCTATGTTAGCCCTCCTTTGATATTTGTTTAGGATCCAATGGATCTCAATCCATGGGACACATAGATCCACCAGCCAAGTTGATCTATGTATTAATCAATGGCCATGATTGTTGTTGGTTAAAAACCAACAACATTAATTTATATTAAATCAAAATTATGTTGTATTATCATCAACATAATTTAATTTAACATAAATAAATTATTAAGAGATAATAATATAATAAAAAGGGGAGATAACAAATGACCCCTTAAAAATGAGGGGGCGTCACCTTTGACTATGTCATTGGTGACGCCGCCTCATTTGGTGGTTTTTATCGACCTTTTATTTTATGTTATTATTTCTTAATGAATTTGTAATAAGCATTATCACAAAATTATTCACCAAATTAATTCCAAATTAATTTGTGAATATTTCAATCATACCATTGAAAAATATGTGAATCATACTCACAACCCAACTAATTTGTAAATTACATTTCCAATTAATTAATTAATGTGAATCTAATCCACATTAATAATTAACAAATGCTATTTACAAAAAATTCTCTCTCTTCGATATGTATATTATAAATCATATTTTTAATATACAAATATTATGGATAGTATTGTTCATGTTCTCTAATCCTTGATAATTAAATCCCATTTAATATCTTGGATAAACATTCTCACAATTATGAATCTCATTGATATTATGATTGATAATTAAATATCATTTAATCATCAAGTCCTTCTTGCTTGGATACATAATTCATCAAATGAATTATTCTTGAACCCCTTCAAGAATAATGTGCTTTCTCCGCAGATACTTTGAGATAAGGACCGGGCGATTGTATTGTTCCATGTATAGTGACTTGGATGTTGAGATCTCATCTCAAATACAGATCTGACGTACCTCCCACAGATGCTTGATTAAACTAAGACAGCAAATCAAATATTCTCATTGCATCTGAATCTCATTCAGACCAATGCCCAAAACTTGGACCAAGATCAGATTGCTACTCTACTCAGAGGAGTCACTAAAATCCAGACATGTTTCATCACTCCATCGGAATGGAAGCATCATGGTTATACAATCGTTTATGATCACATCATCCTCAGGTATTCCTAATACCTGTACATCCTGCATACTTGAAGATCTATGATCAACCTGAAGATTAAGATCAATTTTGCACTGTCTTCTTCGGGGTTTGATCATCAAGTTTCTCAATCTTGGTCATTGGGAGTTAGTATCAATCATATGCTTTCCCAAAGCATATATCATACCTTCAAATTCATGTCATGCTTCCAAAGCACGACGACCATGCATGGAATTTGATCGGCCCCAATACCTCATGAGTGAGCTCAGGTCTTCTGGTTCATAAGTGAACCTGTATGATCCCTTTGAGAGATCGTATTACTCATATGCCCTTATATGCACACCAGCTCGCTGGGGTATAGACCTTGGTTAGGTCATCAACCTATTGGTCTACCAAATGTACATACTCAGACATATAGTAATACATCTGTCTCCGGTTAGAGGATGCGTGCCTATGTTGTGACATCATTCAACATAGGACTTAGGTTATCTCGATCTCGTTAAGTCATTCCATTTAATCGACTCGTATTATAACAAGACTTAATTAATATAGCTGATTAGCCCTTAGCTAAACATCTATTTGATGGAAAAAGAGATCATATATATACACATATCATTGCAATTAACTACTAGATTTTAGTCAGAGCAATCACATGATAATATATACCAAAATAATTAGCACATTTATTTTTCCCATCGCTTTTGGTAACTACTCAAACTTTATACTCTTTAGTTAATCTGTTGTATGGTGTTCTAACTTCATCGATAATACTAAGAAAGAGCCTAAGGCACAAATTAGTAAACCGCCTAAAATATTTCTTATTATCTATTATTAGTAAATCGATAAACTCACAGATGATAATTTTGTATATGGTCTAAAATATTTATCTTCCTAAAAATAAAATGGAATAATTTTTCTAGGTTGTTTGTCATTCACACGTCTCTCATATTTTATAATTTTATCAATAGTTTGTTCAATGATAAATTATAAACTAATCATTCATTTGATAAAATTTAAATTTACATCTTAAACTGACAAATCTATGTCTCACACGATTCAATATTATAAATCATACAAAAAATAGAATAGAGAATTTAACCATCAAATCATATATTAAGAATTGCTAATTGAATCATATATAATTCTAAACAAGCCTACGAAATGGATATTACCATAAAAGGTATCATATCTCATAATCACTACATTATTACATAATACACTGAATTCAAAATTATTACTATCATTTTTGGAGGAAGTTAAAATAATCCTCTTCTTGTTGGGAATATACATTATTTTATGTAATGTCCAGACTTGTTTAAAGGAGAACTTCAAATGAACTTGTTCAGATCCTGGCACCTAGAATGCTTTGTTATTCCTCATATTAACTGTCCTACCGCAATAGGTCTCATAAGATGAAAAAAAGAGATTTGTTAGAATGTGTATGTATAGGTTATGTATGACAACTCTCAAAGAAGGATGATACTTTTTTAGTCCTATATGATTATAGTGCAATCATACTTTTACCTTTTATGAATCTTGCTTTTGCGTTTACTTTTATACTTATGATATTGTCCTATCTCTTCTTGTCCTTTGAGGTCATAAACTTGACCTTAGCATGAATATCAACATGAGAAATTTATTTTTATTTCATGCATTCCTCCTTGATGGCAACTACAACTATCAAGTCGTTCATAGATTTTTTATTCATGTGTTTCACGATTATACAAAAATCTATTTATGATTGAAAAATTTTCCATGATCCACATGACTTAAAGCTTCTTTAGAAAATTTATTGTAGCCTCTTTTAAGACATGGATTAGGATTTACTATTCAATTTCACGTTCTGAAACTGATTTTTCATCGGCCATAAAAATTTTCAAGAACTTGACAACAAGGTATATTTTAATACTAAAGTCTTTGGTATTATAATTTTTCCAAGTTCTTCTTATAGTCTCTTTGTAGTCTGCATTGTTATATAATTAAAAAGGATATTTACTCCTTAAGCGCACCTCTACAACACAAGAATCTACTAGTGTCAAACTTCTCCTCTACGTCGGAAGAGGGTCTCTAATAACTTAAGCACCTCATATAATTATACTAGAAACAAAATCCTCTTAACCTTAAACGATATGCAATGCAATATGAGGTTTGATAAAAGTGATTTTATAGATAAACTTGGGCAAGGTTAATATAATGAGGTGCAAGTGCATACGACATGTTCTTATTGTTTTTATTTCACAAAGAATGAAGTCCTGTACAACGCAGCCCTCTTTGTAGCACTTATAAATAATGTATAGAGTGTAGAAAAATGAATTGCATATTTTAACAGAATCATAAAGTGATCATAAGTTAACAGTGATCTTAAGGTGAAAGGAGGTCGTGGTCATGTTTAGTTGATGTTATCACTAAAAAATGAGTACTCTTGTCAAAAAGTAATCGAGTGATCATTCAAACCAGTAGTCCAAAAAGTAGTTTATCTAATAAATTGATTAGTCAACTGAAAAATCAAAGCTGTTAAAGACACCTTATTATAATCATTTATTAATAGGTGTAATAATTAGTTGACTGAAAGGTTAATTAGTCGATTGAAATTGAGATTTAGTTGATTAAACTGATCAAAAAATATGTGCTTAGCTTCCTGATTTCAATTTATTGCTGCAAAAAATATTAATCGACCGATGAAGCAATTAATCAACAGATTCAAGGTTAACTCCTTATTGAAGTGTGTATAAGCATGACACATGATATCTTGAAGTTGACAAAACAACTCTATATATAAATTACAAACCCTCAGAACCCTTTAGTCTTCATCTTCTTTGTCCCAAATTTCTTGTGTGATCTAAAGTAGTTTTACCATCTTGATTGTAGCTTAAATAGATCTATATAATCTTCATCGTGATATCATTTTGCATATTTTATCATAAAGTCCTTAGCTTGCTTCACATCTAAAATACAAGCTAATACAACAAAACCTTTTGACATCATAAAAATGATGCATACATGCATGCAACCACTAATAGATTCCCGGTTGACTTCCCCAAAACTAGGTTGGGAAGATGTAATTGATCATTAGAACTCAATCCTTGGATAACATAATAATCTTATGTATTAATTTATCCAAAAACCCATAAATCAAATCGTATAAAACAATCAGAATTTGATTTGACTTTTGCGAGCTCGAGATGAAGTAGGAGTGAGTGAGTGCGCACATATGACCCTCTATCCCCCTTTTGGATTTTTATTATAAGAGCATAGATAATAACTCATATATGAGGCCGTCAAAGCTTTTGTTCTAAGCTTTTGTTCTAAGCATTGTGATATAATATTTCATCCCTCTAACTTGACCATGCTTCAAATTAGGAATTTCAATAAAAATGCAAACATCGTAGTTGATGTTAAACCCCTCTTAATTAAAGTTCTATACATCCAATTTCAATGACATGATTAAACTTTAGAAGGTAATAAATGTGGCATACGTTCTTTAAAATTTGCTTTGATGTACTTTTAAGCTAATATGATTAGAGGTCAGAAAGATTACACCCATCAACTTGATAAAGTTTAGATATGGTGATTTTTATGTAACTTACTCTAACTAGTAATTGAAGTAGAATCCAAGGTCAAGTACTAATCTTATAATAGGGCATGGGTACATAAAATTTTCAAAGCCTTTTGATATCAAGATTGAGATCAAATAGCTTGGTGAAGTCATCCTTTTATCTCTTCTTCTAAAATTGACATAGTTGTTTACTCTGTTTAAATTCTTAATCTAGAGAAAAAAATTCCCATCTCTGTCATATATATGGATTGGGTGACAGGAAATCGATTGTCTGATGTAAATGGCATTTACAACAGGGGTTGTAATGCACGAGGAATGTCGGATGAGGATCTGACGACCCTCCTAGGGGGCCGGTGACGAATCTTCATTTCACCACCTTCATTCTATCATTTTGGCCTTAAATAACATAGCTAAAGCATGTAAATATCCCTAATTTGTGCAAATTAACATTCATTATTTGTTATATAAAATACTGTATAAAAGACTGTTTTATTGCCAACATTATGGAGTAAAGAAAAAAAGGAATAGAATAAAATTCCAAAGGTATTTTATGACCTTAAACTCAGAGACCAAGTCAAGAATTTATTTGATCGATACGGAATAAAGTAGGGGGGTATAAGGTCCAAATATAACCTAAAAATCCCATTTATTTATTCATCATTTATTCATTTTTGGGAACTATTTTATTTTCTACTTTTTATACATCAAATAAAGATACTTTATACGTGAAAGTTGTAGATAATAATATATATATATATAAAATCAATTTCATGAAAATAATATACATTATACTTTTTATACGCAAAAAAAATCCCAAAACTCAAACTCAAAGATCCATATCTCCCAAATAAAAACTCAAAACGTATCAAAATCACATTTAATTGTATATAAATTTTCATAAGCTATTTAATGAAGGTGGTTCCATATTTTTTGGAGTTAGTATGTGAAAGTTAGTTTTCGGACCCCTATTGTATAATATACATATATAAAATATTCATTTTATTTATAATTTACTATTTTATTATTTTATATTATTATAATTTTATGAATATTACCTATAATATATGTACATATTATAACTCAAATAAATGAATAAATAAAATAAAAATAAAATAAAATACAAATATACATAGACAAAATACCCATACTTATACCTATACAATAACTAAACCTATTTATTTAAGTGTGTAATATATGTTACATCAGAAAAATATATCAAAAATATATTTATATATATAAAAATAAATTATAATTTACAAATTAAGAAAATAAAATAATAAAATCAAAAAAATAAAATATAAAAGACTCAAGCATAAGTAAATATACCTATAAAGAAATCCTAACAATTAACTTATAATAAAACACCTCGAAAAAATAAATAATAATCATAATAAAATAATATATATAATAATAAACATTTTTAGGTTATAACTTTATTTTAATAAAATTATTTATTATTTATTATCCATTTTATAAATAATGCAGATGTTGATTTTTCCTAGTTGTTCCATGTGGACTAACCAGGTTGCTTAGAGAATTAACCAATGGTCAACTCTCTGACTCGCCCTGTAGCTCTTGTCATAATGTGATTTCACCCATTTTCACCTTTTTGTTCAGATGGATGCAAGCATCGAAATGAGTTCATTTCTTTATAACTTTTCCACCTCGATACCCGATGATTCACTTGGGTATGCCTCCTCGATATCTGGATTATTGCACTACTCGTTGCACATCGATCTTGGAACCCATTCAATCACCGTGTACATAAGACACCCTCCTTTTTCCTCTTGATTTTAAATCCCTTATGTCCTCTCTTTCTCCTCCTTTTTGCACCTGTAAGCTTGAGGATGGTTACAGTATCCTCGCTGAGCACCTAGGTTGATCAAAGGAGGTTGCTATCGGAGACTCCCACCATCTCCGCCACTCGTCGGCGTGAGGTCCACACTTTGCGGTCATGTACCATTCTAGGCCCAGTTACTTGTTTTTTAGATTAGTTCTACTGCCTAGTTTAATTCCCTACATTTATATTAATGTTTAATTGTGTGATTTAGCGTAGTTAGGACAAATCGTAGTTCATTGGAGGCTAGCTCTGGCGAACCCATTTCGCCTGTTCCCAACTGTGTAACACCCCACTGACCACCTTCATTCGCCTCCCCTTCCATTCCTCTTCGCCCAACTACCTCTTACTCAACCACATCCACTGTGGATCTGGATCCCGGTGTCCCATCTCTGCCCACTCGTTGGGACACCTCTTCTCGACCCACTTCCATTCCATTCTAGGACCTTTGTTTGCTTTATCTTCTTGCAGTTACATCGAAGGACTCCTCTTGGGGTCAATTTTGATCATGAAGGATGTACTTGGAGCTCCCGTCTTCCCAGAGCTGGTTCATCATTGTTTGAGATACGCCATACCTCATGAAGGTGACAATTGGTCTGGAGGATCCCTTGCTTCGGTTTGCCCTTGATCCGAGCCTTCCAGACTGCCAGAGGAGCGCAAGAGCCGATCGAAGCTCGCCATAGATGTGGTCTTGCCCAGTTCTTCCTATGAACCTTACAACCGAATACTTAAGTCGTCTCAGTTCGCATCTCCATCGTTGGATGGTTCCTGCTGCCAACCGTCGATCTCGCGCACGAGATCTAATCTCCGCCATCCGCATGAACCGTCATCGCAGTGCAGAAGGACACCACATTTATAAATGAGCAGATCTCAGCCGTTGATTCACGTAGCATTTGGGTATTTTGCACATTTGACCCGACATATTTTGTATTTATTAATTAGTTTAAAATCATTCCTCTACCATTTATCTATTTTTGTAATATTTAGAAAAGGCTCTTGAACTTTCATTATTTGTGTTCTAGTCCACGCCAGCTCACACCACTTTCTGTCCCACGTGAGGTGGGCATTTTGCACCTATGCCCATGTAATTTTTGGTATTTCAACAAAGAGCCTCGATATGACATGGCCCATCATTCAACCCAACACTATTTGGGCCATCTGATCATTTGATTATATGGATATGATTCAACCATTCCTGCTCATATAAAAGCCCCTTGATCAAATGATCAAGCAGCCCAATTCTCTTCAACCGCACCCACATCAAGGTCGTTGGATCACATGTTGCAATGGCTCCTGCTTTTCGTCAACCTTTAGTGGCCGGCCTTGAGTGAGACAAACTCTCACCAATAGTGGTTTCACCCATTTCTCCATGTCGACTCGTGTGACTTCCCACTGTACTTTCAGTACCTCTATGATGAACTTTTGTCCCTCTTCCATGCCCTAACCTTTATCATCGAGATTCTCTTCACATGAGGTAAAGGGAAGTGGTTGAAACTACCACACGCAACTCCCTCGAGGTGATCAAAACCAAGCCACCAACATCCATTCCAAATTATCCACCGTTACGAGAGTTTTACTCTAACATCTCCTACCTTTCCTATGCTAGTACGAAATTAAGTAGATAAGACACGATGATGTGCAACCTCCAGTGAGATCCTTGGCATCACCAGCCATGTTTTAGCACCAATCATTGTTTCTTGAACTCCATGAACAACTGGCATGTCGAGCGAAGACTAGAGGTCATGCTAGACCTCAATCCCAGGCATGTGTTACACCTTCCAACCTTCCTCTTCACCTCCAGGTAACTCTCAATTATACCCTCTTTATTTTTTCTCCAATTTATTCACATCATTACATACTCTATCACCATTATCTATGTAGACAATTCCTTCACCTCCGCTTCTCGATAAACTCCTCTACCTCGGTCTTTTTTGTACTCTTTCAAGGATACGAACCCATAAGGTTATATTCTAGTCGCCTCTCCAGACCTCCATCACACCTCATATTCATGCCAAGTTACTCCCAAATGCTTCAGTTATGTACTAACACACGCAGGTACTCAGATACACCTCAATGGTTAGAACTTTTGGAGGAGCTTAGACCTCGAGCTCCACATCTGACGAGTAGGAGTTGTCCCACTTATCTAGCCAATTCTGAGTCACTTCTGACCCACCAACACCTATACTGATCTTCTAGGAATCCGCCACGACCATCAAAAGAGGTGCAAGATCGAGAAGGAGTTCTCAGGACTTTACCGGAGCCTAGCTAACTCCGCCACACATGGAGGAAGAGATCTCAACCACGAAGTACATGCATCGTTGAATTGTCTAGATCGGACAATCCATATTAGCTCTAAACCTCAGTACCACACTTGCAACATCAGGAGAAACCAAGCCAAGTATGAAGCACCATCATCCCCCACATGGACCTAGCCATGATCTGCATACCGAGTCTTAGTGTCATATGTTTTGCACATGGAGACCTGTGCTTTTTGCTTCAGTACCTCGCATGCCCTCTATATTCTTAGAAATGCCCCCATGAGGGATTATTTACAGATAAGCACCAGTCGGTTCTCGTTTATTGTAGCTTTGTCCAAGTTAGACCAAAATGTGACAGTTTCTATATTGTTAATTCATGTTTTATTGCATTTTAGCCAATGTATTGACTGCTTAATATCTTGAAAACCTTAATTCCAAATTCAATGAATTGATCTTGATTTAAAGCAAATTAAACTCTCTTTCTTATATTATATTATTGTTTTATTTTGATACAAGATTAAATATCTATTTATAAAACCATATCCTTGTTTTTCATATGATAATGAAAATGTCTTAAATTCAACCTAAGTGTTAAATTGCATAATTTACCTTAGTTGAATTCATCCTGAGCATGAGAATTCATGTTTAATGAGTTTTTAAATGATTACATCCTGAGCATGAGAATTCATGTTTAATGAGTTTTTAAATGATTATACGGTATATTCAACTTAAGGACTTAGACATAAAAGGATTAATGTGATCTGTTTCGGGAGAATTCAATTAGATGTATTGTTTGATTGATTGATCTAATAGAGCAAAGTTCATTAATATAACATAAATTTCAAAAGCATTTCTTTTGATTTTGAATATGTGTACTTAATTAGCCGGCATCCATTTTGTATCATCTTGTATAACTTATTTAGCTCACACTTATAAAACCTTCTAAAAATACATGCACTCATATTGTGTTACACACGTCCTAGATACACTTCAAAGAGCTTAACCTAAGTATTTATACCCAAATTAAATACATGAATATACTATGTCCATGTGTTCGACCATGGACTTATACATGACAAAAATTAAATCAAGCCATCGGTTGGACATGAGAACGCATGACACACCGTTATGCAGTAAATGTTATTGCAAATCATTCCATGATCAGAAATGAATAATAATTAATTTGCATTGTAGGTCCCTTAGTACAATTAGGGTTATGTACCATGGCCATCTTAATGATCATAAAGATGTTGATTCAAATATTGAATCATATAAGTTGGTGCTTGGATGACATCTAAAGAGTTAGATTGAGGACTCATCAAGCACTATCAAGTGATTGTTAAGAGAGAATCTCCAGCCAGAGAAGGAGATGCCAATCCTTTCTCTAAAGGCTAATATCCGATCGACTTCTTGATGTAGGTCCTCTACATAGGAACAAAGATTCAGATGTGTTAGATAAGTTAGATCAAAGATTTGACGTAACGAGATCGCGATAACCAAGACCTATGTCATTTATTGTCACTATATATGCATGTATCCTCTGACCAAAGACATATGTGTTACTATATATTTGAGTATGTACATTTGGCGGACCGATATTATGTGACCTAGTTAAAGTATATACACCAGTGAGATTGTGTGCATACAAGGGCATATGAATAATACGATAACGTAAAGGGATCATACATGTTCATTACTAAACCAGAAGACAAGAGCTCACTCATGAGATATTGGGATCAAATTCCATGCATGATCGTCTCTCTTTAAAAGCTTATCTGAATTTGTAGGTTTGAAATATGTTTTTTGAAAGTATATAATCAATATATAGGTATGCATATGCTTTTAGAAAGTACATAATCGATACAAACTCCCAATGATCCAATGAGAAACTTAATGATAAAAACCTTGAAGCAGACAATCTAAACAAGATCTAAAACCGGGTTTATTTTAGGTCTTCCAATCGGTATTAGGAATACTCGAGGGTGATGTAATAGTAAACGATTGTATAACCACAACATTTCCATTCCGATGGAGTGATGAAATTTGTTTGAATTTTAGTGACTCCTCTCAATAGAAAAGTAATCTAATCTTAGTCCAAATATAGGACATTGATATGAATGCATTTCAGATGCTATGAGAAGATTAGATTTATGTCATTAATTCAATCAAACATCTTTGAGATGTATCCTTGATATGGATTTGATATATGATCTCAAATTCCAAGTCACTATACATGGAACGTACAATCACCATGTCCTTAGATCCAAGTATCCACGAAGAAAGCACATTACTCTTGAAAGAGTTCAAGAATTATTTCATTGTTGATAATGCATCTGAGCATTGAGAAAAATTGAAAATTAAATGTGATTCAATTACAATGAATAATATCAATATGATTCATATTATTTGGACATATGAAAAGAGTTATCTAATATAATTAATTACGATCTAGTTATCAAAGATGTGATTAGTGTGGATATTACTATCCATAATAATCATAAATATATAAATGTAATTTATAATATATTAGAGAGAGTTAATTGTTAATAAGATTTACAAATTAAATGTTGATATGAATTGGATTCACATTGTATAATTAATTGTAAATGTAATTTTCACTTTATTGGGTAATTGAATTTGATTCGTAAATGTCAATGTTTTTTTTTGCAATTATCACAAATAATTTTCAATAATTATTTGGTGATATTTTATTGACAAAAGATTCCATGAAATAAGGCTTAATGTAGGATTGGAAAGTGATTTTATCTCTCCAATCAAGGTGGTCGTCCACCATGTATAAGGGGAAGGAGGCTATCTCCTTTCCCTTTACATGGAAGGAGGCCCTCTAGTCCTATTTCATTTGAGAGGTTTTTAATTTAATTGAAACTAAATATGTTAGGATTATATAAAATATTTTTAATTTCTTTTAAATTAAATTAATTGTTGGTGTAAATTTTTTACAACAAAATCTCAACCATTGATTTGAATTAGGAGTGCTTCTCCACCATACAATTTTATCTAAATGAAAGGGTAGAACTAGACTTTTCTTTTTCACACACACAAGAGACAACAACTCTCTCTCTCTCTCTACATGCCAACTCTCTCTCTCTCTACAAGTCAACTCTCTCTCTCTCTCTCTCAACATGTTGCCATCCATATGTTGACATAGAGAAGCTCGTAGTCAATCGTGACGTCGTTGTCCTGTCGGGTCGAGTGCTCGTGGATCTCCTCCATCTTTGGTGCTTCTTACTTGTAAGAAGAAGTCAGATTTTGTGATACAAAATCAGGGCACTCATTGCTCAGATCATCAACTTGGATTGCAGAAAGCATGCATCTCATCCGTGCGCCTGCAAGTGCAATATTCGTTGGATGATACTTGGGATAGGAGAATCTCTTACTTTAGAGATTGACGATCTCAACCATGCTTCATGAGGTATTCCTTTGAACCCAATTGTGATCTTGATAAGACAATTTGATAAGTGTTCTCGAATCATGTGTTCTCGTCATTTTTTTTTAATTTCCGTTGTCCTGAGCAACTAGTATGACTAGTCGTTCTTGATCGCAAATGATGTGATCTTCACTCTTACATGATATGCCAAGGACCAAACCATAGCCTTCAAGTGGTATCTGAGCCTTGGTCAAAGGTCTTGGATGTGATCCAAAACCTAAGGGAACAAGGTTTTGTATATCAGATGCATAATGACTCGTTGTTTGTGTATAAGATGCATGTTTCGAATCATTTTTCGTTAAGATGAAAAGCCACTATTTGTGTATTATTTTGATGATTTTTTTGAAGCATAAAATGTATTTAGAATTTATAAATATTTCTTCAAAAACATATCCAAGTATTGGCACCAAAAGTGCATGAATAAATATTCGAATCATTTAATAAAATTATTTTTGCATGTATTTACGGATCTGTAATAAATTATTTTTTTGTTACTATTTTCCTATCATGAAATATGAAATAAACACTTTAAGTAGAGACCCAGATCAGCAAATCATTCAATTTTATTTCACATGATTCAGACTCTATTAGCTCTAGATATTCCATATATAGTAGCAATGGGTCAGATGATGATCAGATCACCACATCTTCTTACTTAATGTGTTTATCATTCAATATAAATCAAGGAAATTTTTAATTTTCCATGACTAATTGATGCTTAATATTGATTAAACATCAATCATCAATGAATGTATGTTTCATGACAAAAACCCTAGTTTATCCTACAATAGTTGTAGGTCAACTTTTACATGCAAAACCAAGAACATGTTTTCTTTATATGACTAAAAATTTAGGATCCTTAAGATTATTTTAAAGATGCATTAAATTCTAAGTTATTAGTTTATATTATAATGTCTGTCATCAAAGTTGATCTATAAAACTACAAGTACATTGGAATTATTTGTGTTCTTCTCAATCGGAATGGTGAAGTTGTCTAGTCAGGACATGCTGGCTTCATTTTTTTATTAGCACTTTACATGTAAAGTAAATACTCCCTCTTAACATAACTCGAGTGTTGGTCGGATCCATTTTTGTGGAAAAAATAATATAAGCAAGCCAAGTTATACTCTAATTATTAAAATACAAAATCATACATACTTGTGAGAGCTTATACCATATATTAATATCAATCAAACCCTAATTATTTCTTGGTTGATTGATTGGATTGATAATTGATTTAATATGATTAAATTACTCAGATCCAATAAGAATAAACACTCTACTATGAATAGAGATGTTATTCCCTTGGAAGAATTGATTATGTGGATATGATTCACAATAATTAACTAAATTTTGAATGGGAAACGGAGGATCAAATAAATGACATCCATGGTCTTTCAACAAGGAAAAAGGTTCCATCATTATTGAGTGTATGTAGGAGATGCCTATCCAAAATGATAGCTCATGTATACAAGCACATATGCACACATGGATCAGGCTCTTTGCTTCTCGAAAGAGTAAGGTCGTATGCATAGTGATCCCAATATCGATTCCTCATATTATTGGGGTCATATTGGATTGTGCATAGTGAGTCCTATTCCTTTTGATAGTTGATTCAATTAATAAAGGGTCAACATTACCTAAGGGTTGGTGGGCTCGGATGTTAAAGATTGAATTTGGAAATGCAAGTTGGACTTGTAAGTTGGAATTAATTCGTGCTTCTTTTTATCTGAGTTGCAGTTTCTCATACTATTAAGATGTAACAAAGGTAATAAGGATATCCTAGATCTAGCTTGAGATATAATGGTAAGTATGTCTCTTACTTTGAAAGTGAATAAGAGAATGAACTTTCAGAGTTGACAAGGCAATACAACTTTGATATAAAACCCTTAATCAAAATAAAATATGTATTTATGCAAATTCTCTTATTTCAGATAACTACATTAAACCCACTCAAAACTATGCTTAATTATAACCAGTAAAAAATCATGGATTGGATCCATGATCAAGATATTGTACTTGTAGTTGGACACATAATGTATGTGGTTGCAATATACAAGTCTCCTCATAATAATTAGGAATGATAATTAAATAGATAATAGGAAAACATTTTATGATTTGTATGTCTCGATAGTCTTGATATCTTATCGAATGTGCTTTGGGATTATCATGTCAATGATGATCGTAATAATCGAAAATCCTTATAAAACCTAAGAAGATGTTTTGGCATACATATGTGCTCTCGACATTTAATCATGAACGACATGGTTCATTGCATTATGCAGAATGGTGGCTTGATAAAAGATGATGAACTCAAAATGTTTGAGTACCTGCCTGAACCAAAGTCTTTAAGAGTCGAGATGGATGTAGATATGATGAGTGTTATCATTCTACTATCTGTAATGTAGTCTTTATGAAGCTTTATAATATTCATAATGTATGAATTGAGTGAAGAATATATAAATGTTGAAATACTCGTATATTGAAATCTTTTAAGTTAAACATAAGAGATCATTTGTCTCAAGCAATGGTTGCTTATAAATGAAGGAAGCATAGTGGAAGAACGAGTCTGACCCAAGTGAGTAGTAAAGTCAAAGAGTTGACTGTACTTTTGGAATTTCCACACATATGACATCAAAAGACTAGGATGAATGCCAATACGACAACAAACTGGTGTATTGATGGTATTGATAAATCTCCATTTCATCACCTTTGTTCTATCATTTTGGATTTAAAAACACTAGCTAATGCATGTAAATAGCATCATTTTGTACAGATTAACATTCATTACTTATTCCATTTATTGTGTATAAAATAATGTTTTTAATGCTAGAATTATATATTAAATAAAAGAAAAGAAAAAATAAAATTCCAAAGGTATTTTATGACCCTAAACTCCGAGACCTAGGCATCTTTATCACTGGGTCGACAAGGAATAAAGTAGGTGGAGATAAGAGCCAATAATACAATAAAAATTCCATTGATTTATTCATCAATAATTCATTTTGGGGCCTATTTTATTTTCTATTTTTATACCACAAATAAAAGAAACTTTTTATATGAAAGTTGTAGATAATAATATATAGAAATATACAAAATTGATTTCATACAAAAATAATATATAATATACATTTTATACTCTAAATAAAAAAGTAAAATCCCAACTTCCCAGACCCATATATCTTAAATAAGATGGAAACTATATAAAAATCACCTTTACTATTTAATGATGGTGGTTTCATATTTTTTGGAGTTAAGGTGTGAAAATTAGGTTTTGGATCCCTATCATATAATTTACCTATAAACTATCCATTTTATTTATTATTTATTATTTTTATAACTTTTTATTTTTTATAATTTTGTAAATATTAGTTATAACACTTGTACATATTTAAATCATAATAAACGATAGAGAAAATACAAAAAAAATAATTTTCTAAAATACATAGATGAAATACATATACGCATACCAATACAATTAATACCCTTATTTATTTGTGTACATAATACACGAGAAAAATATAATAAAAATATATTTATGTATATAAAATTAGTTATAATTTTATAAAATAAGAAAGTAAAATAATAAAATCAAAAATATAATATAAAAATAAAATACCTAAAAACATAGGTAAATATACCTATAAATGGAGCCCTAAAAATTAACTTGTATTAATAACCTCAAAAAATAAATAAAAAATAAAATATTTTAGAAAATAATAAATGTTTTTTATTTCATAACTTAAAATTAATAAAAATAATTTACTATTTAATTTCAAATTCACAAATAACTTTTGAATATGGTTTTTCTGGTTGGTCCATGTGGACAAACATGGGTTCACCACCAGTTGTCGGATCAACTATCTTACGGAGGTCTTAGGCCTGCAAACTTAGTTTCGACCAATTTTCTTGATTTTTTTTCAATCGATGTAGTCATTGATTTGGGTTGTTCTCTCTTGCATTTTTCTTCCTCTATTCTCGCATAATCACATGAGGGTGATTTTTTTATCAGAGAACCTCTGATTCGAGCATGCTTCCTCGTTCTTCCCCCTGTTCAACCATCCAAGCACATAAGCACCCTTTGACCGTCTTAGCATTTGAAATCATCTGTTGGCCTTGTTTTGGCTCCTCTTTGTGAGATCTGGACCATGATTGGTGACAGGAATCTCTTCAGCTCCTTGGCAGCGAAGTTAGGAGGGTCTAGGGTCGACTTCCACCCATCTCCAGCATGCGTCACCATTACGAGGTCCACTTCGTGGTCGCGCACCACCTGAGGTAATTTATTTTGATTTTTAATTATTGGTTAGCAGTATGATTTATTTTGTGCACTTAGGTTTGATTTTTGTCATCATATTTAGCGTAACCTTTCACAATCGTAGTTCGCTAGAGGCTAGCTCCGGTTAACCACCCACCTTGTTTCCTGACCGTCTCTGACCCCGCTACCACCTCCACTTTATTCCTCTCCATCGTTCGATCACATTCCTAATCACTCCATTCACCTCGATATGCCCGTGATCAGGAGATCAGCTCTCCTTTCTCCGCATTCCACCGATGAGCTTCGCTGCAACACACCCAACTCCATTCCACCTCCAGAACACCTCAGTTGTAGTCGTTTTTTTGACACTTATTCTAACCTTGCAGGTGGTCGAGCATGTTAGCCTTGAAACAAGGTGAGTTTGTGCAGGTTTTGACTCCAAGGTGCACTTAATCGCCATCGACCTCTAGAGCTCCATCACTAAGCCTCAAACCTCATTTTGGAATTTGGATGACTTACCGTAGTTGTAGGAGAATTTATAGGCCCTCAGAGCATCACGATGAGGCTGGAGGAACGTGTTGGGCTCGATTGAGACTCACCCCAGGAGAGTTCTTCTAATGTTCTTCCACATCCTCTTTTCGTCGTCTGATCATCAACAACGACCTAGTTTTCATTAGCACCGTTGGATTAGTACCACTCTATATCGTCACATCTTCGGGGTGATTTGGTCAGGAGCGTTCATCCTCGAATCGACATCGCAACATTAAAGCGTGACACGTGTATTAGTGGATCGATCAGGACTGTTCATTCGCAACCTTTAGGGGGTAATTCACATATTTGACCCTCGATTTTATCGCATTTCCTTTTAGTTCAATAATTTATTTTCAATGCCTTGTATTTTGTAAAAGTCGCAAGAGAAACCCTAGACTTTATTATATTTGCAATTTGGTCCTCAACTAGCTCACATCACATAGACATCCACGTGAGATGCTCATTTTACACTAAGGCCCTATGGGATTTTGGTATTTATATTTGGTCTAGAAACATTCCTTAATAGTTAAAAATATTTGGTATATTTATAGTTTAGCCCTCAAAGTTAATTTTATTTATATATATGTTGTTGCTAGTTCATTGTTTTTTTATGGATTTATTCTATTTATTAAATATATCTGCCATGCTCCAAAAATCCCAAAAAATAGGATTAAGCTCCTGATGGCACAATTTTCACGCCATATTTTTAGAATTATAATTAAGACTTTTTACTATTTTATAAAAAAATAAAAAGATCATAAATATTCCTTGTTTAGATTTAAAACCATAAAAAATATAAATAATGTTGGAAAATTCCCAAAAAAATATATTTTGTTTATTTTATTTTAATACTTTAGAGGAAAATCATTTAAAAGAAAAAGAAAATAATTAAACATTAAAAATCCCAAAAATCCTTAAAATCTAAAAAATTCTTAGAAACTCCAAAACTATCATTTTTTATTTTATAAATCTCTTTACATCATTATTTATCTATGAAAATGATTTGGAAATTTTTGCATATTATGTGTTATTTTTAATTTCCATTTCAATTTGGTACATTTATTGATTCCATGATTTGGGTTACTTTTTACTTCAAAAATCCATAAAAATTATTAAAAATCCTTAAAATTAAAAAATATTTAAATATTATTTAAAAACCACAAATATTAATTATGTCATTTTACTTTTTAGTTATATTTATATCTTTATTAACCTATATTCTATATATAGTCTTCTATATATACATTCAAAAAGGAAAATACATTAAAAAAACAAAAAATATATTTAAAAAGAAAATATCTAATTAAAAACAAATAAAAAATATAAAAATAAAATTGTAAAATTATAAAAATAAAAAATCCAAAAATACTTATACAATAAGAAATCCATGATTTTGTTCATTCATTTGCCTCCTTTCTCCCGTTTGCCCCATGTGTTCGACCTCTGCAGTACGTACACCTTCACACATATATTATAGAGTTATAATAAATTTTAACTCCACATATTTTGCTTTTCATTGCTTGATTCTTAATTGTTGGTTAATTGTTGATTTTGTTGAGTTTCGTGGCTGGTCGCTTCGACGACTATTGATCTGCCTTGTGGATTGACAAGACCTTTCAAAACCCATATGATCAAATGGCACCATTGCTAGGGAGAAATGTTGTGTAGATTGGTTTTTACCCTTGTCTTGTTGCCTGTCTTTATTTTCTCCTTTATTTATTTTTCTATTTTATTTGATAATACATGTTGAACTGTCTAACCATTCTTTTGTTGACTTTGTTGTGAGGATCATGGATTGAGGGAGGCCCTCTTTGGAGCACATGTGTACCCACGTGAAGCCGACTCAGTTTTCTGACCAACACCAATGGAGACTTAAAGAAATTTTGAAGACAATGTGACTTTTGTTTTATTTCATTTATTTTTAATTTATGTGAGAGAGAGCCACTTTTATTGTAATATTCAGGACTCTCCAGGACTCTGCCATACTTCACGAGGTCTAGTGCTCGATGGATTGTTCCCTTGGGGGTCTCATCGATTTTGTCATGTTTTGCAATGCTTTTATTTTTCTTTGTTTTCCGATTTTATTTTTTCTTTGTTGTGTGTGATTGAGCCCTAGTTGTAGGATCTTGTTGTCGATATATTAAGGAAAAACACTTAATTATATTTTCTTGTACCTACATTATTATTAAAAACAATTCAAATTTTAAATTACTCTTCACTTTTTCTCAGAACCGCACGCTGCAAGAGCCCTCCAAACAACGCTTCCAAGACCTACTCTGGTGGGCATCGAGGAGGCTCCAAGACAACACCCTTTGGTTCCTCTCTAAGTGTTTAGCATATAGTTCTTCACTCTAATAGTATATTCTCATCTAGGGTGATTTCATCAGCTTTGCATTTGCATATAGATATGTTACAATTCTGCTTAGCATCCTTGCATGAAGAGAGATGGAGGCAAGGGGAGTATTTCTGTTTAGCATGCATCATTGATTTCGCCTCACATTGCTTTTCTGCTCTCTCACTCTGATTTTGATTGCTGAGGTGTTAAAAAGAATTGACTCCTCGGGAGACTCATGCATTTCTATTAAAAATACAAAAAAATGATAACAAATAAAATTGCGACTACTAATATTACTAGACCCTAAAATAAATTAAAAGACAAATATTTGTCTTAGGAAGATAACCCCTTCATTGTATTTGGTTTAAATTGTTCACGTACACACTATGGTTCATGCCCCAATCCCAAGCCTCCTAAATGTTTGTACAATTTTTATCTTCCCACCTAACTCTAAAATATACAAGATAAAAGAACTGGACTTTTACAGTCTTCACCAAATTGAGTAGGGGAATTGAGGGGTTTATTTTGTGCGAGTTTGTTTGTGATTGTTTGTGTGCATCCTATATATTCTCTATGCACTTGCGCCTTTTTATCACATCTCTTGATTTGATTTCCTGTTCTCCCGATCATTTTCCTTTTGATTCAGAGATGGCTGACTGGACCGATTTTATCTAGACTTTGCAGATCCCTCATATCCTCCATCTGGTCTACCTCCATTTTTCCAAGAGTACTTTGCTCCTGATTTTTGTACATACTCACCTCAACAACATTTTCAGTCCTTGGACTTTTACACACCACCATTACCCTTATATATTCTTCCACCTCATCCACCCGAGACTGATCTGTTTGAGTCATCCCTCATGGAGTCCACCCTTGAGCACCTGACCCAGATGATGGAGTACATGAGACAAGATTGATGACCTCACTAGTATAAATAAGAGCCACCATGATGCTTCACCATTTGATGATATGAAATCATTCGAAGATTCTTGTGAGATCTTGCAATCATCCAAAATACGAAAAAATGAGAAAATTTTGAAAATACAAAAAGATTTCAGAGACACATAGTTGATTCATCCTGTGAGGAAAAGGAATACCTGTTAGATCCAATAACCACATATTCACTCACCCCATGTCCCACCTTTGACCCCAGGGATGACACTGTAGAGACTGTTCTTGTTCATTCTTGTAAATATGCTGATTCTGATATCCTCCCTTGTATGGAGGAGATCCAAAAATTCAAAAAAATATTGACTAAACAAGAAGTGGTGGCTACTATTCATGATATCATTAATGCCTCACTTCGCTAGGCCATAACCCATTTATCTGCTCCTCAAATCAAGAAGAGAAAGCGAAGGAGCAGATCTAAGCATCATATCTTGACCATGGCCACTGCACATGCCATTACCCATGGCCCTTCTTCTAGGAAAGGGAACACTACTACACCATTCATTAGATGCACCATCTCTGACTATTCATGTGATCACTCTCTTCTAGACGTTGGTGCTTCAATTAGCATAATAACTTTCTCGTTGGTATAATCTCTTCACTTAGGGTCTCGCAAGAAAATAACGATAATTGTTCAAATTGCTGATGGATTAATAAAGAGGGCGAAAGGTATTCTAGAGAATGTTGTCAATTGGATTCAGGGCATGGGATATACTATTGACTATCGTATTTTCCATGGAGACCCCTACCGCTGGGGAGCACTCTCCAATCATCTTGGGACGACCTTTCTCGCCTCTGCGAGAGTTATTATTGATTATGGATCAGGAGAGATTCATTTCCATCCTGATGACGAGAGTGATGTGGTCATCATTGCACTAACTATAGACCAAAGACCTACACCTTATGTGACTACACCTGCTTTAGTCAACCTCGAGGCATATGACCTAACTGTTGATATCAAAGAGGTTTTCTTTATGACTGATTATGAGACTCGAGAATTCCTCCACAGGATGTAAGACTCGAAAAGCATAGACCTTAGAGTTTCCTCTTCCTGTGATCGTGCTGTGTTGTTGACATTCGTGAAAATTTACATAATCGATACCTTTGAGCGGAGGGCAGACATTGTAGAGACCGATGAGGACAAATTTGATATGATTGCTTTTATAAATAAATCCAGGCCTTTGGTGATATTGATGATCCAATTGATACCTTAGAGGACGAACACGACCTTACTCCTTCCGCATATAAGTTCATCCCTTTCTGTTTTGACTTAGGAGAGACTCTCTAGGTTGGACTTGACCTGACTACTTCCATTGACGACTTCGAGCATTTTCATTTTGATATCTGCGAAACACCCCAGACCGGACTTAGCCACACTTCTTCCACTATCCTGTCCATGCCTGCTCACCCGAGGATTTCTGAGGATCTTCACCAGGTCGATCATGATCAGTTTGTTTCATCTGAGGACCTCGATATCGACCTGCGCCTTATCAGATCTATTTCTCAGTAATCACGCAAGAAGGTCCACTTTCTACCTTCTTGATCCTTTTTATATCAATTTTATTGTATATTCTCTTTCATTTTCTTCTTTCCATCCATTGTTTCACTCATCCACCCCATATTTGTGTGTTGCCTTTCTTAGGACGTAATTTATCCTAAGTATAAGGGGGTAGATGAACCAAGTGTTCTTCTTCATTCTGTTTCATCACTCTTGTTGTTGCCTATAGTTAGGTCTATTTTACCTTAAGTATAAAGGGAGTGATGTGTACATTATCTTTAAGTATTTCCGCTTTTTTGTCAATCCCTTTCTTCTATCTTCATCTGTCTTTTCTTCCTTTCTTCTTTTCATTTTCATTTTTCTTTTTCTATCGAAAAGTTGTCGCCCTTTTTTACCACTGATATACTTAGATGTACTTTATCCTAAGTATAGGGGTTGTGCACCATGTGTTTTTTATTCTTTCATCTCCTCCATTGTCTCCTTTTCTTGTCTATACTTAGGGATACCTTACCCTAAGTATAGGAGGGGAAGCCTGAGTGTGATTTGTTCATTCCCACCCTTGACCCTCCATGACTTGTGTGCATTCCACTGTATGTAGGATCAATTGATCCTAAGTATAGGTGGGATGGTCAACTTCTCGATCATTTCTTCCATTTGTATTCCTTTATTCTTTAGACTTCTCCATACACGGTATTAATTATGTCTTCTCTTTTTCTCTCGGATCTACGAGGACATAGCTAAAGCTAAGTATAGGGGGTCATATATACTATGTGTATACTTGAGCCATAACTCATACTTTAGTATTTTCAATAATTATGGATAAAATATCCTATAAAGTACTATATACATATAAAATTCATTAAATCAATTAATAAATAGATGGTTGTTATTCCTCAAACTCTTTTTGTAATTACTGACTAATAAATCGGGTAAAATAATTTTTGCAAAATGTTTGAAAAATAGTTTGAATATCTTTTTGAAAAAAAATTGTTGAAAACTATTTGGAATTTTTTTGTTAAATATTTCAGCCTTTGTAAAAATATCTTGTTTGTAAATTTTCTTCCCTTTATGTGAAACAAAATTGTTTGTAATACTATTGGCAAATGGTTCTGAAAATTGTTGCAAAAATATTTGGAATATCTATATACACTATATGAAAAACCTTTACAGAATAATTTTCAAATGTTTATGAATGTTTTTAAAAATTATTTGCAAAAATTATTTTGGACTATAGTTTTCAAAATTATTTGAAAAACATTTTCAAATAAGTTTGAGGAATATATACATTACATAAATTTTTTTATTAATTGTATATATATTTATAAATACAAGCCCCTTGTAAATTCTGAAAATGCCAAACTCTTGTAAAAAAATAAGATGCATCCCCATGCAAATATTCAAAGCTATCCTTTCTTCCAAAAAAATTTTGTTTTTAAAAAACCCTAAAAACATTTGGAAAACCAAAAATCCCAAAAACATTTGAAAAATCTTTTTTTCGGAAAAAAATGCATAAAATTTGAAAAAAATCATAAAAATTCAAATTTTAAAATTGCATCACAAAATAATTTCTGCATTGTGCATGGCATCAACATTTTCAGATTGAGTTTTATAATTGAACAAATCTAAGTAAAATCTGTAGATTGATGCTTTGTTGGACCTTAAATCTACCTAATCATAGGAACCTTATAGGAATTGAAATTGTGGTACTTCCAGTCTAGTAGACTTAATTCTTAAGAATCGTGAGACTTGGTTCAATGTATTCTTGACTGTCAAAATAGGATATATCGGAGAATACACATGACACTTGTTGATAATGATCTAGCTTAAACATCTGCACCTTTCACTTGGCTCAAGTCAGTTGGAGTGGTGAGGGGATTGGATTTGTCAATATGAGACGTACACAAGTGGAAACATTTGTCCTCGTCTAGGGAGGGAAGTGCACCCCAACCTATCCAGTAGCAGAGACATCTAAAGACATGAGAATGTGGGTTGCAATAATGCTTCAAAAGAGGAATAGTCCCCTGGCTCAAGAGGAAAAACTCCTTATGTAAATGTTGATGTATAGTATTTAAAAAAAACTCCAAAAAAGTGGACAAGTCTGATTGAAAATAAAATGCCTGCCAAAATGAACATATTTGTATAGTCAATAAGCAAGCTTGAGCTTCAAAGTCATATCATGTCATCCTGCAACTAGATGACTTGACTACACTTGTCATGCATCCCCAGATATGTCGATACACTGGCTACCGTCCATTCTTCTCTTCACCCCCTCATCTTAAGTTGGTTGCCACTTGAACGTAGAAGTGAATACCTCTCTCCTCGAGGAAAGAGTTGCTGGATTGGAGAATCATTGGATTGTCATATTGGAGAAGTCAGTCTCTTTGTCATTTCAGTTGAGGGGAGCCGCTATCACATATACTGTACAAGTGAGATTCATAGTCTTAAGGGTTTGCATATGAGTTGAAATGTTCTGACCTGGCTATTGAGGAGACTTGAGCAGAGTTTTAGGATTCTCGAAGGCTGTTGTATTTCAGATCCTATTCCCAATAAATTTCCCACCGTACTAAAATTCCAAAGGCCCGACTTAAGCTCCAAACTTTGTTTTTGTGAAGACAAGTTTGAGAATAAATTAAATTCATTTCACTTTCTTTCTTTTTCTTTCCTTTGTTTTTATTTTCTACAGTTATTGTATAAGTGTTTAAAAGGGACTAGTAAAGGCCAGGGGTTGATGAATCTCCATTTCATCACCTTTATTCTATCATTTTATCCTTAGAAACCCTAGCTAATGCATGCAAATAACATTATTTTGTACAAATTAACATTCATTACTTATTTCATTCATTATATATAAAATAAAATTTTTAAAGCCAAAATTCTATAATAAAGAAAAGAAAAGAAAAAAGAATAAAATATCAAAGACATTTTATGACCCTAAACTCCGAGACCTAGGTATCTTGATGACTTGGTCGACAAGGAATAAAGTAGGGGGGGGATAAGGGCCAATAATACATTAAAAAATCTATTTATTTATTCATTTATAATTCATTTTTAGGATCTATTTTATTTTCTATTTTTCTATCTCAAATAAAGAAATTCTATACATGAAAGTTGTAGATAATAATATATAGAAAAAAAATAAAACTGAATTCATACAAAAAAATGTACAATGTACATTTTATACCCTCAATAAAAAGCCAAACTCCCATCTTCCCAAACCCATATCTCTCAAATAAAAACTCAAAATGTATCAAAATCATCTTTAATTATATATAAATTTTAATAAGCTATTTAATGAGTGGTCTATATTTTTGGAGTTAAGGTGTAAAAGTTAGGTTTTGACCCCTATTGTATAGTTTACACATATATAATATTCATTGATTTATTTATTTATAATTTTATAATCATTTTATTTTTTAATATTTTATAAATATTATTTATAAAACTTTATATATTAAAAATACAATAAAACCATAATTAAAACACAAAAATAAAATAATATACTAAAATACATAGTGGGACATCTATACTTATGCATATACAATTAATACCCTTATATATTTAAGTGTATAAATACGTCCAAAAAATATAATAAAAATATATTTATGTATAAAAAAATAAGTTATAATTTTATAAAATAAGAAATAAATAATAAAACAAAAAATACAAAATAAAAATAAAAAACCGAAAGACATAGGTAAATATACCTATAAATGGAACCCTAAAAATTAACTTGTAATTAATATCCTCAAAAAAATAACTTAATGTAATAAGAAAATACTTTATAAAATAATAAATATTTTATTTTATAACTGAAAATTAATAAAATTAGTTATTATTTATTTTTGAATTCATAAATAATTTTTGAATATGGTTTTTCTGGTTGGTCCACGTGGACCAACAAGGGTTCACATCCAGTTGTCCGGTCAACTCTCTAACCGAGGTCCTAGGCCTGACAAACCTAGTTTCGACTCGTTTTATCGCTTTTTCCCCAATCGATGTAGTCATCGATTTGGGTTGCTCTCTCTTGTATTTCTCTTCCTCGATTCTCGCTCAATGACATGAGGGTGATTTTTTAATCAAATAACCTATGATTCAAGCATGCTCCCTCATTCTTCCCCTTGTTCAGCCATCCCTGTACATAAGCACTCTCTGACCTTCTTAGCATTTGGAATCACCTTTTGACCAGGTTTTGGTTCCTCTTTGTGAGCTCTGGATCGAGGTTGGTAACCAGAACGTCTTCAGCTCCTCGGCAGCAAAGTCAATTGGGTATAGGGTTGACTTCCACCCATCTTCGATGTGCATCGTTGCCCTGAGGTCTACTTCTCGGCATAACACTTCTTGAGGTAATTTCTTTTTCTTCCTAGTTAGTCTTTAGAAGTAGGATTTATTTCGTGCACTGAGGTTTGATTTTCATTAGATGATTTAGCGTAACCATTAAAAATAGTAGGCCAGAGGCTAGCTCCGGCAAACCAACCACCTTGTTTCCAGCCGTCTCCGACCCCGCTACTACCTTCACTTCATTCCTCTCCATCTTCTAATCATTCCTACCAACTCCATTCATCCTGATTAGCCCATGAGCAGGGGATCAACTCTCCCTTTTCTGCCTTCTGCCGGTGAGGTTCACCATGATGCACCCGACTCCATTTCACTTCCAAACACCTCAGGACCTCTCGTTTTTCAATGATTATTCTAACCTTATAGTTGCTCGAACATGTTAGCCTTGAATCGAGGCGAGTTTCTGTAGGTTTTGACTACCATGTACACCTGAGCACCATCGACCTTCATGGTTTCGTTGCTGAGCCTCGGACCTCATTTTGGGATCTGGATGACTCATCAGAGCCACATGAATATTTAGAGGCCATCGACGTGTCACGAGGAGGCTGGAGGCATGCGTTGGACTCGATTGAAACTCGCCCCAGGAGAGTTCTTCCACCATTCTTCCACATTGTCTTTTCATCGTCTAATCATTAGCAACGACCCAGTTTTCATCAACACCATTGGATTAGCCCTTCTCTGCACCATCAGATATGTGAGATGATATGATCTGGAGCTTAATCCTTGAACCGAAAGCACAACACCGGAGCATGAAATGTGTATTATTCGATCGATCATGACCATCCACTCATAACCTTTAGGGGATAAGTTTCATATTTGACCCATAATTTTGTCACATTTACTTTATTTTTACAGTTTATTTCTAACACCTTTTATTTTTGTAAAAGTTGAAAAAGAAGCATTAGACTTTATCATATTTGTGAATTGGTCCTCTGCCAGCTAACATGTGGGCATCTACGTGAGGTTCGCATTTTGCACTAAATCCTTATGGTATTTTGGTATTTGTAGCTGGTCTAGAAACATTTCTCGGCAATTATAACTATTTTGTATATTTACAGTTTAGCCCTCAGAATTAATTTTATTTGTATATATGCCCCTGCCAATTCACTAACTTTTTGTACATCTATTCTATTTATGAAATATATCATCTGTGCTCCAAAAAAATAGAGATAAGCTCCTGATTGCACACACTTTCACCTTATTTTTTTAGAGTTGTAGTTAGGATTTTCACTATTTTATAAAAAAAAGAAAAAAAGCACAAATATTCCCTTTTTAGCTTAAAAACTGTTAAAACTATTACAATATTTTGAAAAAAATACCAAAATTTTTATTTTTTATTTAAGTATTTTAAATCTTAAGACAAAAATCATTAAAAATTATAAAAGAAGGTACCTAAAAATCAAAAGCCCCAAAATCCTTTATAAAAATCTTCAAACTCAAAAAAAATTCATTTCTATTTTGTGAGTTTATTTATATTATTATTAATCTATAAAAAATTATTTGAATTTTCTTTTTTATTATTTGCTATTTTTAATTTCCATTTGAATTATTCTCTGATTTGGGATATTTTTTATTTTAAAAATACATAAGAATTAGCACAAATCCTTAAAAAATCATAAAAGAGATAGAAAATTATTTAAAATAAATAAAATTAATTCTATAATTTTTTATTTATTTTAAATTAAATTTATATCTATATTATCCTATATTGTATATATAGTCTTGTATATTCTATTTTATAAATATAACAAGAAAGTGAATTAAAAATAATATATACATATTTAAAGAAAATATAAAAATTTAAAATTTAAAAAATGAAAAATATAAAAAAACATGAATTTAAAAAATATAAAATTATAAATCCACAAAATACTTAGAGAACATGAGGTCCACGATTTTGTGCATTCATTTGCCTCCTTTCTCCTGTCTGTTCCATGTGTTCGACCTCTGTAATATTCACACCTATACACATACTTTGTAGAGTTATAATAAATTTTAACTCCACATACTTTGCTTTTCATTGTTTTATTCTTTAGTGTGGGTTAGTTATTGATTTTGATGAGTTTCGTAAGGTTGCTTCGACGACCATTGATCTGCCTTGTGGATTGACAAATCCCTCGCAAATCTCATCTTATCAGGTACGACTATATAGACTACCTAGGATACTTATATAAGGACTAAGATAGTGCATCAATATATTGTACATCTACATATAATCATTGAAATCGACTTACTTTTTTGATGAGATGAAAGTCTAAAGTTGAAATCTACATATAATAAGCTTACCAGGTATGATTATCTTCATCTCAGTATTCTAATAACACTTGAAATTGGTTGCATATGTTTTAGAAGACTGGAAAATTTGGTCTTAAGGTTCAATATTCATCCACATGGATGTTGATGCAATTGTTGCAACAATCTGCATTGGATAGATAGCTACGTATTTTCAGTGGGAGAGCCCTTATCCTCAGATAATGTCTCTATGACCTGCATATTAGAAAACAAACATTATTTATTTCTAAATGTTTGGAATAAACATGCATTACGGAATATCTCATCATATAGATTACAATGGATATAATTATTATTGTAGTCTAACATCTAAAGGACTCTACTGACTTAGAAAATTAATGAATGGTTCATTAGCATTTATAAATACTGAAAAATTAAAGCTTAAAGGATAAAAAATGATGATAAAGATCATTTGATAATTATCTAGTATCAAGCCTTGGACATAAGCTTATTGATAAGATCAATATACTAGTGGTGAATCTGCATTTCATCATATTTATTCATTTATTTTAGCTTAAAATCCTTTATAAAATACTTGTAAATATCAATAAATTCTTATTCTTACTCACCAACATTCTTGTGTAAATATTATTTATTTATCATTATTTTAACCTAAAATAAATAAAAAAAGAAAATAAAGTAAAAATTAATAAAATAGAAGACTATATATATGTAATAGATACATGCTGACTCTAACCCCGAGAGAAGGTCAAGACTTGACCTAATCGTCAAGGAATAAAGTAGGAGGAGATAAGCCCCAAAAATACAAAAAAAATCATCTGCCCCTTGTTTATTCATCATATGTACAATATTATCTATAATACACACTCTTTATTTAATTTATTCATTAGAAAATCTTTTTAAATCCAAATGATTTCTTCTTGAAATTTGTGAATAAATTTATTTTGTAGTTAATAAAAATAATTGCAATAAAAATTTGTATAGACTGTATAAATTGCATCACTCTCAAAATGCCATAAAGCTCAACTTTAAAGATCAATATCTTCTCCAACAAAACTTCAGATTCATCAAACTCACTTTCATTGTACTCTGAATTAAATATTCTTTAAAATGGAGGTGATTACATAAAAATCAGAGTTACGGTGTGAAATGTGGCAAATTGGGGTACTATTGTATACTAAACCTATATATATTATGTATGCTATTTAATTATTTATTTTCTTAAGCATATTTATGAATATTATATTTTTAATTAATTCTGAATATTGTATCGAACTTATATAAATACAAATAAAATCACAAAAAATTAACAAAAATAAAATCATGTATATATTGTATACATACCATTATGTATACACTGGACACATACCTATTTATTTAACCTATTAAATTAATTCCTAAAATTTCAATAAAAATTCCATTAAAACCCTTGTAGAATATTGTAAATAAATAAAATATTAAATTATGCAAAAAATGTATAATTAATTAATTAAAAATCAAAACATTTATATATAAGTATATATCTATAAATAACCCTTTATATTTATTATAACACTTGTATATACATAATTTAATTAATTAAAAATCAATAAATTAACTTTATTTTATTCTTAACCTTTTTCATTTACATCATTTAATAAATTAAATTTATTTTCAATTTTAATTGAATTATTTCATAATGCGAAAGCCGCGGAAACTCACGCCCCGCAGGCAAACACAAAGCAAACCCTGTTTTCACCAATTCAACCCGATGATGACCGTAAGAGTTCGGTCTTTTATCTTTTTGGTTTTAGGGTTATAATTAGCAAACAAATTTTGCGGTTTATCGTACGTTGTGCGAGCTTATAGGTACCCGATTTATCTCCTGCGATATTGTCCCGATTCCTTACAGAGGATCACTTGTTTGCAGCCAGTATGGAGGCAAGTACGGACCGTTTCCGGCTACCCGTGTTTCTTGGGGACGAAGCCTTACGCGATGTCCTCTAAATCCCCCACTCTGCTAAGTAATCTCGGACCGTTGCCGGCTACCCGAGCTTCCTCACTGACAAAGCAGTGATCAGGTGAATGGACTAAGTAGTATTTTGAAAGATATCGGTTTTTAGATTAAGTGTCGACTCTCGCTCGCACACTCTGAAAAATGGCAGGTATTACTTGCCCAAATCAATTAGATTTTTATGGTTTTTAGATCCGATATTGATAGCAGTCCCGGTTTTATGGTTTTATAATTTTTTTAGTATTTTCAAACAAACGTCTAAATTTTTTATTTTCTTAATCCTAAAATCATGCACCTAAGTTGCAATTCGTAAAACTAGCTATGTAAGTACAATCAGATAGAATAAAAAAACTCCAAAACAGACATCTATCGAAAAAGCCGCGGAAAAACCGATAAGGCAAGAAAACCGCGATGGGTACCCTGATCCCCCGAATACACGGTATCCGGCGAATCAGACCCCGAAGAAAAATGGGGGTTGTTTATTATTTTTTTACAATTTCTCTCCCTTTCTCTCTCTTTTACAGAATTGTCCTGACTAAATCTTCCCTCTACAGCCAACTCGTGAAGAAGAAGCCGGCCTCTGCGCTTTCAACTGATTCGACTTCCTAAGAAATCGACTGATCCTGTAGGCCCTGCAAACTTGGTTAGTTGTATGAAATGATCGAGAAAGAGTCGAGAAAATCGTACGAAAAACTGTACGAAAAACTACGAGAAACAATAAGAAGAGAGAAAATAAAATCACTAAGAGATAGAAAAAAAATCTAACGCCTCCCCAGCAACGACGCCATTTTGATAAAGCTGAAAATCGGTTTCGCGAGTTTTTGAAAGTAACATGGTCGATGTAGAAAAAACCGTGAAAAATCACGATCTTCAGTCTATCAAACAAATTCGGTTTTCCGAAAGAGAGAACCTACACTAATTATTTATCCAAGTGAGTATGCCTGGGTCGAACTCAAGGAGGCAGAATAAAATGCTTTTGACTTTTTTTAAAAGATTGTTGTTGGCGATTTTATTTTATCTCTTCTTAAAATGATCAGAGTAAGAAAGCACTTTTTATTTTATTTTTATTTTATTTTTATTTTATTTTTTATTTGATTTTATTCTTTTCAAATTTTTATTTAATTTTCAAAAAGGACTATTTTTCACAAAATATTTATTTATTATATAATAGGTGGATATTATATAGATGGTAAAATATAGTAGAGTGAACGTAGTCGAGCAGCGAGCTCGAACAACATAAGAAACCAAAACAAAACGAGGCGAAATTCGAAGAACCAAATCACGACGAAAACACGACAAAAACTCTCGAAAACTTAATACTAAGTAGATGAGGTAGTTGCGTAACTACCCTAAAAAAATCGTCAAGAAAGAAGGTCAAACGAGGTCAAAATAGCCCCTACAGCCCAGGGGCATAAGCGCAAGAAAAGTATATAATTTGTTCTGCAAAAAGGTCCTTCAGGGACTATTTTGTAAACAAAAATACAAATCTTTACATTTAGGTCCCTGCGGAGGGACCTAAATGTAAATAATGGAAACTTGGGGGTGGAGCCAAATATCTGGAAAATTGTTGGTTTGATGAAGAAATTTTCCTGCCGGTTCAGAATGAAAGGCTAGGATTAGAAGTTGTAGGCGTGATCCGACGCTTATGCTCTTTCCACGTATCGCAAAACTGTAGCTCTCCTGTTCTTGAGTTGTTCTTGAGTTCGTTAGAAGTCTGGCGACGAGCGTTCTTCTCCGACTTTCTCCGATCGACTGGTGACGTCTTTGGCACTCCGGCGGGGCCAGAGGGGTGGCTCCTCCACCCCTCGAGCTCGCCCGCGGTAGGGGGCGGTCGGCGGCGACTCGAGTCGACGGCGGATATGCCAAGAAGATCACGGTCTCGTCCACCTGGAGGTTGTTTCAGTTCTGGCGACTCTTCTTTGAAGTTGAATCTCGTGATGATCGAGGCTTCCAAAACCTTGAATCTATGCTCCTGCCTGGAGATGAACCTGCAAATGACGAAAGGATCTGCTCGATTCGATGAAGAATCGGCTAATGGATGAAGATCACAAGCTCAAAACATCGAGAAAAATAAGGTTTCCAGTCTTTATTACAAACAGGCGTGAGAAAGGTGAAGAAAGAAGATGCGATTCGAAAGAGATTTGAAACGATATGAGATTGGAAATCGAATGGGCGTTTGAGCTAAATGGTTAAGCGTCCTAATGACGCGATTAACCTCGCTAATACCTACACGTATATCGAGGCGAAAATCCAAAGAAAATGAAGGAAAAGGTCTGTGGTTCCAAGGTGTATTACCTGGGAAAGGAGCTCGACGGTCGACCTTGGCCGGAGCGTGACGCGCGCTGGGCGGCGATGCAAGGCGGCGTGATCGCCTTGGAACCTCCTCCGACTCCTCCTCCTCCTCATTGGCTCCTCCAAGGTGCTGTCACTACCGTAATTTGGCCAGAATGAGGCTAGGAAGTTGGGGGTCGGGTAGACTGGAGCTAGAGCTCAGTTGGTTAAGAGAGTTGGTTGGCGATGGAGGAGGTTTAGGGGTATTTATAGGTGGTTTGCGTGGGCTCCAAGTCGGGATCAATGGTTGGCGTTGAAGAGGGTAGTTAGGAGAATCATATCAACGACTTAGAGTGTCTGGAGAGGTTAGGAGGTAATCGGAATAAATGGAGGAAGTCGGCTGGTCAGTGCAGGCTTGGCGCAACTGCTTCTTGGAGAAGATGAGCCCGGGTGCTGACAAGTGGCAGCACCTGGTTGGTCCAGAAGCTGAAATTCATTGTAAAATAGATAATAATTAGTAAATAAAGTTAATTTAAGGGGATGTAAATAAAGAAAGGTAAATAAATTAATTATCTAATTTATGGAATAATTTTTTTATAAATAATAAATATTATTCAAAATATAAATATTATATTAATAAATATGTATTTATAAATAGGTATTGGATTTTTAATTTAATAAATAAATATTTAAAATTTAATTTTATATTTTCTTAATTATTAGAATAATAAATAAGGCTTATGTGAATTTTTATAGATTTTAATAAATTAATTTACATATTTTTATAATTATGGTTAGTATCTAGTTAGTTCATTTATACCTATTTTTTAGGGTTTTTGATTTTATTAAAATAATAAATAAGGTCCAAAAATTATGAAATAATTTAGGGTGAAACTGCAAAATCATGAAATAATTTAAAATTTATAAAATTAAGAAAACTATAAATAATGTGGGTTACATAAAATAAATAGCCCAGAAACCCCGTTGTCTTTTGGTCCCAAAACCGACTTTTTGCAAACGGACTCCGAATTCGATGAAACCACCTTTTTTAATTAGAGAATATTATTTTATGAACTTTAAAGGTGAGTAGAGTGAAATTGGAGTTCGTATGAGGAAGTTATGATGTTCGGAAGTTGAGATTTTGACAATTTACAGGCTGAGTTTCTTGGCATATATATAGGGTAATATTTTTAACTTATTGTTATATTTTTATATTACATTTTTAGAAATAATTAAGAAAAGGATTTGGTGAAAAATATGTTCATATGGATTAATTAAAAATCTTTGAAGTTTTGTATTTATTGTATAAATAGTAGAAGGTGTATATATGTGTGTGTTAATTTATTTTTTTAGGTTTTCTTTCTTTATCTCCCCCTACTTTTCGGTTTGTCAACCAATCCTTGCTGACTTGGTCTAGGGGGTTGGGTTATAAATATATCTTACAACTATATTTATATTTTAAGTCATATTGTATATATTTATATATATTCAATCTGTTTTTTCATTCTTTTCTTGTTCTTTATTTATTTACATGATTTTAGTGGTTAAAAGTGAGTATTTATACATGAATGGTAATCTGTTAAAAG
This sequence comes from Ottelia alismoides, assembly GCA_037367405.1. NCBI lineage: Eukaryota > Viridiplantae > Streptophyta > Magnoliopsida > Alismatales > Hydrocharitaceae > Ottelia > Ottelia alismoides. Next base: position 1,114,162 of record JAZKJV010001148.1, on the reverse strand, counting down.
ATGAGAATTAATGGATCTTTACATGTATTTGTTAAGGGTTTTAAGACAAAATGCGTCAGAAAAGTTAATGAATCATGGATTCATCAGCCCCCCTTCATGTAGTCCCGAAGAAATCGTGAATCTTGATTGTCACCAACGAGGAGGGGGTAGAGATCGCGACCCGAGTACCCACGTCGTGGCGTGTCTATGTCGATTACAGGTGCCTGAATGCTGCGACCAAGAAAGATTACTTTCCACTGCCATTTATTGATCAAATCTTGGAGAGACTTGTAGGTAAAGCATTCTTTTGTTTTCTTGATGGGTACTCCGGCTACAATCAAGTAGCTATCGCTGCCGAGGATCAGGAAAAGACCACGTTCACATGTCCCTTCGGTACCTACGCATTCAAGTGCATGCCATTCGGGCTTTGTAATGCCCCAAGAACATTTCAGCGGTGCATGATTGTCGTATTTGCCGAAATGGTTAGTGATTTCCTGAAAGTCTTCATGGATGACATCTCGATTCATGATGATTCATTTGATACATGTTTAGCGCGCTTGGATCGAGCCCTCCAGAGATGCAGGGAGGTTAATTTGGTACTCTCCTGGGAGAAAAGTCACTTTATGGTGATTGAGGGTATCGTGTTGGGGCACGACATCTCCAAAAAGGGAATGGAGGTCGACCCTGCCAAGGTGGATGTGATCAAGAAACTTGAGCCACCAACCAACGTCAAGTCAGTGAGGTCTTTCTTAGGGCATGTTGGATTATATCGAAGGTTCATCCCTGATTTTTCAAAGATCGCCCGCTCACTGACTGAGCTCTTAGGCAAAGACACCGAGTTTATTGTAAATCATAGGTGTCTAGAGGCCTTCAAGCTCTTGAAAAAGAAAATATGTGAGTCGCCGATATTACAAGCTCCCGACTGGTCTCTTCCCTTCGAGATTATGACTGATGCATCGGATTTTGCTGTCGGAGCGGTACTTGGACAAAGAAGAGATGGAATTCCTTATGCGATTCACTACGCGAACAAAGTGTTAGATCCTGCACAAAGAAATTATACAGTGACTGAAAAGGAAATGCTCGCGGTTGTTTGGGCCCTTGAAAAATTCAGATCATACATATTGGGCTCCAAGGTGACTATTTTCACAGATCACACGGCAATTAGATATCTCATGGATAAGAAGGATGCCAAGGCACGACTCTTGAGATGGATCTTGTTAATCTAGGAATTTAATTTTGTGATCAAGGATAAACCTAGAATAAAGAATGTTGTTGCTGATCACCTCTCCTGAATTGAGCAAAACGATTATCCTGACACTGGACCAATTAAGGAGACTTTTCCAGACGAATCAGTTTGTGTTATTGATTCAACCCTATGGTATTCCGACATAGTGAACTATCTTGTCTCCAAGAAGGTTCCCTTTGGTTGGACCAAGAGAATGATTGATCGATTAATGTCAAATTGGATAAAATACCATTGGGACGATCCTTTCCTTTTCTACGAAGGATCGGATCGTGTCTGGCGAAGATGTATTCCTCAGGAGGATTATTAGAGAGTCCTCACACATTGTCATTCTCTCGAGGCTGGAGGACACCATTCGGGAAAGAGAACCGTACACAAGGTACTCCAATGTGGATTTTACTTGCAGACCTTATTTAAAGATGCTAATGAATTTGTCCGGTCATGCCCGATTTGCCAAAGGATGGGAGGGACTGTCGGTCATAGAGATGAAATGTCCATGCAACCAATGATTTTATGTGATGTTTTTGATGCATGGGGGATTGATTTTATGGGTCCCTTTCCCAATAGCAATGGATTTGAGTACATCTTGTTAGCGGTTGATTATTTATCAAGATGGGTAGAGTCTATTCCAATCCGAACTGCAGATAGCAAAGTCGTCTGTAAGTTTATCAAGGATAATATCATTGCAAGGTTCGGGATACCAAAAGTTTTGATTTCTGATGGAGGCAGCCACTTTGTGAACAAGGAGATGAGATCTTTAGCTAAGGAGTACAAATTTGAGCGTAGAATAGCCAACCCATATCATCTACAATCTAATGGCATGGCAGAGGTTTCTAATAGAGAGGTGAAAGGTATTCTTCAGAAGTTGGTTCATCCAGATAGAAAGAATTGGTCGAAACTGTTGGACCAAGTTCTATGGGCCTATAGGACAGCCTATAAGACTCCACTTGGTACTTCACCTTTTAGGATGATCTATGGCAAGCCATGACATCTACCTGCAGAATTGATTCACAAATCAGAATGGGCAATCAAAATGTTTAATTGGAGTTGTCACCTTGGGAAATTATGTCGAGACTTAAATCTGAATGAGCTAATTGAAATCCGAAACCGAGCATACGACAACAGTGTAATCTATAAAGACAAGGTCAAGAGATGACATGATAGACACATTCGACACAAGACCTTTGTCCCTAGGCAGAAAGTTTGGTTGTTTGATGCTCAGGTAAAGATTTTTCATGGGAAACTGAAATCAAAATGGACGGGTCCTTACATTGTCATCGATGTTCATACCAATGGAAGTGTATATATTACCGAACTCAAAGATGATGCACAACCCTTCTCAGTAAATGGACAGTTGCTGAAGCCATATATTTAATCACCCAAAGAGCAGACAGTTCAAGTTGAGGCCATCTATTTCACGCAGAGCGAGGACATTGAAGATTCATCAAAACAGTCCCACCCTCACTCCCGACCACATCGATCTCCTTGTACAGCTTCTTCCTCTACTTAGACCAAGGCCTAAGTATAGGGGGAGCTCGATGCCATCTGTATATACCACTTCTCTCATCACACTTCTCTTTCCCTATCACTTCATTTCCACCCTTCTCCTATACTTCGGCTGACCATAGCCTAAGTATAGGGGGAACCGACGCCCACCTGTATATACTCTCCTTATTTACATATCATGGCTGCCTCTTTTTGCGCTCTTCTTCTATACTTAGACTGTTCACGGTCTAAGTATAGGGGGGCAAACCATTGTATATTAATTTTCTACTCTCTTACTCTTAGCCCGATATGTCTTCTTTTCACTTCTTGTGCTCTGAGGACACAACACTCGTTAAGTATAGGGGGTCTGTATATATACTTTGTATATATTTTAACCATATCTCATACTTTCGCATAAGTCTATATGTATTTACAAGGTGGGTAATTAATTAAAAAAAGAAAGAGAGAGAGAAAGAGAAAAGAAAAGAAAGAGGATTTTTGCTAATAATACTAAATTTGCCAAAAAAATTTCAAAATGGCTTCTTATTTGCATAAAAAATCCCTTCCATAAAAATAAAAAATGTGTGTCTGCATTTCACACACCTGCACTTCATCCAGCATCGCATTCATCTGCATCTGTGAAAAGTCATTGGGTTCTGAACCAAGTTGTGAGCAGAAACCGAGAAGTGGTCTGGACTTGACCTTAATCCACCTAATTTTCAGGGGAACTTCACCAAGAAATAGGATTTTAAGAGCTTCAGGTCTTTTGACTTAATTCTTTAAGTTCCACATGACAATGTGCAGCGTTTGACTCTTAGTGTCTAACCTGGTCTCTTCATTCTGGGTACAACTCTGGAATAGGAAATTAATTTGTACTCTCGCATTATGCACTTAGCTCAACTCAGATAGAATGTTGGAAAATTGTGTGAGTTTCTTTTCTGGTAGCGTGGAAATCTAAAGACTGGAGTACGGGTTGAAATAAAGCTTCGGAAAAGGGATGGATGGCTGGGCACATTTTTTTCTAAGACCCCAAAAAATGTATGGAATAAAAAGATTCTATATCCGTAGGGGTACAACAAGATCCATGCAGAACCACCAAAAATCCAAATACAAAGAAGCAACTACCAAATAAAATATGGCCAAAAAGGTCCAAGCTTCAAGAAACCTACAGATCTTGGTGGAGACTCGGCTGTACTGGTCATCTTCACAAGGAGAGGTGACTACACTGGCCACCCTCCAGTTCTTTTCCCCTTATTCTAACTTCTCCCCCAATTCGATTGTTAACATAGCACGACAGACCTTAGAAGGAAATACCAGACTCCCCGAGGACGAGTTACTGGAGAGGAGAGGAGCATGGTAGTCCGACATTCTGGATGGGAAGAGCTAAAACCTTTCATATACATGAGTCGGTTGTTCAATGTTCATAGGGTATACTTTGGGAAGAGGATTGATCTAAGATGACTTCTGAGCTGAAACCGTGACAATGATGTGTAGAACTTGAGAGCTGTTGATTTTAAAATTCTAAGTCTCGTAGAAGTTCCGCCAGACTAATAATCCAAAGGTCGAGTCTAGTTCATTTTCACCTTCAGCTCATGGTCTTGGTATGGAACCCAATCTCATATCACCTCATGGCATTTCTTTTTGATGCTCAAAGACGAGCATGGCTTAAGTATAGGGGGATGATGAATCTCGAATTCATCACTTTTAATCTCATTTATTAAGCTCAAATCCCTCAAAATCAACAGCATTTCTGCATCTATTCCGCATAATTAGCACTCATGCATGTTTTCATAAGAATTGCATTTTATCCATAATTTATGCACAAAATAAGAAGCCAAAAATCTCTTCCAAAATTGACCTGTAAATAGCCTAACTTCCCTGATTTTTAACTCCTTCATGCAAACTCCGAATAATCCAAAACCACCTCCATTGTGTACATATCACTAACAAGAATAAATGAAAAATACAAAAAAATCATTAACCCAAATAAGTGGACCAAAAACCCAAACCCTAATTTCAAGATTTTGGGATTAAAAGATGCATATCTTCCCCATCCAGTGTCCGATTTGATCCTACTCACTTTTGAACTAATGTACATTCAATTACCTTCAATACAAGACCAAGTTCAAGTGAACCGGAGCTGATATGTGAAAAGTAGGTTTTTAGATTTTTTGTACATTGTTTATTTTAGTGGTTTTTGACCTTATATTTTATGTATATATTTAACCTATTAAAAAATCCAAAAAATTAGATTAAGGTGTCTTTATTTATCTATGATTTTTCAATATTTTTTCTGGATTTTTATTTGGTTTAAAATGACAAAAAAATTACAAAACCCAAAAATTGAGGTATTCTATGTACATGGGATACCCCAAAAAAATTCAATTTGTGCATTTGATCGATTTTGGTTTTGGTGTCTTCATTAAAGTTGTAGATCTCATCGAGAAGAGCAATTTCGTGAAGAAACATTTTTGATCCGAGGTCGTCTACTATTTATTATTGATTTTCCAAAGTATTTAATTGGCGATTTTTCTGGTGCTGACACGTGGCCGCCCCGAGGGCCCCCACGTGTTAGTGTTTTTTAGCCTTTTTATAATTCGAAAAAAAAGTAAGTTTAAGACACCGTACGTGTATCGCACGTGCCTCACAGGCACGCACAATGCACGTGCACCGCTTCAGCTTATCCTCCTGCCACGTGGCACCTCCATGGTCGTCCGATCTCGGCCGATCGGACGACCATTCACCTTCATCTTCCTCCCCTCGCTTCCGCACCGGCCGCCAAACCACACCGGCCGTCAAACCGCCCCACGCCTTCGTAACCGCCGCTTCGCCAACGACCTCCTCCAAGATCTCCGCCTCAGCTCATCTCGCAACCTCCCTCCATCGCTAGCCCCTTCCCTCGCAGCCCTATTTAAGAGCCATCGCCACCCCCGACTCCCTCATCCATCGTTCGACTCCTCAGGACCAACCCTCGGAAGTGACCGCCCCATCGCCTCCTCCATGGCGTGATCCGAGGTCTCCGACCTCGTCGCAGCCATATCCCTGCAGCTGCTCCGCTCCGGCTTCCAAAGTCGTCGATCCCCCTTCGTTCTCTAGGTTCCTCCTCTGCTTCACCATCGCCAATATCATCTCGCCTCCACTATTCGAGCCCCATCTCCGATCTATCTCTCTCTCTCTCGCGATCATTACCTCCGACCCACACCTGCTCCGCCGACACCCGCCGACCATCAGAGACGCCTCCACCTCGCCGCGTCAACGACTATATTCTTTGACCTCCTCCACCTGCCACCTACGACATCGAGGTTCGTCATCTACATTAACCATCGACTACGCCGCCCACAACCACATCTTCTACAGCTCCAGATCCTCCGCCCCTTTGCCACCGCTCGTCGGCCGGGCTTCGGACCCGAGGCCCCCACGCACGTGTACATCACGTGCTTAGGGAGAACGATGTCAGCAAAGGAGGTGTCCCAGGGTCACGTGCCTAGCACGTGACCGTGTGGGTAATTTGCAAGGATACCCCCAGCCATTCCCGAAATTGCACCAAAGTTCAAGAGCTCCAAGGTCACATGATCTGCACGTGACTCCTGGTGAATTTGCAGATCCGCCCTTCATTTATTGGTAATTAACATTAGGTCCTCCACTGCACATTTTATATTTCTTTTATTTATTGCTAATTGCATCTATACCCCTATTTTTATCCTACATTTTAGACCTCTACATTGCATCATTTTATTTATCAAAAATAATATAATGTTCGTCTTTTAATTCTCTACACTTTGTCATGATGTGGATATTTTTCTAACTGATGGTTAATTAACAATCAATTATTTTTGGAAAATTGCGAAATTTGCCCATTTTATGCTCTTAATTTTGCTATTGATTAACCGTTGCTCTAAAAATTCCTGAAAAATCACACATTGTTGAATTAATTATGCTTAACATTGTACCAAAAAAGATTTGATTTGCATACATAGTTTGCCCTGTAAAAATCATTTTACATATTTCAGTATTTAATTTTTAATAGGTATTAGATCTCACATTTTCGAGGTTGAGAATTTTTTTGAGATCAATCACCTAGTGATATATCTTAGATAATTTTGGTACTCGAAAATAAGTAGGTTTAGTATTTATCATAATTAAATATTGAAATTCATTTTGTTTGCTTTTAAAAATCCATAAAAATTCATATTGCATCCAAAAATTTCCAAAAAATTACATTGCATTCATTTCATCATAATTTACATTGTGGCCAAGTTTCATATTTTTCGGACATCGTTCGAATGTGGCTGAAATGTTAATCCCCAAAATAGGCCGAAATTGCATCTCGCATCCTTTATTTGCATTAAAAAATTCAAAAAAAATCGCCTCGAAAACCGCGCACAAATTTTGATAGACATAATTCTAGACTATTCCTTTGCCTCCTTGTGTTCGATATTGGGACTTGCCCAAATAAAATAAACATAAAACCACTTGATTAAAAATTAATTAAATATTTATGGTTATTTTCTTGACCTATTCCGATTGCCGCCTACAACGAACGACATATTCTTCTTTAAGCACGAACAATAAATACATCTTCTTAACGTTGCGATCGCGGGTTCGTCAACGTTTTGACTGAGGAACTAGGATGAGAGGTCTTAGCTAGGAACTTATTTAATAATACTCGAGAATGGGATAAGGTTGAGTATTGCTTCAAGAATCCTGAATGTCAACATTTTATCCAGTATGAGAACAAGGTTCTTCTACTATCTTTTTGTAACCTAACTACCATTGTAGGTAAAAGCATAAAAATGTTGATCACTATGCAACAACTTGGTAAAAGAAGTGGAGATAGCCAAAAACAAAATAGAAACTAAAATTATTGAAAAGAAAACTTTTACATTCCAAGAAAATATATAAGAGTGTATGTCAATGGAGAACACTGCCAACCTTTTGAAAGTATCTACTTGGATCAAATCAATTAGGCCATATGAGTTAGACGAGCATGATAAAATGGCTATACATCGTTAGCGATACAAGTTTAGGTGTTGAAGACATAATAGATACGCAAAAGAGACATACCCTGTTATTCCCAGAAAAACAAGTGTACATGACTCAGACTTCTTGATGGACATATTGATTAACACCAAAAATATATGTTTGTTAATGGGACACTTGAGAGATCAATGTTCCTATGAGAGGAGAAAAGAACTGACACAAATTATTATCACTTGAAAGATGATCCCCATTAAATAAGTAAACCATGGGATATGAATTTGCATGATTTGAAATCTCATTACATAAGTTATGTTCATTTTAATGAACATGTATCCACTATTTTGGGGATTGCGAATCTTGACATAATTAAAGAGTTACTTACCTTTTAAAACTCCTAGAAATGCATGAATATCACTAGGTTCTGTTGTAAATCAAAATATCAAACTATGAAAACTTATTTTTCTTGATTTTGATTTAAATTGATTGAGATATGATAATTTTAGTAAGTAGGGATCTGCTGGAAATTACATTCTTGATCATGAACCTAGTGATTGTCATTCAAATTAAATTAATGGAAATTAATTCTTAATTTCCTGAGTTAATTATTAATGAATATTTATTAAATATTTAAATACGATGATTATTTCCTGCAATGACATTGAGCATAATCAACTTTATTTGATATGATCTAGATCACAATTATACATGAACCCTCTAACAAACATTGATGCTTAAATAGGATTGGAGATTTGTTTAGCAAATCTCCTTAAAATGTTAATGACAAATGTTTTGATTATTATTATATGATATAACTTTGGTTGAATGACCGATTACCATCTCAAGAACAAAGTGATCAATTGGCAAAATCATGACCTGAGGTGGATATGGTGTCTAGTCGGGGAGAGTTGAGGTAGCAGGTTGCTCCTTGAGCGGTCTATCCCACTCCCGTCGGTACGGGTCATGACGGCGGGTAAGGAAGGGATAATGTTTGAAGCGATCATGATCTATTTTTCTAATTATTAAAATTCGAATAATATGTATTTTTGAGATAATACCATCCTTCAAGTAATAATCAAGTTTGTTGTTTGATTGATTGGATTGATAACGGATTTAATACGATTAAATTAATTAGATCCAACTAAAATTAAAATACTCTATTATGAATAGAGTTGTTATCTCCATTGAAAGAATAAATCATGTGAATTTGATTCAGATCGATTAATCAAAATTTGTTGTGTTCCTTTGCCTCCTTGTGTTCGACCTTCGGACTTTCCCAAGTAAAATAAACATAAAACAACTTGTTTAAAAATTAATTAAATATTTATGGTTATTTTCTTGACCTATTCCGATTGCCACCTACAACGAACGGCATATTCTTCTTTAACCACGAACAATAAAAACATCTTCTTAATGCTGCGATCGCAGGTTCGTCAACGTTTTGCCTGAGGAACTAGGATGAGAGGTCTGAGCTTGGACCTGATTTAATAATACCCGATGATGGGATAAGGTTGAGAATTGCTTCAAGAAACCTGAATGTCAACATTTTATCCAATATGAGAAGAAGGTTCTTCTACTATCTTTTTTTTAACCTATATGCCATTGTAGGTAAAAGCATAAAATTGTTGATCACTATGCACCAACTTGGTAAAAGAAGTGGAGATAGCCAAAAACAAAATAGAAAATAAAAATATCGAAAAGAAAACTTGTACATTCTAATAAAAAATATAAGAGTGTATGTCAATGGAGAACACGCTCAACCTTTTCAAAGTATCTACTTGGATCAAATCAATTAGGACATATGAGTTAGACGAGCATGATAAAATGGCTATACATCATTAGCTATGCAATTCTAGGTGTTGAAGACATAATAGATACGCAAAAGAGACATACCCTATTATTGCCAGAAAAACAAATGTAGATGACTCAGACTTCTTGATGGACATATTGATTAACACCAAAAATATATGTTTGTTAATGAGACACTTGAGAGATCATTGTTCCTATGAGAGGAGAAAAGAAATGACACAAACCTAAATCCTTCCTATTTGGCCATTCCATGTGACACTTTTTAGTCTGACAAATAAAGAGACGGTGGAATAAAGTGAGACTCTACTTAAGGAAGATCTTAGATTAGAACATCAGGCGAAGCTTTGACTCTACACATGTACATGTAATCCACATTAAATGCCATACCTCTTTCATGTATATATATATATAGTCTGATAATTAGGGAAGTTGAGTTCCTCTTGTGTGAGACTTGGTTGAACTTAGAGATTAAGAGTCACATGAAGCTTGTTTCTTGAATGTATGTCTTGTACATCACATGCACGATCATGGATTCAACGAACTTATTCATTTTTTATTTATTTCAGAACGAGAAAAGTTTTAGTATGAGTGGGGGTGATGAATCTCAGACTCAGTATCATTATGTGAATTAATTATCTCTTTATCTTATACTAATCAATTAACTTAATAATTATATTACTATATTTAGCATTTAGTATATTGTGAATAATTAAGGTAATTATTGTATATAAATAATAGCATAACATGTGTTTAAGGTCCATCTCTCTCTACAGACCAAGTCTCTCTCCCTCTCTCTTGTGGACATCCACCTTGATGCCCTAGAAGAGAGTCGCCTTCGCCACAACATCGTCGTTATACTGCCGGATTGTTTGCTCGTGGATCTCTGTATCCTTCAATGCACCTCCCTGGTGAAGAAGATGTCAGATCTTATGTGATGAGATCAGGAGATTCATTACTTGGATCATCTGTATGGATTGCGAGTAGCACGTAGCTCATCAACGTGCTCGCAAGCATCTTCTCCGTCGGATCGAACTTCAGATAGGATGTCTCTTAATTTAGAGAGTCAATCGCAACCACGCTTCGATAGGTAAACCTAATACTTGTTTGTGGTTTGGATGAAATGATCCAAGAAGTGTTCTTGGATTATGTGGTTTCATCATTTAAAATTTTTCTAAACTCCGCTGCCCGGGGCAACTAGTGCGACTACTCACTCCCGGTCACATGCGATACAATCCTCATGATTTGATAATGCACTTAAGGATTTTCCCCATATCCTTCAAGTGTTATCATATCCATAGGTCGGAGGTTTTGGTTATGATCCATAAACCTAAGATGACTTGAGCATTTTGGGGTTGTGTGATGTTTCATCGCATTTCATTCACGCAATCTTGTTTAGTTTGTTTTTTCACCCTATTTAGATGTTTCTAAACACATTATTATCACTTGAAAGATGATCCCCATTAAATAAATAACCCATGGGATATGATTTTGCATGATTTGGAATCTCATTACATAAGTTATGATCATTTTAATGAACATGTATCCACTTTTTCGGGGATTGCGAATCTTGACGTAATTAAAGAGTTACTTACATTTTAAACCTCCTAGAAATTCATGAATATCACTGGGTTCTATTGTAAATCAAAATATCAAACTATGAAAACTTATTTTTCTTGATTTTGATTTAAATTGATTGAGATATGGTAATTTTAGTAAGTAGGGATCTGCTAGAAATTACATACTTGATCCTGAACCTAGTGATTGTCATTCAAATTAAATTAATGGATATTAGTGCTTAATTTCCTGAGAGAATTATTAATGAATATTTATGAAATATTTAAATATTATGATTATTTCCTTCAATGACATTGACCATAATCAACTTTATAGATATGATCTAGATCACAATTATACATGAACCCTCTAACAAGCATTGATGCTTGAATAGGATTGGAGATTTGTTTAGCAAATCTCCTTATAATGTTAATGACAAATGTTTTGATTATTATTATATGATATAACTTCGATTGAATGACCGATTATCATCTCAAGTACAAAGTGATCAATTGGCAAAATCATGACCTGAGGTGGATATGGTGTCTAGTCGGGGAGAGTTGGGGTAGCAGGTTGCTGCGTGAGCGGTCTGTCCCACTCCCGTCGGTACGGGTCATGACGGCGGGTAAGGAAGGGATAATGTTTGAAGCGATCATGATCTATTTTTCTAATTATTAAAATTCGAATAAAATGTATTTTTGAGAAAATACCATCCTTCAAGTAATAATCAAGTTTGTTGGTTGATTGATTGGATTGATAACAGATTTAATAGGATTAAATTAATTAGATCCAACTAAAATTAAAATACTCTATTGTGAATAGAGTTGTTATCTCCATTGAAAGAATAAATCATGTGAATATGATTCATATCGATTAATCAAAATTTGTTGTGTTCCTTTGCCTCCTTGTGTTCGACCTTGGGAATTGACCAAGTAAAATAAACATAAAACCACTTGATTAAAAATTAATTAAATATTTGTGGTTATTTTCTTGACCTATTCCGATTGCCTCCTACAACGAACGACATATTCTTCTTTAACCACGAACAATAAAAACATCTTCTTAACGCTGCGATCGCGGGTTCGTCAACGTTTTGCCAGAGGAACTAGGATGAGAGCTTTGAGCATGGACCTGATTTAATGATACTCGATGATGGGATAAGGTTGAGGATTGCTTCAAGAAACCTGAATGTCAACATTTTATCTAGTATGAGAACAAGGTTCTTCTACTATCTTTTTTGTAACCTAACTGCCATTGTAGGTAAAAGCATAAAATTGTTGATCACTATGCACCAACTTGGTAAAAGAAGTGGAGATAGCCAAAAACAAAATAGAAAATAAAAATATCGAAAAGAAAACATGCACATTCCAAGAAAAATATAAGAGTGTATGTCAATGGAGAGCACTCCCAACCTTTTCAAAGTATCTACTTAGATCAAATCAATTAGGATATTTGAGTTAGACGAGCATGATAAAATGGCTACACATCGTTACCGATGCAAGTCTAGGTGTTGAAGACATAATAGATACGCAAAAGAGACATACCTTGTTATTCCCAGAAAAACAAGTGTAGATGACTCAGACTTCTTGATGGACATATTGATTAACACCAAAAATATATGTTTGTTAATGAGACACTTGAGAGATCATTGTCACTATGAGTGGAGAAAAGAAATGACACAAACCTAAATCCTTCATATTTGGCCATTCCATGTGACACTTTTTAGTCTGACAACTAAAGAGACGGTGGAATAAAGTGAGACTCTACTTAAGGAAGATCTTAGATTTGAACATCAGGCGAAGCTTTGACTCTACACATGTATATGTAATCCACATTAAATGCCATATCTCTTTCTTGTAAATATATATATATATATAGTCTGATAATAAGGGAAGTTGAGTTCCTCTTGTGTGAGACTTGGTTGAACTTTGAGATTAAGAGTCACATGAAGCTTGTTTCTAAAATGTATGTCTTGTACATCACATGCACGATTATGGATTCAACGAACTTATTTATTTTTTATTTACTTAAGGACGAGAAAAGTTTTAGTATGAGTGGGGGTGATGAATCTCAGACTCATTATCATTATGTGAATTAATTATCTCTTTATCTTAAACTAATCAAATAACTTAATAATTATATAACTATATTTAGCATTTAGTATATTGGGAATAATTAAGGTTAATTATTGTATATAAATAAGAGCATAACATGTGTTTAAGGTCCTTCTCTCTCTACAGTCCAAGTCTCTCTCCCTCTCTCTTGTGGACATCCACCTTGATGCCCTAGAAGAGAGTCGCCTTCGCCACATCATCGTCGTTATACTACCAGATTGTTTGCTCGTGGATCTCCGTATCCTTCAATGCACCTCCCTTGTGAAGAAGATGTCAGATCTTGTGTGATGAGATCAGGAGATTCATTACTTGGATCATCATTATGGATTGCAAGTAGCACATAGCTCATCACGTGCTCGCAAGCATCTTCCCTGTAGGATCGAACTTCAGATAGGATGTCTCTTCATTTAGAGAGTCAATCGCAACCACGCTTCAATAGGTAAACCTAATACTTGTTTGTGGTTTAGATGAAATAATCCAAGAAGTGTTCTTGGATTATGTGGTTTCATCATTTTAAATTTTTCTAAACTCCGATCACATGAGATACAATCCTCATGATTTCATGATGCGCTTAAGGATTTTCCCCATATCCTTCAAGTGTTATCAGATCCATTGGTCGGAGGTTTTGGTTATGATCTATAAACCTAAGATGACTTGAGCATTTTGGGGTTGTGTGATGTTTCATCGCATTTCATTCACGCAATCTTGTTTAGTTTGTTTTTTCGCCCTATTTAGAAGTTTTTAAACAACATTATTATCCCTTGAAAAATGATCCCCATTAAATAAGTAACCCATGGGATATGATTTTGCATGATTTGGAATCTCATTACATAAGTTATGATCATTTTAATGACCATGTATCCACTATTTTGGGGATTGCGAATCTTGACGTAATTAAAGAGTTACTTACATTTTAAAACTCCTAGAAATGCATGAATATCACTGGGTTCTATTGTAAATCAAAATATCAAACTATGAAAACTTATTTTTCATGATTTTGATTTAAAATGATTGAGATATGATAATTTTAGTAAGTAGGGATCTGTTGGAAATTACATACTTGATCATGAACCTAGTGATTGTCATTCAAATTAAATTAATGGAAATTAATGCTTAATTTCCTGAGATAATTATTAATGAATATTTATGAAATATTTAAATATTATGATTATTTCCTTCAATGACATTCACCATAATCAACTTTATTATATATGATCTAGATCACAATTATACATGAACCCTCTAACAAACATTGATGCTGGAATAGGATTGGAGATTTGTTTAGCAAATCTCCTTATAATGTTAATGACAAATGTTTTGATTATTATTATATGATATAACTTCGGTTGAATGACCGATTATCATCTCAAGTACAAAGTGATCAATTGGCAAAATCATGACCTGAGGTGGATATGGCGTCTAGTCGGGGAGAGTTGGGGTAGCATGTTGCTCCGTGAGCGGTCGGTCCCACTCCCGTCAGTACGGTTCATGACAGCGGGTAAGGAAGGGATAATGTTTGAAGCGATCATGATCTATTTTTCTAATTATTAAAATTGCAATATTATGTATTTTTGAGATAATATCATCCTTCAAGTAATAATCAAGTTTGTTGGTTGATTCATTGGATTGATAACGGATTTATTACGATTAAATTAATTAGATCCAACTAAAACTAAAATACCCTATTATGAATAGAGTTGTTATCTCCATTGAAAGAACAAATCATGTGAATATGATTGATATCGATTAATCAAAATTTGTTGTGTTCCTTTGCCGCCTTGTGTTCGACCTTGTGACTTGCCCAAGTAAAATAAACATAAAACCACTTGATTAAAAATTAATTAAATATTTGTGGTTATTTTCTTGACCTATTCCGATTGCCACCTACAACGAACGACATATTCTTCCCACGAACAATAAAAACGTCTTCTTAATGCTGCGATCGCGGGTTCGTCAACGTTTTGCATGAGGAACTAGGATGAGAGGTCTGAGCTTGGACCTGATTTAATGATACTCGAGGATGGGATAAGGTTGTGGATTGCTTCAAGAAACCTGAATGTCGACATTTTATCCAGTATGAGAACAAGGTTCTTCTACTATATTTTTTGTACCCTAACTGCCATTGTAGGTAAAAGCATAAAATTGTTGATCACTATGCACCAACTTGGTAAAAGAAGTGGAGATAGCCAAAAACAAAATAGAAAATAAAAATATCGAAAAGAAAACTTGTACATTCCAAGAAAAAATATAAGAGTGTATGTCAATGGAGAACACTGCCAACCTTTTCAAAGTATCTACTTGGATCAAATCAATTAGGACATATGAGTTAGACGAGCATGGTAAAATGGCTATACATCGTTAGCGATGCAAGTCTAGGTGTTGAAGACATAATAGATACGCAAAAGAGACATACCTTGTTATTCCCAGAAAAACAAGTGTAGATGACTCGGACTTCTAGATGGAAATATTGATTAACACCAAAAATATATGTCTGTTAATGAGACACTTGAGAGATCATTGTTCCTATGAGTGGAGAAAAGAAATGACACAAACCTAAATGCTTCATATTTGGCCATTCCATGTGACACTTTTTAGTCTGACAACTAAAGAGACGATGGAATAATGTGAGACTCTACTTAAGGAAGATCTTAGATTTGAACATCAGGCGAAGCTTTGACTCTACACATGAATATGTAATCCACATTAAATGCCATATCTCTTTCTTGTGTGTGTGTGTGTGTGTGTGTGTGTGTGTCTATATCTATATATATATATATGTATGTATGTATGTATATATGTATATTATCTCATAATCAGGGAAGTTGAGTTCCTCTTGTGTGAGACTTGGTTGAACTTAGAGATTAAGAGTCACATGAAGCTTGTTTCTTGAATGTATGTCTTGTACATCACATGCAGAATCATGGATTCAACGAACTTATTCATTTTTTATTTACTTAAGGATGAGAAAAGTTTTAGTATGAGTGGGGGTGATGAATCTCAGACTCATTATCATTATGTGAATTATTTATTTCTTTATCTTAAACTAATCAAATAACTTAATAATTATATAACTATATTTAGCATTTAGTATATTGTGAATAATTAAGGTTAATTATTGTATATAAATAAGAGCATAACATGTGTTTAAGGTCCTTCTCTCTCTACAGTCCAAGTCTCTCTCCCTCTCTCTTGTGGACATCCACCTTGATGCCTAGAAGAGAGTCGCCTTTGCCACAGCATCGTCGTTATACTACCAGATTGTTTGCTCGTGGATCTCTGTATCCTTCAATGCACCTCCCTCGTGAAGAAGATGTCAGATCTTGTGTGATGAGATCAGGAGATTCATTACTTGTATCATCAATATGGATAGCAAGTAGCACGTAGCTCATCACGTGCACGCAAGCATGTTCTCCGTCGGATCGAACTTCAAAAAGGATGTCTCTTCATTTAGAGAGTCAATCGCAACCACGCTTCAATAGGTAAACCTAATACTTGTTTGTGGTTTAGTGAAATGATCCAAGAAGTGTTCTTGGATTATGTGGTTTCATGATTTAAATTTTTTCTAAACTCCGTTGCCCGTAGCAACTAGTGCGACTACTCGCTCCCGATCACATGCTATACAATCCTCATGACTTCATGATGCGCTTAAGTATTTTTCTCACATCCTTCAAGTGTTATCAGATCCATAGGTCGGAGGTTTTGGTTATGATCCATAAACCTAAGATGACTTGAGCATTTTGGGGTTGTGTGATGTTTCATCGCATTTCATTCATGCAATCTTGTTTAATTTGTTTTTTCGCCCTACTTAGAAGTTTTTAAACACATTATTATCCCTTGAAAGATGACCCCCATTAAATAAGTAACCCATGGGATATGATTTTGCATGATTTGGAATCTCATTACATAAGTTATGATCATTTTAATGAACATGTATTCACTATTTCGGGGATTGCGAATCTTGACATAATTAAAGAGTTACTTACATTTTAAAACTCCTAGAAATGCATGAATATCACTGGATTCTGTTGTAAATCAAAATATCAAACTATGAAAACTTATTTTTCTTGATTTTGATTTAAATTGATTGAGATATGATAATTTTAGTAAGTAGGGATCCGTTGGAAATTACATACTTGATCATGAGCCTAGTGATTGTCATTCAAATTAAATTAATGGAAATTAATGCTTAATTTCCTGGGATAATTATTAATGAATATTTATGAAATATTTAAATATTATGATTATTTCCTTCAATGACATTGACCATAATCAACTTTATTAGATATGATCTAGATCACAATTGTACATGAACCCTCTAACAAACATTGATGCTTGAATAGGATTGGAGATTTGTTTAGCAAATCTTCTTATAATGTTAATGACAAATGTTCTGATTATTATTATTATATGATATAACTTCGGTTGAATGACCGACTATCATCTCAAGTACAAAGTGATCAATTGGCAAAATCATGACCTGAGGTGGATATGATGTCTAGTCGGCGAGAGTTGGGGTAGCAGGTTGCTCCGTGAGCGGTATGTCCCACTCCCGTCGGTATGGGTCATGACGACGGGTAAGGAAGGGATAATGTTTGAAGGGATCATGATCTATTTTTCTAATTATTAAAATTCGAATAATATGTATTTTTGAGATAATACCATCCTTCAAGTAATAATCAAGTTTGTTGGTTGATTGATTGGATTGATAACAGATTTAATACGATTAAATTAATTAGATCCTACTAAAATTAAAATACTCTATTATGAATAGAGTTGTTATCTCCATTGAAAGAATAAATCATGTGAATATGATTCCTATAGATTAATCAAAATTTGAATGGGATATGGAGGATCACATAAGTGACATCCATGGTCTCCCGTTAAGGCAAAGGGTTTCGTCACTAGGGATTGTATGTAGGAGATGCATGTCCAAAGTGACAGCTCCTACAAGCGCATCTGGATCGGGCTCTTTGCTTCTCCAAAGAGTAATGTTGTATGCGTAGTGACCGCAATATGGAGTCCTCATATTATTGTGACCATTTTGGGTTGCACATAGTGAGTTGACGGTTGGTTCAATTAACGACTGGTCAACATCACCTTAGGGGGGGGGTGGTTCTGGATGTTAAAGATCGAATTGGGAAGGCAAGTTGGATTTGCAAGGCGGAATGTGTTCCTTCTTCTTTTTATCCGAGTTGCAAGTTGTCATATTATTGGGGTGTAACAAAGGTAAGAAGGAGATACCAAATCATTTTTAGATATACTGGTAAGTATATCTCTTACTTTGAATGTGAATAAGGGAATAAACTTTAAGAGCTGACAAGGAAAGACAACTTTGATATAAAATTCCTAAATAAAAGTAAAATATATATTTATGCAAATTTCTTATTTCAGATAATCCTCATTAAACACATTCAATACTATACTCAATAATGACCAGTAAAATATCATGGATTGGATCCATGATCAAGGTATTGTACTTGCAGTTGGACACATATTGTATGTGGTTGCAATGTACAAGCTTCCTCATAATAATGAGGAATGATAATTAAATAAACAATAGGTCCACAACCCTAGTGTTTTTATGTAATATGTTCTAGCATACATATGTGCTCTCGACGTTTAATCATGAATGACATGGTTCACTACATCATGTAGAATAGTGGCTCTATATATGTAAGAGAAGATGTACTTAAAATGTATGAGTACCTACCTGAACCAAAATCATTTAGAGTTTAGATGGATGTAGCTGATGATTGTCAACATTCTACAGTCTATACTCGAGTCATTCATGAACCTTCATAATATTCATATTGTATGAATTAAATTAGGCATGTTTAAATGTTGAAATACTCTTATATTGAAATCTTTTGAATTCAACATTCGAAATCCTTTATCTTAAGCAATGGTTGTTTACAGATGAAGGGAGCATAGTGGAAGCATGGGTCTGACACAATAAGAAGGAAAGTCAAAGAGTTGACTATACTTCTGTGACTTCCATATGACATCTAAAGAGTTGGATGAACGTCAATACTGTAATACGCTAATGCACTGATAGTGTGACTTTCTAGACTATCTTGGATCCTTAGAGAAGGACTCGGATAGTGTATCGGAATAATCTACATTGAAATTGACTTGCTTAGGAGATAAGATAAAAGTCTAATAATTGTATCTCATTCTTCTAATAACACTTGCAATTGATTGCATATGTTTTAGAAGACTGGAAATTTTGATCTTAAGATTTAATAGTCATCCACATGGATAATGATTCAAGATTTGCAACAATATCTATTGTATTGATAGACTTCATATTTTCAGTGGGAGAGCCCTTAGTCTTAGGGCATGTTTGGTTAGTGGGATGGGGTGGGTTGGGGTATCCACTTGTGAGTAGTAGGTTTTGGATGGTTATGAGGGTTGGGAGATGGTTAGTATAAGGAATGAGATGTGATATGACCTTGATTTGTGATATATTTCCATCCTAAGGTTGGAGGGGGATACACCGAGGTACACCGGGATACCCTAGTAATCAAATGGACCCTTAGAGATTGTCTCTGTGACCCAGATATTAGAATACACTCATTGTTTACTGCTAAATGTTGGAAATAAACATGAATTCTGAAATATACCTATCATTAAGAGTTATGATAGATATATTTCAGATAGTAATCTGACATCTGGAGAACACTACCAAATTAGAAAAATAATGAACGGTTCATTAAGATTTCTAATACTGAAAATAAACCTTAAAAAGATCAATACTAGGATGAAGATCATTTGATAATGATCTAGCATCGAGTCTTGGACATAAGTCTATTGATGATATTAATAGACAAGAGATGAAACTTAAGAGTGTTTGAAATTTCAAATGTTACATACCTGTGAATATTTATTCAAAGTAAAATTTCCAATACACCCTTCGTTGAGAATGGTGTAAGATGTCAAGGTATTCAGGATCTCATAGATATTGATGTATGTGGATCATCTATATTATAATAAATATTATGGATATGTGATATCTATTGATGATTCTGAGGCCTTTTGAAGTTTCGCTGACCTCTGAGGATCCGCCTCCATAGAAAATCAAAGTCAACGAAGCAATCAAAAAAGGGCTACTTCTTGATCCTCTCGTTCTATACGGTGATCGTGTTCGTGCTCTTGCTTTTGCATACTGCCAAGGGATGAAGGACCCTCCAGGGGTGCCTGCTCGTGCACGTCTGCCACTTTGAACAAGGGTGGGCACGGGTCTTGTGCAAAGCCCTCATGGACGAAGAGTTATTTGTGATATGAGATTTCCTCCCTTCACCTTAGAAAGCTTTGAAAATGTTCAAAGATTTTACAATTTTGGTTTAGAACCAAAATTTTAAAGTAATAGGAAAATGAATTTGATCTAATCTAGGTAGTTATTTCCTATTAGATGAACTCAAGGAATAACTTATAGAGATATGAATATCATTCCTATCTTACTCCTAATGCACGTTGGATCAGATGTGACATGATTTGATCAATGATGGATATAGCATAATTATCTCTTAGTCCTCATAAGCTATGTTTTGGAACCTAGCCTAGTGTTAGGCACTTGAGGATTTAGGGTTTCTTGGTCCATGACCATGTCATGGATGCAAGTAAGTTAGAATCTAGCACAAGAGAGTGCTAGTTCATTATAAAAATAAAGGATGGTATTGGATGCCTACTTTTTATGATCTTGAGATTCTTAAAAGATCTCATGTATGAGAATGTGATTCTTAAAGGATGAGACTCTCGAGAATCAATATGAAAATGAAGTAAAGGATCTCATTGAATCTTGAGAAGGTAATGAGGCTCTTGAAATTGGAAACTAAAAGGACAATTAAAGATGAAACACTAATACCTCTTCAAATGACTTTGAGGATGTATTCCATGTATCATCTAAGTCTAACAATGATCCGATTTCATGTGGTGAAACTTCTGAAGATCATGTCATGGAAAGATGCATGCTAGCAATGAAAGTCTAAAGTAGAGTTCATATACAAGTGTTGTATATACACCCTTGAGGATCCACCTATATGGGTAAGACATGTTAAGGTGTAAGTGGATCTTCAAGAAAAAGAAGGAACCTTATGAGAAGGTACAGTCCTTCAAAGCATGGCTCGTATCCACAAGATACACATGAAGAGAAGACATCACTTGCGGTGAGACTTGCTCTTCAGTGAACTTGTTTAAACCCATCAGAATATTGCAAACTATAGCTACACAACTTGACTTTGACATCTTCAAGATGGAAGTCAAGATTGCATTCCTCTATGAATACCTCTCCGTGGATATTCATATGAAGTAGCCCCATGGCTTCATAGTTGAGGAAAACAAGGTGTGCAAGATGAAGAACTTAATCGATGGACTCAAATAAGATTCTTGTAGTTGGAGCATCAGATTTGATGAAATTATAAAGGTTATGATTTCATATAGAATCTTGATGAACCATGTGAAGCTTAGTGGGAGTGCCATTGTGTTCGTCGTGATAAATGTAGTTGATATCCTAATCATTTAGAATGATATACTGATAATAATAAGTGTTTTATAGATTGGCTATACGATACATTGAGATATGATATCAAGGATACCTCTTAAGATCATAGTTCTGAAGTTGTTCAGAAGCATAGAAAAGAGGGTATTGGGACCGTCACATTAGTGGTACACCTTGGACTTGTTCCATTTTCAGGAAATTCCAAGAAAGCATTATTTTCCATAAGATATGCTACTGACCTGTCTAAAGGGATAGAACCTCAAAGAGTTGAGGATGTGAATTCCAAAGCTATATGCCCTAGTGCATCAGCTTTTGGAAGATCAGTGTATGCTAGATATGTACAAAAGACAGATATCTACCATGCAGTGGGGGTAGTAAACTGTTGCTATTCCTATTATGGAAATAAAACACTTGATTGCAGTAATAACAATATCTTCAAAGAGGACAAGACTTTCTAGATAGTGATCTCTAAGTCTTATCATCAAGAACTTAAGACTTTATAGATTGTGATCAAAAGGGTCTTAACTATAGATACCTTAGAGATTGAGATCTCCATGAATAATGGTATTCTGATAAGGATAATAGAAATTATATATTATTAATATTAATTATTGAATTGTAGTGTCAACAACATTATAATTGCTTCAAAATTGAGTATTGGTTGCATAAGATGCAACATTCTCATTGGATGCAAGCATTGCTAGTAGGAGATATACAAGTGTTGTAAAAGGACTTGGCATAGTCTCTCAAGAGTAGAGTAAATTATAAGCTTACCGAGCTATGTTTTTAAATAGCCTGTGATTGTCACATGAGTTTGGGTTTAAACATTAGCCTATTAATGACTCTTTGGGCTAGTGGGAGGTTGTTGGACATGCGAGCCTACAGCGAGCCATTATGAAATAAATGTTATTACAAATATCATTCCCTCATCTAAAAGAAAGAATAGCTAATTTGCTTAATAGGTCCCTTAGTACAATTAGATTTATGTATCATGGCCATCTTAATGATCATATAGTTGTTGATTCAATGGTTGAGTCATAGAGGCTGGTGTTTGAGTGAATATCTAGAGTTGGATTGAGGACCCATCAATCATCATCAAATGATTATTAAGAGAGGATCTCCAGCCTAAGAAGGAGATGGAAATCCTTTCTCTAAAGGCTAATATGTGACCGAACTCTTGATGCAGTTCCTCTGCATAGGAATAGAGATTTGGAGGTGTCAGATTAGTTGGGTCAAAGAGTTGACTTAATGAGAACGAGATAACTAAAGACCTATGTCATATACTGTCATGATATAGACATGTATCCCCTAACCGAAGACAGATGTGCTACTATATGTCTAAGTATGTACATTTGGCGGACCAATAGGTCTATAACCTAACAAAGGTCTATACATCGGCGTGCTGGTAAGAATGCAAGGGTATATGAGTAATACAATCTCTCAAAGGGATCATAAGGTTCATTGCTTAATCGGAATACATGAGCTTACTCATGATATATTGGGAAGAATCAAATTTCGTGCATGGTCTTCTCGCTTTGTAAGCTTGAATGAATTTGTAGGTTTGATATATGCTTTTTGAAAAGTATAAGATCAACACATGGGTATGATATATGATTTTGGAAAATATATGATCGATACAAACTCCCAATAATCAAATGATAAACTTAATGATAAAACCCTAAAGGAGACAGTCAAAATATATCTAAAACGTTGGATTTTTTCTAGGTCTTCCAGTATGCAAGATATACATGTATTAGGAATACCTAAGAGTGATGTTATCATAAATGATTGTTAACCACGACGCTTCCATTTCGAGTGAGTGATCAACTATGCATGGATTTTAGTGACTCCTTTCAGTATAGAAGTAATGTAATCTTAGTCCAAATGTTGGATGGTTATCTGAATGTGATTTAGATGCAATAAGAAGATTAGATTTACAGTCTTGATTTAATATAACATCTATGAGAGGTCCGCAAGATCTGGATTTGAGATGTGATCTCAAATCCAAGTCAATATATGTGGAATATAAAATCGTCATGTCCTTATATCCAAGTATCCGCGGAGAAAGCGCATTATCCTTGAAAGAGTTCAAGGATAATTTCACTGTTGATATATGTATCCAAGCATTGAAAAAATGATAATTAAATGTGATTTACTTATCACAAATAATATGAATTTGATTCATATTGTAAAGAGAGTTATCTGAGATAATTAAAAGTGATTTAATTATCAAAGATGTGAATAATGTGAATGTGATTCATGTTATTTGGATACATAAGAATGGACGTTCAGGATGATTAAATGTGATTTAATTATCATGGATACGAATGATGTGGATAGAACTATCCATATTAATCATATAATATAAATGTGATTTATAATATATTAGAGAGAGCCTATTATAATTTATATTTGTTGATTAATTATTGATGTGAATTCGATTCACATTTGATAAATAAGTAGATGCAACTGACTTTTTATTTCGGGTTGTGAATTTGATTCATAAATTTACAATGGCATGATTGCAATGTTCTCAAGATAATTGAGAATTATTATTGTGAGATAATGTTTGAATGAGATAATGTAATCTCATTAGAAAAGAGATTGTCATCTACCAAAGGTGGTGGATGACCACCAAGTCCCAATGGGATTGGGTGGTTGACCTTCCGTTTATTAGTAGATGATTATATCCTTCCAATTATCTCGAAGATAATTGATTTGATTTGAAATTAATTTATATTTATTTATCAATATATATATTAATTTAAATGAAGTTAATTATTGTTGTATTTCATAATAAGATCATGGCCATTGGAAGAAACACAAATCAATTTCATGAAGGATATGGGAAAATCCTTAAGCGCATCATGGAAGCGTGCAGATCACGTTGAATGCGATCGGGAGCGACTAGTCGCACTAGTGGATCCGGGCAGCAGAATTTTTAAAAAATTTAAAATGATGAAACCACATGATCCAAGAACACTTCTTGGATCATTTCATCTAATCAAAAAATAGGTACTAGGGTTACCTCTTGAAACGTGGTTGCAATCGAGTCTCTAAACCAAGAGACCTCTTGTCTCAAGTCCGATCCAACGAAGGAGACGCTTGCGAGCGCATTGATGAGATGCGTGCTCCTCGCAATCCATGTTGGTAATCCAAGCGGTAAATCTCCTTATCTCATCACACGAGATCCATCATCTTCTTCATGAGAGAGACGCACCGAAGGAGATGGAGATCCACGAGTATATGATTCGGTAGCATAACAATGATGTTGCAGCGATGACGACTCTCACAAGAGCTCCATGGTGGACGCCCACTATGAGAGAGAGAGAGAGAGGCTTGGTGTGTGGAGAAAGAGAAGGGAGAGAGAGCATTCGTTGTTGTAATCATGTACCTCGAAGAGAAAGGGGTGCCTCTTCTTATATAGGGTTTGTGGAGTCCATGGATCCCAATCCATGGACATCACACAATCAATGGGTGAGATTGATTTGTGTTTCTTTCAATGGATATGATCTTGTTGTAAAAACGCAACAACAATTAATTTTATTTAAATTATTATATATTGATAAATAAATATAAGTTAATTTTAAATCAAATCGATTGGCTAGTCTTGGAGATAATGCAGAGACTAACCACATCCCTTAAAAAAGGGAGATGGCTACCAATAATCTCATGATATTTCATTATCTCATGAGATCTCATTATTTCATGAGATCCAATTATCCCATGATATCTCCAATATTAATAAAAACAATTATTGTAAATTATTTCACAAAAATAATTCATAATTATCTTGTGAAATTTGCGATGATGCCATTGGAAAATGTGGATCACATTCACATCCCAAAACAAAATGTAAATTATATTTCAATTACTCATCGAATGTGAATCCAATTCACATCAATAATTAATTAACAAATATAAATCTCGGTATGCTCTCTCTAATATATTATAAATCACATTTATTATATACCTGATTAATGTGGATAGTGTTATCCACATTATTCATATCTATGATAATTAAATCACATTTAATCATCTTGGATCTCTTTTTCCATGTGCCCAAATAACATGAATCACATTCACATTATTCATACCATTGACAATTAACTCACATTTAATTATTTTAGATAACTCTCCTTATAATATCATTAAAGTTCATATTATTTATGACAATTAAATCACATTTAATTATTTATTTTCTCAACGCTTGGATACATAATATCAACAATGAAATTATCCATGAACTCTTTCAAGGATAATGTGCTTTCTTTGCAGATACATGGAGATAAGGACAGAGCGATTGTATTGTTCCATGTATAGTGATTTGGATATTGAGATCAAATCTCAAATCCAGATCTTGTGGACCTCCCTTAGATGTATGATTAAATCAAAATCGTAGATCTAATCTTCTTATTGCATCTGAATCACATTCAGATCAATGTCCAACATTTGGACCAAGATTAGATCAATTCTCTAGGAGAGAAGCCACTAAAATCTAGACATGTTTCATCACTCCCTTGGAAATGAAACGTCAAGGTTATACAATCGTAATGATCACATCACCCTCAGGTATTCCTATTACCTATACATCCTGCATACTGGAAGACCCAGATTAAACCTGAAATTTTAGATTTCTTTTAGACTGTCTCGTTCAGGGTTTCATCATTAAGGTTCTCATTCAGTCATTGGGAGCTTGGTATCGATCACATACTTTCCAAAAGCATATATCATACCCAGGTGTTGATCATATATTTTCTAAAAGTATATATCAAACTTATAAATTTAATAAAGCTTCCAAAGTAGGACGATCATGCATGGAAATTGATTCTTCCCAATATCTCATGAGTGAGCTCGTGTCTTTCGGTTTGGTAATGAACTTGTATGATCCTTTTGAGAGATCGTATTACTCATATGCCCTTGCATGCACACCAGCGTGCCGGTGTATAGACCTTGATTAGGTCATCAACCTATTGGTCTACCAAATGTACATACTCAGACATATAGTAACACATCTGTCTTCGGTTAGAGGATGCATGTCTATATCGTGACAACATACGACATAGGACTTTGGTTTTCTCGATCTCGTTAAGTCAACTCTTTGACCTAACTTATCTAACACCTCCGAATTTCTATTCTTATGCAGAGGACCTGCATCAAGAGGTCAGTTAGATATCACCAAATGAGAAATGATTGTCATCTCCTACTCAGGCTGGAGATCATCTCTTAACAATCATTTGACGATTTTCAATCTAACCCATTAGATATTGATCCAAGCACCAACCTCTATGATTCAATAATTAAATCAACAGCTTTATGATCATCAAGATGGCCATGTTACATTACCCTAATTGTACTAATGGACGCATTATGCAAATAAATTATTCTTCATTTCAGATCAGGGAATGATATTTGCAATAACATTTATTGCATAATGGCTCGTCGTGAGCTCACATGCCAACAATCTCCCACTAGCCCAAAGAGCCATTTATGAGCTAATCATTTAACTATTTAGAAAAATAGCTAGGTAAGATGATCAGTCACTCTGTTTTCGAGAGACTATACCAAGTCCTTTTATGGCACTTGCATATTTTTAATGTTGCAACCTATGCAACCAATACTCAATATTGTCAATTATAGTATCCTTGACACTAAAGCTTAATAATTATTATAACCAGTATTTCCTAATCCTTATTAGAATACCATTATTCTTGGAGATCTCTATCTCTTAAGGTATCTGAAGTTTAGGCAGAACCATATCATAAGGGAAAGAATTCTTTCTTGGAATTTTCTAGAAAATGAAAATGTTCAAGGTGTACTACTAATGTGACGGTCACAATACCCTTTTCTCTTTGCTTCTGAACAACTTCAAAACTAAAATACAAAAGGCATCCATGAGATCAAATCTCAAGGTATGGAATAACCAGTCAATAAAAAACTTATTATTATCCTTATATCATTCCAAATAATTAGGATATCATCTACATTTAGCATAATGAACACAATGGCACTCCCACTAAACTTCATACGGTTCATCAAGATTCTATACGAAATCATAACATTTATAATCCATCAAATCCGATGTTCCAACTACAAGAAGCGTTTTTAGTCCATAGATGAAGTTCTTCAGCTTGCACACGTTACTTTCCTCAACATGAATCCCTGGCGCTACTTCATATGAATATCCTCGGAGAGGTATTCATACAGAAATGCAATCTTGACTTCCATCTTGAAGATGTCAAAGTCAAGTTGTATAGCTATAGTTAGCAATATTCTGATGGGTTTAAGCAAGGTCACTGGAGAGTAAGTATCATCACAAGCGATGTCTTCTCTTCAGCATGTATCCTGTGGAAAAGAGACATTCTTTGAAGGTCTCTACCTTCTCATTAGGTTCCCTCTTTCTCTTGAAGATCCATTTAGACCTTAACGGGTATTACCCATATAAGTGGATCCTTGAGGGTCCGTATACAAAATTTGTATATGAAGTCTACATCAGACTTTATTGCCAACATCCATCTTTTCATGTCATGATCCTCACAAGCTTCATCACATGAAGTCCGATCATTATCAGACTTACCTGACACATGGAATACATCCTCAAACTCATTTGAAGAGGTATGAGTGTTTCATCTTTAATTGTCCTTTTTAGTTTCCGATTTGAGGATCCTCATTATCTTCTTAGATTCAATGAGTTCCTTCACTTCATTTTCATCTTGATTCTCAAGAGTCTCATCCTTTAAGAATCACATTCTCATAGATGAGATCATTTAATAATCTCAAGGACATAAAGTAGGTATCCAATACCATCCTTTATTTTCCTAACGAAGTATCACTTCTGGTGCAAGATTCCATCTTACTTGCATGGAACCTTATTAAGGATACATATTGTAGTCTCGACTACATATATACCTAGAAACTAAAAGGTAATAATGCTAATATTCATCATTGATAAGATCATGTCATACATTATCCAATTGTATCTCCCTACAACTCCATTGAGTTTAGGTGTATTAGGAGGAGTGAGATAGGAATAATTTTCCATTCTTTGTAAGGTATTCATGTATTCATCTAATAGGTATTGACTACCTAGACTAGATCAAATTCATTTTCTCAAACTTTGGTTCTAAACCAAAATTGTGAAATCATTGAATATTTCAAAGGTTTCTACGGTGAAGGGAAGAAATCTCATATCACAAAATCGTCAAATGATATCACATATCATCAATGTTTATTATAATATAAGTGATCCACATACATCCATATGTATGGGATATTAAATACCTTGACATCTTACACAATTCCCAGAGAAGGGTGCATTGGACATTTTTACTTTGAATATAAAATTCATAAGTATATAGGTTTCAGAATTTAAGACATTTTAAAGTTTCATCTCTTACTAGTCTATTGATCAAATCAACAGACAAATGTCTAAGGCTTGATGCTAGATCATTATCAAATGATCTTCATCCTCCTATTGATCTTATAAGGTTTAACTTTCAGTATTAGAAATCTTAATGAACTATTCATTAATTTTCTAATATAGTAGAGTCCACTAGATGTTAGATTATTATCTGAAATATATCCATCATAACTCTTATGATAGTTTATTCCAGAATACATGTTTATTTCCAACACTTAGAAATAAATTATGAGTGTATTCTAATATCCAAGTCATAGAGACATTCTCTAAGACTAAGGACTCTCCCACTGAAAATATGAAGTCTATCAATCCAATAGAGATTATTGCAACAATTGCATCAATATCTATGTGGATGACTAACCATAAAATCAAATTTTCAAGTCTTCTAAAACATATGCAACCAATTCCAAATATTATCAGAATAATGAGATACAATTATCATACTCTTAATCTGATCAAATAGGTAAGTCAATTTCAATGAAGACATGTATTATATAGATTATTCTGATGCACTATCTGAGTCCTTCTCTAAGGATCCTAGATAGGCTAGATAGTCATACTATCAATACATCGACTTATTACAGTATTGGCATTCATCCAACTCTTTGGATGTCATATGTATGGAAACTATATAAGTACAATCAACTCTTTGACTTTCCTTCTGGTGATGAATCCCTGTTCGTCACTCTTTATTCTTTTATTTTAGCTAATTATCTTGGCAATGCATCATGTAAATAGGTGTAAATACAATAACTTAGCAATATGCATGCATGTGTTAATAGTGAATAATTATCATGTATTTGTTCAAAACTAAAAGAATAAAGAGAAAAATAAGGAAGTATTTAGAATAAATACTGAGTGACCCGAACCACAGGAGAGGGCCAAGCATTTGCCTGATAGCCAAATAAAATAAATAGAGAGAGATAGGGCCACTCCACCTTATATATTTGTCTCATGTGTGTACATAATTTATTTTTGTAGAAATAAAAATAAAACTATGTTTTTACCTCCTTATATATTTCTAAAAATAAAATAAAAAGAAAATAAAAACTCTCTCTCACTTGTACATAATACTTGTATATATGTCTCCTTCCCTATTATTGTGTACTTGTAAAGACATAATAAAAATAAGACAAGTTGTTTTATACTCCAAAAATTATTTTTTAAATAAATAAAATATAAAATTAGCGTATTTGTGTGAAAATAACAAATTAAAAATAATTTTACAAAATACATAGGTATAATATACATGTAAAATACAATATATTGTATAAGGAATAATTTATTTTTCCTAAAAATAAATAAAAATCATAGAAAAATAACATGAAAAATAACAAACACTTTTTATTTTATACACTTTTTTATTTCAAATCATTTATTATTTCTTATTGAATTTATAAAGTATTTTTTAAATTCTATTTTCTGACTGGTTCACGGTAGAATATTGACCCGGGTCAATGCCTTCTTCGAGGCTTGACCCAACCCGATCTCCCTCCCGAACCTACTTCTCGAAATTCTCTAGGTTAGATCGTGCACTCGTTTGCCCCGAAACTTTGCCCGCGACTTCCCCATGGATCTAGGATCCTCGCGGATCCCTAGGAAATCGCGAATCTTTCTCGGTTCACGCACCCTTGCCTGATATTCCCAGCCACATGGGACTGCTATAAAATCACTCATCTGCCTCCCCAGGTTAGCAGCTCATGCCTCACTCCCTCTTGATACCCTATAAACCTCCAGCATGGTGACAGCCATCTGAGGGCCCTCTTGGTGATCGATTTGGTGCAGTAACGACGACACTCCCCCTTTGTGGTTGGACCTCCACCGCGAGAAGCCTCCCTCACCTTTCACCGCTTGGTCGAGGCCATAACCCTAACTCCCACCTTTGCCTGAAGCCCAGGAGTTGATCCAGATCTTCAGGTGAACTTCTTACCTTCCACCTTAGTCCATTTGATTCCAATCTTTCAGTTGTTCTCCATCTTCGCTATGCCAGCTCCGACCAACATGTTGGAGCTCCGTCACTCATTCCCAGCCGCTTCGATCGAACCATCTGCTCACCCTCCAGCTCCTTCCGCAATCTGATCCCCCTAATCTTAGCCTATCTAGCTAGGATTAGGTCCAAGATCTCCCTCTACCATGACCGCCGGAGATCGACCCCCATTCACCCCCCTCTTCTTTGGTTTTTATTCCTAATAACCCAGATTGGAGTAGAGCTCCGAGTGAGAGCTTCTCGTTGCAGGTCCTGTCGCACGTTGAGAGCCTCTAAACGACCCTCACCTAAGCTCGCCAGAGCAGCTCTAGGTACCCTTCACCGTAACACCGATCCGACCGATGGAGCTCCCATCTGACCCGTCCACCTGACGCGGAACCGTCCCACGATCACTCAGGTGCCGGATGATCTTCCATCGGAGCTGAGGATCTCGTCCCTAGCTCCGACGAATCTCATCCAAGGGATGTTCTTCAAGACAATCATGCACCGTTGGATCCACTCCGCCCTCCATCTCGATCGTCAGTTCAGCTGACATGCCAGACCGTTAGATGGCAGATCTAACGGCCTCGTACGCACCACGTCCCCAACCATCAGACACCGTCAGATCTGACACCTGACGATACCAGAGCCGCACGATCTCGCCACACCAGCAGCTGACACGTAGACTCCCATACGTGACTCACGTGCATCGAGGGTATACTTCTCTTTTTACCATGTATTTAGTTCACTTTATATTTTGGTCTATAAAAAGAAAGTTGAAGTTGAACCTTTTTTGCAATATAGTCCTTGTAGTTTCTGTGATTTGAATTTTAGTCCTTCATGTCTGGAGGCAAGTGCTTGGACACGTGTACATTGGTGTATTTGCACTTTTCATGTGCAACTTTTCATGTGTTATGGTTTGAATGAATATTTTTTGAAATTGCATTTATACCCCTGTGAACGTTGAATTGACGCATGTGTGGAATTTGTGGTGAATTTGCAGTTTCTCCCCTAGACTTTTGATGCATGTTAATAATCAGAACATAAACTTAGATAAATTGCACTTAGGTCCTTCTATCCAATGTGTGTTATTTTTAATTAAATAAATATCAAAACTACTCCAAAAATTCTAAAAATTTTAAACATAGATCCTGCTACTGTATAGTATTTTTGATAATTTTTGTGACGCGTTTTGATTTTATTTACTATTTTATAAAATTCAAAAATCCTAAAAAATGTCTTGGTCTATGTTGAAAAATCAATTAAAAATCGAAAATACCTTCAAAAATTCTAAAAAAATCATGTGTGTTTGTTTTGCCTTGCTTTCATTTCAGTAGCATTTTTCTTCTTTATCTTTTAGAAAATACCTAAAAATGCAAAGGACTAAAAACCTTATAAAAATCATTAAAGAATCTACAAAAATCAAAAAAATGTGTTTTCAGTTCCTATAGGTAGATTTTATTCTATACCTTCACATAAAATTGCTGCTGGGATTTTATAGGCATTTTAATTAATTTTAATTTTTCTTTATATCCAGGTTGTACATAGCTTGTTGTTTTTGGTATTATTCCATTTTCAGAAAATTATATAAAAAAGGAAAAACCCCATAAAATACCCAAAAACGTTTGAATTTTTTCAAAAACATAAAAATATTCTCGTTTTGAATTTTTGAGTAATTTTGAGCCTTAAAATAATTGCTTGAGTGTGCCTTTTTGCCTTTTCCTTACCTCTTTTCTTAATAATAAATCATAAAAAATTTAAAAAATAAAAACCACCAAAAATTCCTATATTTCTTGGATTACCAGACTACTTTGTAGGTTTCATCCCGTGCACCTTGGGTTCGACACTGGTGGCTACACCAGGTTAAATAAATAGCAAGATCGCTTGCCTTATTTTTATTGTGGGTTGATTTTGTTGGTGGTCTACTTTTTCTCGTTGAGCCCGGTTCGAGTGGTTGTGGTCACAACGACCTTTGATATCACTTAACCTTAGTTGCTCGGGCCGCTCATCAGAATGGCGTCGTTGCCGGGGAGCACGGCTTAGTAGTAGGTTTTCTTGATTCTTTATTTGCTTCTAGTGTTTGTTTTTCTTACTGTGATCTGACATAGTTTCTATTTTTCTCTTTCTTATGAGGGGGCCAACCGAGCGAGGGCGGCATTCCTGCCGGTACACCCAAGCGAAGCGGAGGCAGCTTGTTTGTTCATCGGGCACCAGGAGAGCGTAGGAGAAGAGGAGCAGAAGAGTTGGAGGATTTTGTTGTTGTTTAGAACTTTTAATACTTTATTATTGTAATAATAGAGGGACTCAGACGGTGGACTGTTTGGACTTAGCATATCGGGGTCTGTTTCGTCGAGCACCGGTGTGCTCGGGGGACCTCACTACGGTTTTCGTCGCTTTTGCTTTTTCACATTTGTTTCATTTTGATTCTCGAAGGATTTATCCCGTAGACTTAGGAATTTCATTGATTGTGACGTAATTTATTAAGGCCCAACCCTAATTATCTGCTTGCACCTATAGATCGTTAATTGGTCCTAATTTAATAAATCACAAGAAAAAGTTAGTTTAATTAGGACCAAGTCCACGTGCCGTGAGGAACCACATACAATGCTGGAAGGACCCGTTGTGGTGGGTACCGAGTGGTTCCTAAGATCGGACTCTGGACTTGTTCTGATTGGATAGCTACTATTCTTCTCGTGTAGAAATTACTTCTTCTAAGTTCGTTTTCTTCTTGCATCATATAGGTAGTTTTATTCCTGTCTTTCAATTTATGCGTGGATCACCCTACATGTAAAGAGCTAGAGTCAGGTAAGCATTTCTTACTCTGCATGATCATCGTGTTTGATCGTGCATCAGCTTTTTCAACTTCTCCCCCTGTTTTAGAATTAAAATATCAGAATATCGAAAAATTTGTTAGGTGTTGCTTGTTATTGTAAAAATACCTAAAAGAAAAACCCTAAAATTGGGACTCCTAAACATACTTGATCATAAAAGACACTCACTGAAAAATTTATCTTGGGAGAGCAATTCTCTCCTTGTTTGGTTTGGATGAGAGAGAGAGTGACGAGTACACTAGGATAGAGCCACACTCGAACTCTTGGCAGACTACGTGCATTTTATACGGGACAGTCTGTTGAGAGCATTGGGTTCCTACCATCCCGCTTAAATGCTCTGATAGACTGAATTATCACCTAATAAAATATACAAGATAACAGTCCGAACTTTTACAGTCATCAGCTCAGTGTTGAGTAGGTGAATAGGGGATTTGTCTCTCTTTATCTTGTTCATTTCCAGATCTCATCCGCCTTCCTCTCCATATCACGATGACGGTCCAAAGATCCCTTAGGTAGCCATTGATTGCACTACTTTTGAGCACTCCTCCCCATTCTTCTAGGTTGGTTCGTGAGAGCCCAGACCCGCTCTCCGAATCCGAGTTTGACTCCACCCTGTTCTCCCTCGACCACCCTTCTACCAGTCTCGTGCTGCCAGAGCAGAGATTGCAACAGATGTATATTCATTTGACGGCACCTGAGTTTGGGTCTTTTACCATGGCGGAGACGATGGCCAGCAACGAGGAGCGCACTGATGGACCCAACCAGACGCACACTTATGTTCTTGATCAGGGTTCCATCAACAACACCCTATTAGCCTCCCTGGTGACTATGAAGCGACAGATAAGAGATCAGGGGGCTTTCATGACTGACATGTGCAGGGAGATGGCTCAGATACGAGCAGACAGAGAGCAGAATAGAGCAGGTGGAGGAGGAGACATTCCTGAGCGAGGAGAAGGAGATGGACCACTTCCAGATGAGACAGTGGAGCCAGTCCGACCAGCACGCCCCATGAGAGAGTTGCACGACCCTGGTGAGACTCTAACACATCGTTGGATTCAGTTGCCTACCATTCTGGGAGATTTCAAGCTCCCTCCTCAGACTATTCAGTTACTGCCCAGATTTCACGGGTTAGCCACCGAGGAGACACATCTCCATCTTCAGGAGTTCGAGATGATCTGCAACACTGTCCACGACCGATTCGTAGACGAGGATACCATCAAGATGATGGCTTTTCCGTTCTCCCTTGTCGATAGAGCAGCCAATTGTCTGAACCATTTAGGGAGAAACCTGACATCTTGCGAATAGCTCCAGAACGAGTACTTGAATAAGTACTATCCACTCGTCCGGACGAATGCAGCATGAGCCCTCATCAACAACTTCTATATGCTTACCAATGAGCAGTTTCACAAGGCATGGGACCGTTTCAGAGAGCTTATTGACCGGTGTCCACATCACGACACATCCAAGCCCAACTTAGTGCAGAGCTTCTTTTGTGGGCTGACATCGGAGCTACAGGGGCTCGTGAATGCATCTTGTGGGGGATCTTATTTTACCAAGGATGAGGATCAATTCTGGGCTATCTATGAGGAGATGGCTGATAACTACACTGTCATGTCCCAGACCTGAATCTACACTCAGGGGAAGACCTACCCACAGGTTGCATCCTACCAGAGGATTGCACGGATCGATGCAGGTCCATCCACTTCATCAGCAGCCGCAGCACAGGCAGAGTCATCTGTTGCTGATATGGGTATCATCAGCGATAAGTTGGACCACATCGAGCTCATTGAGAAGAAGCAGTGTCAGGGTATGTCACA
The DNA here is from genome assembly GCA_037367405.1 of Ottelia alismoides. Taxonomy (NCBI): domain Eukaryota; kingdom Viridiplantae; phylum Streptophyta; class Magnoliopsida; order Alismatales; family Hydrocharitaceae; genus Ottelia; species Ottelia alismoides. The sequence goes on along the minus strand of JAZKJV010001148.1, from coordinate 1,078,470 downwards.
GATGGATCAGATGGCACAGACATTGGGTGTCCTGAAGACCCAGATCATGTGTCTCCAGGAGGCACTGACGGCTCCTCAGCCTAGTCTCAGGTCACGGGCGGATCCTAGCAGCAGCCGCTCGACCCAGCACTCCGTCAGGCATAGACAGGTTCACCATGTTCAGGCGGAGTCTTTCCAGTAGCTACAGCAGTATTCCAGCCATCACCATCTCAGGACACTCATATGATGGCGTACCAACAGGATCAGCCCCTGGTAGTCCTTCCCCCACCTCCTTACGAGCAGGAGTTGTTGATGGACGTCAATGGGATTTGGTACGACCGACCACACACTGAGAACCGTTGAGACCATTCCGGATTCCGTTGGTTAGACGAAGGTTCTTATTCCCAGCAGCAGCCTCCAGTTCAGGGTAGGTAGTATAGCCAGCAGCAACAGCCCCAGTTCCCACAGCCACAGCAGCACTATCGGCAGGGTCCTCGTCGACAGCTGTGGAGGCAGCAGCAGCAGCCTCAGCAATACTCTTAGCAGTATCCCCCCCATCCTTCCCAGTAGCAGCCTTACTTCCAGAGAGGCAACATGTCCAGTTCTCATGGGCCAGCCGATGAGAACCCAGCACTTGACGACCTGGCTTGCCTTGTTTCTGAGCAGCATGCCACTTTCAGACAGGAGATGGACGAGTTCTGTTAGGAGATGAGGGAGATCATCAAGGGTAAGTCCGCTCATGATGATGCCTCTCATGATGATGTTGATGATAGTGGTGTTGATGCCACCAAGGATGTAGATCCAGCTGACGCTACTGAGGCCGTCACTTCACCAGATATAGGAGGTGGTGCTGATGCCACCAGACATGTTGATGCTGAGCCAGAGAGAGGTGCTGATGCCACGAGTCCAGATGTCGCGGGTGGTACTGGGGACACCCATTCTATTCCTGTTGCATTTCCATCTGTTTCTGGATCTCAATAGTATCTAGAAAAATCCAAAAATAATAATAAAGGAAAGGGTTTTTTATTTGCGATTCCATCTGTGATGCCTGGAGATATTTGTATGGATTATGTTTTGTCTCAACAGCAGGAACCCATTCCTAGCCCTCCATCTGAGGAGGGCCCGGCCATCCCCTTCCTCCAAGCATTCCACTTGGCTAAGGGGAATAAAAAGAAAATCCAAAAAAATCACAGCAGTTAGAGTTCATCCAACAGATGATAGACAAATTCCAAGTTCACCTGACTCTATAGGAGGCCCTTGAGCACATCCCTCTTTCCCATAGGAACCTTAGAGAGAAGACTATCATTCGCAAGAAGAAGAGGAACCACCATGCAGAGATCCATGTGCTCACTAGGGCTGCCTGCTTCGTCATTTAGAACCGTCTACCAGCCAAGAGGCCAGATGCAGGAGCTCCTATGTCAGATGTCATATCCATGAGTAGAGATTGGATCGAACTCTATTAGACAGCGACTCTTCCATCAACCTACTTCTGACAACCTTACTCGATTGATTCAAGTTTGTCCCTCTTCGACGGAGTAGGATAGTCCTTCAGTTTGCTGATAGATCTGTTATGAGGCTGAAGGGGTTGTTGAAGGACATTGTTGTCACAATTCAGGGCCTGAAATTCCCCGTGGAATTCATTTTATTGGACATGGAGATACCTAAGTCTATGACCAATACCCCCATCAGTTTAGGACGCCCATTCTTGGCCACTGCCAAGGTAGTGTTCGATCATGATAGCGGGAAGGTGTACTTTCGCATCGAGGGTGAGAGTATACAAATAGAGACGATCGATGAGACCAGAGCATGAGATTCAGCTTGCTCAGAGTAGCTCAGCGAGTTATAGCAGATGCTAGAGGCAGAGTGAGACGTCCACCAGGAGTGTGATTTTGTGATTACTGGTGATGAATCTGCTTGGACTAACCTCATTTCACAAGTCATCCTCTCACATTCAGATGTTATTGAGTCACAGATTTCAGCAGAGGAGGGCTTAGAGAGCATACTCTTTGTAGAGGACACATTCGAGGCTGTAGACCACGTTCCAGATAGTGAGGCAGTTTCTTTCCCTTGTGATTCAGATTCAGATCCCTCGGAGTCAGATATTGATCTAGCAGAGTTTGATGAGTTGGTAGCGTGTCTGATTCATACAGAGCCATCAACTATGGTGGAGATTGATCCGATACAGAGAACAGATACACCAGCAGAGCAGTCTACACTGGATTTTCATGATCAGCGAGAGTTCTCCCACGCAGATTTGGTCGCCGTCACTCAGACTATTCTGAGGCTAGATTTGCCAGCTCCCAGTTGCCCAGAGTTGAAGCCTTTGTCGCAGTCGCTGAAGTATAGATTCCTTGCGGGTGATCATGAGATGTACCGAGTCATTATCTCAACAGACTCTACTAGAGAGCAGAAATCTCGATTGATGAAGGTTCTTGAAAGGAACCGCAACACGATAGGATAGAGTGTAGCTGATCTCCAAGGGATAAGTCTGACCCTGTGCTCCCACCATATCTATCTCGAAGAAGACTCTAGACCATTAAGTGAGTTCCAACGACGGTTGAACCTGAACCTTCGAGAGGTTGTCATGAAGGAGAACTCGAAATGGTGGAGCGTCGATTTTATCTACCCCATCTCCGAATCCAAGTGGGTTAGTCCATTACATGTGATGCCCAAGAAGACAGGAATCACTACAGTTGTGAGTGAGTCTGGAGAGGAGATAGTATCGGGTACCCACTTTTTGGAGGGTTTGTGTGGACTACATACGATTGAATCAGGCCACCAAGAAGGATCATTTCCCGCTGCCTTTTATTGATCAGATTATAGAAAGGGTAGCTGGGAAGAGTCGTTATTATTTTCTTAACGGGTACTCTGGCTACAATCAGGTGGCCATTGCATCCGAAGACCAGGACAATACTACATTCACATGTCCGTTTGGGACATATGCTTTCAGACGGATGCCCTTTGGTCTATGCAAAGCTCCGGTGATATTCCAGAGGTGCATGTTGTCCATCTTTTCAGATATGGTGGGTGACTACTTAGAGTTCTTCATGGATGATTTCTTGGTGTATGGTGATGGGTATGATGCTTGCCTTGACTACCTGTACCATGTCCTTCAGCACTGCATTGAGGTCCATCTAGTTCTATCTTGGAGGAAGAGTCACTTCATGGTGACTCAAGGGACGGTGCTTGGTCATATCATCTCCAACAGGGGCATGGAGGTTGATGCGGCCAAGGTGGATATCATCAGGAAACTCAATCCACCGTCCAACCTGCGACAGTTACGATTTTTTTTGGGGCACGTCGGTTTCTAATGATGATTCATTCATGATTTCAATAGGATTACCTGACCATTGATTGATTTGCTGACCAAAGACAACGAGTTTAGTGTAGATGACAAGTGTCTTATATCATTTGAGACTCTCTAGATTCTAGTTTTTGAGGCTCCTGTCCTTCAGCTGCTTGATTGGTCTCTCCCATTTGAGATCATGACGGATGCCTCTAATTTTTCCGTGAGGGTCGTGCTGGGACAGAGGAGGGATGGAGTGCCTTTTTCCATTCACTACTTTAGCCGTACATTGGATGCCACACAACAGAATTAAGGATAAACCTAGAGTCAAGAATGTGGTGGGCGATCATCTCTCTCGATTAGAGCATCTTGAGGAATCTGAGCAGACTGATACCATTTTTGAGACCTTCCCAGATGAGGCGATCCTTGCTATCGCCTCTCTCCCGTGGTATGCTGACATTGTGAACTATCTTGTTGCCAAGAATGTTCCACAAGGTTGGCCCAGGCAGCGACTTGAGACCTTCCTAGCGAATGCCAAACCTTACCATTGGGAGGATCCCATCCTTTATCATGAAGGAGGGGATAGTGTTTGGCGTCAGTGCATTCCTCAGGAGGAGCACCATAGCATCCTCACCTACTTCCACAAGCTGGAGGTAGGGGGACATCATTCTGGGAGGAGAACGACACAGAAAGTGCTCCAATCCGTCCTATGGTGGCCTACCCTCTTCAAGGATTCCGATGAATTCGTGAAGAGGTGTATTGACTGTCAGAGGATGGACACTTGTGGACAGTATGATATGATGTCGATGCAGCCCCTTCACTTCTGTGAGGTTTTTGACGCATGGAGCATCGATTTCATGCGTTCATTCCCTAAGAGTCAAGGATTTGAGTACATTCTGTTGGCCGTGGATTATGTTAGTCGTTGGGTTGAGGCCATCCTCACCCGAACCGCAGATGCTAGGACTCTTTGCAGATTTTTAAGGAAGAATATCATTTCACGGTTTGGGATACTTAGAGTTTTGATATCTGACGGGGTGTCTCATTTCTTCAATGACAAGGTAAAGGTCCTTGCTAGCGAGTTCAGCATTGACCATCGTATAGCCACTCCATATCACCCTCAGACCAATGGTTTTGTTGAAGTATCGAATAGGGAGATCAAGACGATATTGTAGAAGGTAGTCTGCCCAGACCGAAAGGATTGGTCACATCTTTTGGACTCGGTCTTGTGGACATATCGAACTTCCTTCAAGACTCCTTTGGGTACATCTCCCTTTCGTCTCGTTTATGGCAAGCCCTCCCATTTACCTGTTGAGATTAAGCACAAGTCACTTTGGGCTGTCATAGATATATTATTGGATCCAGTGAGCATAGGAGATCAGAGGAAGGCAGAATTAGCAGCCCTGGAGGAGCTTATAAATACAACCTTTTCGAGCAGCCTACATTATAAGGAGAGAGTGAAAGAAGGGCATGATTCTCATATCAGCCATAAGCAGTTTGAGCCAGATCAGAGAGTATGGTTGTTCGAGCTAGTCTTAGATTATTTTCAGGGAAGTTGCAGAGCAAATGGAAGGGACCATAACTGGTCCGAAAGGTACATGACAATGGGAGTATTAACATATCTGAGATATCATCTGCGTCTACCTTTTGTGTTAACGGACATCGGCTCAAACCATATCTAGATCATGAGCCGATGGTCGTTGACGTTGCCCCGATTCATTTTACGTTAGATGTGGTCTTTTACTCATATTTGTTGCATCTCATGCTTGAGTATCACTGTCCTCTGCCCTGTATAGATCTAGATGTCCATATTATCTCATTCTTTAGTCCAACACCCCATTTGCATCTCATGATTATGCTATACTTAGGGTGTACTTTACCCTAAGTATAGGGGGTGTCAGACTCTTGATTATACTTTTGATTCTTTTTACCTTTGTTTTGCTACCTATACTTAGGGATATTTCACCCTAAGTATAGGGGTGGTAAATCCTGTACATCCTATCACTCGGTTTCCCCTTATGTACAACCCGCTATACTTAGGATTACTTGATCCTAAGTATAGGGGAAAACACCGAGCTCTCTTCATTCTATTTGTTGATCCGTTGTTGTAGTATGCTTCTCTTTTTCACTTCCCTATACTAAGCACGAGTTATGTCTTCTTCATCGCTCTTGATCCACTCTGAAGACATTGTTCAAGCTAAGTATAGGGGGGTGTCGTATATATTTCATATATACTTTAGCCATAACTCATACTTTGTGTGAGTGTGTTTATAAATAAAATGGCTAAAAACCTTTGTTTAAAAACCACAAAAATTTAAAATTTCTCTTGTACATGAAATTCCTTCTTGCACATACATAGTTATTTCTACAAATTATTTTTGTACAAATGTTTGTAAAAAATATGTTGTGCGTAAAAAGTTTGTAAATATTTTGATATCAAAATTATGTATATAGTACAATTTTTTTGTAAAATATTTGAAAAACAAAAGTTTTCAAAAAGCCTTGTGTAAATATGTGTAAATAGTTTGCAAAACTTCTACATCCATGCATTCATTTAAACATTTTGCAAAAATTTTGCACATTTTCAAAAATTTGCATAAAAAGATTTTTGTACCTACTTGTACTTTCTTCTGAATCATCATTGACATTTAAACTAGCCTGGAATTAAATTGGAAAAGGTAGCTTGGTTAAGACCTTAATCCACCTAATTCTAAGAGGAACCTTATAGGGATTAGGGTTAAGATTCTTCAGGTCCATTTGGGACTTAATTCTTCGAGTCCACTAGACTATGATCACATGTCATCTTGATGAGCCTACATATAACACTTAACAATGCACACATGACTCTTACAGACAATGGCTTTACTTGCACCAGCACCTTATACATAGCTCTCTACGGATGAGGTGGTGAGGAGGCAATTTCCTTTGGCTTCGGGTAGCATACGAGGGTAGTACTTCTAGGCAGAACCTCTCGTCATCTTTTAGTGAAGGAAGTGTGTCTCAACTTGGTCAGGCGGTGTTGAGGTCTAAAGACAGGAGTGTGGGTTGCAATAAAGCTTCAAAAGAGGGATATCTGGCTCAAGAGGAAAAAGTCCTTATGTATATACGTTGCACCATGTAGATATGTTGTACATATGCACATCAAAAACATGTGCAAAAGAATGAAAAAAACTCCAAATAAGTGGTGGGTCTGATTGAAAATAAAATACCCACCAGAGTGTATATAGCCAAATAAAGCAAAGCTTACGTTACCCATTCTCATCTCATGAAGCTTGCAGCGGGAGACTTAGCTACATTGGTTGGGCTCCCAAGGATACATGACTACACTGGTCATGGTCCATTCTCTTCTTCCTCCTCTTCTTGAGCCGATTGCACTTGAAATTAAAAGGGAATACCCCTCTATTCGAGGACAGAGCTGTTGGACTAGGACATTAGAGTTACCTTGTTAAGGGGGGTTGTTACTTTGCCATTTCTGATGTGGGGAGCTACATATCACTTACACAGTACAAGAAAAGATTCACGGTCATTAGAGTTTGTGTATGTAGACTTGTTCTGATCTGGAGCATTGAGGAGTCTTGACCATAAATTGGTGGAACTTAGAGGCTGTTGAATTTCAAACCTATGTCCAAATAAGGTTCCGACAAACTTATAATCTAAAGGTCTGACTGAGCTCCATACTCCAATTTAATGAAGACATGTTTAATAATCAATCTTGACTCTCCTTCTCTCCTTCTTTTTCTTTCTCTTTCTCTTTCTCTTTTTCTTTTCACTTCTTTTTCAAATAGTGTTTGCTAACGAACTAGCAAAGGTAAAGTATAGGGGTTGATGAATCCATGTTCATCACTCTTTATTCTTTTATTTTAGCTAATTATCTTGGCAATGCGTCATGTAAATAGCTTTAAATACGATAACTTAGCAATATGCATGCATGTGTTAATAGTGAATAATTAACATGTATTTGTGCAAAAATAAAAGAATAAAGAATAAAACGAAAAAGAAGGAAGTATTTAGAATAAATATTGAGTGACCCGAACCACAAGAGAGGGCCAAGCATTAGCCTGATCGTCAAATAAAATAAGTAGAGAGAGATAGGGCCACTCCACCTTATATATATGTATCATGTGTGTACATAATTTATTTTTGCAAAAATAAAAATAAAAATATGTTTTTACCTCCTTATATATATTTCTAAAAAAATAAAAATAATAAAAGAATAAAAAATAGAAACTCTCTCTCACTTGTACATAATACTTGTATATATGTCTCCTTCCCTATTTATTGTATACATGTAAAGACAAAATAAAAATAAAAGAAAAATTGTTTTACTCCAAAATTATTTTGTAAATAAATAAAATATAAAATTGGAGTATTTATGTGAAAATAACAAATTAAAAATAATTGTACAAAATACATAGGTATAATATACATGTATATAACACAATATATTGTATTAGGAATATTTTTTTCATAAAAATAAATAAAAATCACAGAAAAATATCTTGAAAAATAACAAACATTTTTTATTTTATATAATTTTTAATTTAAAATCATTTATTATTTTTAATTGAATTTGTAAAGTATTTTGTAAATTCTATTTTCTAATTGGTCCACGATGGAATATTGACCAAAGTCAACGCCTTCTTCCAGCTTGACCCGACCTGATCTCCCTGCCGGACCTTCTTCTCGAAATACTCTAGGTCGGACTGCACACCCATTTGCCTGAAACTTCGCCTATGTCTTCCCCATGGATCCAAGATCCTCGCGGATCCCTGGGAAGCACGATCTTTTTCGGTTCGCGCGCCCTTGCCCGATCTTCCCAGCCACCTATGACTCCTATAAAATCACTCATCCGCCTCTACAGTTTGACAGCTCGTGCCTCACTCCCTCTTGATACCCTAGAAACCTTAAGCATGGTGGCAGCCATCTGAGGGGCCTCTTGATGATCGATTTGGTGCGGTAACATCGGTGCTCCTCCTTCATGGCCGGACCTCTGCCGCGAGAAGCCTTCCTCGCCTTCCACTGTTTGGTCGTGGCCATATCCCCGGCGCCCACTTTTTTCCTAAATCCCAGGAGTTGATCCAGATCTTTAGGTTAGCTTCTTATCTTCCACCTTAGTCCATTTGATTCCAATCTTTCAGTGGTTCTCCACCTTCGCTCCACCAGCTCCGACCAAATAGTCGGAGCACCATCACTCATTCCCAACTGCTTCGATCGAACCATCCGCGCACCCTCCAGCTCCTTCCTCAACCTGGTCCCCTAATCTTAACTCATCTAGCTAGGATTAGGTCCAATATCTTTCTCTACCATGACCACCGGTGTCGACCCCCATTCACCCCCCTCCCCCCCCCCCCCCCGCTTCTTTGGTTTTCATTCCTAATAACCCCGACCGGAGCAGAGCTCCAAGTTAGACCTTCTCGTTGCAGGTCCTGTCGCACGTTGAGAGCCTCCAAACCACCCTCTACCAAGCTCACCAGAGCAGCTGCAGGTACCCTTCACCGTCACTCTGATCCGATCGATGAAGCTCCCATCCGATCCGTCCACCTGACGCGGAACCGTCCCACGACCACTCGGGTGTCGACTGATCTTCCATCAGAGCTGAGGATCTCGTCCCTAGGTCCAACGAAGCTCATCTAGGCATTATTCTTCCAGACGAGTCCTGCACCGTTGGATCCACTCTGCCCTCCAGTTTCCATCTCGATCGTCCATTCAGCTAACATGCCAGACTGTTAGATGTCAGATCTAACGACCTCGTACGCACCACATCCCCAACCATTTGACACTGTCAGATCTGACACCTGACGAGACCAGAGATGCACGATCGCGCCACACCAGTGGCTGACATGTCGACTCCCACGCGTGACTCACGTGCATCGAGGGTATACTTCTCTTTTTACCCTGCATTTAGTTCACTTTATGTTTTGTTCTGTAAAATAAAAGTTGTAGTTGAACCTTTTTGCAATACAGTCCTTGTTGTTTTTGTGATTTGCATTTTAGTCCTTCCTGTCTAGAGGTACGTGCTAGGACACATGCACATTGGTATATTTGCACTTTTCATCTGGAACTTTTCATGTGCTATGGTTTGAATGGATGTTTTGTGAAATGCATTTATACCCCTATGAACGTTGAATTGACGAATGTGTGGATTTTATTGGTGAGTTAGCTGTTTCCCCAAACTTTTTGTGCGTGTAATAATCAGTACATAAAATTTGATAAATTGCATTTATGTCCCTGTAACCGGTTTGTGTTGTTTTTAATTAAATAATATCAAAACTACTCCAAAAATTCTAAAAATTTTACACTAGCTCCTGCTACTGTATAGTATTTTATTAATTTTTGTGACGTATTTTCATTTTATTTACTATTTTCTAAAATTCAAAAACCCTAAAAAGTGTCTTTGTCTATCTTCAAAAATCAATTAAAAATCGAAAAATACATTTAAAAATTCTAAAAAAATCTTGTGTGTTTATTTTACCTTGCTTTCATTTCAGTAGCATTTTTGCTTCTTTATCTTTTAGAAAACACCTAAAAATTGCAAAAGACTAAAAACCTTATAAAAATCATTAAAGTATCTACAAAAATAAAAAAAATGTGTTTTTAGTTCATGTGGCTAGATTTTCTTTTATACTTTCACATAAAATTGCTGCTAGATTTTATAAGCATCTTAAATAATTTTAATTTGCCTTTATATCCAGGTTGTACATGCTTGTTGTTTTTGGTCTTATTCCATTTTCAGAAAATTACATAAAAATCAGAAAACCCCCATAAAATACCTAAAAACATATGAATATTTAAAAACATAAAAATATTTTTGTTTTGGATTTTTGAGTAATTTTGAGCCTTTAAATAATTGCTTGAGTGTGCCCTTTTTGCCTTTTCCTTACCTCTTTTCTTAATAAAAATCATAAAAAAATTAAAAATTAAAAACCACCAAAACTTCTTATATTTATTGGATTACCTGACTACTCCGTAGGTTTCGTCCCGTGCTCCTTGTGTTCGACCCTAGTGGCTATACCATGTTAAATAAATAGCAAGAACGCTTGTCTTGTTTTTATTGTGGATTGATTTTGTTGGTGGTCTACTTTTTCTTGTTGAGCCCAGTTCGAGTGGTTGAGGTCGCGACGACCTTCGATATCACTTAACCTTAGTTGCTCGGGCCGCTCATTAGGGTCCAACCCATGTTTCCATTGTGCTCCTTTCATCTATAAACAACAATTGCTTAAGACAAAGGATCTCTTATATCGAACAAAAAAATTCAATATAAGAGTACTTCAACATATATACATGCTTCATTAAATTCATACAATATGAATATTATGAAGCTTCACGAATGACTAGAGTACAGACAATAGATCGTTGACACTCATCAAATTTACATACATCTAAACTCTTAAAATCATTGGTTTAGGTAGGTACTCAAACATTTTGAATACATCTTCGCCTATAGAGCCACTATTCTGCATAATGCAGTGAACCATATCATTCATGATTCAATGTCGATAGCTCATATATTTTCCATAACATCTTTTTAGTGTTTTATAAGGATTATTTGACAATTATGTCCAAACTACATTCGATGAGAGATCAAGACTTCAGAGACATACAAACCATAGGGTTGTAGTGTTGTTGTCTATTCAATTGTCATTCCTCATTACCATGAGGAAACTTGCACATTGCAACAACATACAATGTGTCTAACTGCAAGCACAATATCTTAATCATGGATCCAATCCATGATATTTTACTGGTTATTATTGAGTATTCTATTGAGTGGGTTTAATGAGGATTATCTGAAATATGAAATTTGCATATATATATATATATTACTTTGATTTAGGATTTTTTATATCAAAGTTGTCTTGCCTTGTCAACAATTAAAGTTCATTCCCTTAATCACTTTCAATGTAAGAGATATACTTACCATTATATCTCAGCAATATCTGTGATCTCCTTTCTTATCTTTCTCACTTCCCAATAATACGAGAAATTGTACCTCAGATAAAAAGAAGGGGAATACATTCTACCTTGCAAGTCCAACATGTATTCCCAATTCGGTCTTTAACACCCGAGCCCACCACCCCAAAGGCGATATTGACCCGTTATTAATTGAACCAACCGTAAACAGGAATACAACTCGCTATGCGCAATCCAATATCACCTCAATAATATAAGGATCCGATATTGGGGTCACTATGCATACATCCTTACTCTTTCAAGAAGCAAAGAGCCCGGTCCAAATGGCTTGTTTGCAGGAGCTGTCACTTCGGACAGGCGTCTCCGACATACAATCTCTAGTGACAGAACCCTTTGCCTTGACGGGAGACCATAGATGTCACTTATGTGATCCTCCATATCATGTTCAAATTTAATTAATCATTATGAATCATAGTTATTATGATTAATTCTTCCAAAGGAATTACACATCTATTCATAATTGGATATAATTAATTTAGTCTCATTATATCAATTGTCAAACTAATTTAATCAAGAAACTTGATTATTACTTGAAAGAATGGTATTATTTTAAAGTATGTATTATTAAAATTTTGATAATTAGAAATACACCATGAATTCTTCAACATTATCAAGTCCCTACCTGCTGTCATGACCAGTACCGACGAGAGTGGGACAGATCGCACACTATGCAGCCTGCTGCCCAACGCTCCCCGACTAGAAACCATATCCACCTCTGGAAAGGATAATGCCAAATCGATCATTGTGTACTTGAGATGTTAATCGGTTCTTCAACTAAAATTTCACCTTATAGTAATCAAAACCATTTTGATTATAAGGAAATTTGCTAAATAAATTCCCAAACTTATTCAAGTAACATGTTTGATGAAAGTGTATCAGTAACCAATTGGTGATCTAGATCATATATAATCATTTATTGGTTGAGGAAATGTCATTATGGAAATAATTATCATCAAATATTTCCCAAATATTATCCATAATTATTCCAGGAAATTTACCATTAATTTCACATGTTACTTAAATTACAATCACAAGGTTCATGATCGAGTATGTAATTTTAAGCAGTGACCCCTACTTACTAAAATTAACATATCTCGATCAATTTAATTCAAAATTAAGCAAAATAAATTTCTGAAGTTTTTGACAATTAAATCACATTTAATTATCCATTTTCTCAATGCTCGGATACATAATATCAACAATGTAATTATCCATGAACTATTTCAGGGATAATGTTCTTTCTTCACTGATACTTGGAGATAAGGACAGAGAGGTTGTATTGTTCCACATATAGTGACTTGGATATTGAGATCAAATCTCAAATCCAGATCTTGCGGACCTCTCTTAGATGTTTGATTAAATCAAAGTCGTAGATCTAATCTTCTTATTGCATATGAATCACATTCAGATCAATGTCCAATATTTGGACTATGATTAGATCACCTCTCTATGAAAGGAGTAATGAAAATCCAGACCTGTTTCATCACTCCCTCGGAATGGAAGCGTCATGGTTATACAGTCGTTTATGATCACATCACCCTCAGATATTCCTAATACCTATACATCCTACATACTGGAAGACCCAGATTAAACCTGAAGTTTTAGATCTCTTTTAGGTCGTCTCCTTCAGAGTTTTATCATTAAGTTTCTCATTCGATCATTTGGAGTTGGTATTGATCATATACTTTACAATAGCATATATCATACCTAGGTGTTGATCATATACTTTCCAAAAGTATATATCAAACGAACAAATTCAGTCAAGCTTCCAAAACAGGATGACCGTGTACGAAATTTGATTCTTCCCAGTATCTCATGAGTGAGCTCATGTCTTCCGGTTCGGTAATGAACCTATATGATCCCTTTGAGAGATCGTATTACTCATATGCCCTTGCATTCACACCAGCGCGCCAGTGTATAGACCTTGATTATGTCACTAACCTATTGGTCTACCAAATGTATATACTCAGACATATAGTAACACATATGTCTACGGTCAGCGGATGTGTGTATCTCGATCTCGTTACGTCAACTCTTTGACCTAACTTATCTAACACCTCTGAAACTCTATTCCTATGTAGAGGACCTGCATCAAGAGGTCAGTTAGATATCAGCCAAGTGAGAAAGGATTGCCATCTCCTACTCAAGCTGGAGATCATCTCTTAACAAATATTTAATGGCACTTGATGAGTCCTCAATATAACCTATTAGATATTCATCCAAGCACCAGCCTCTAGGATTTAATAAATGAATCAACAGCTATATAATCATCAAGATGGCCATGGTACATAACCTTATTGTACTAAGGGACCTATTATGCAAATAAATTATTCTTCATTTCATATCGGGGACCGATATTTGCAATAACATTTATCGCATAATGGCTCGTCGTGGGCTCGCATGTCCAACATCTCATCCATTGGATTTGTGTGCACATGGATTGGGATCCATGGACTTCCAAAATACTGTATAACAAGAGACATCCCTAGCTATTCAAAAACACAATGGAAATGTGTTCTCTCCCCTTCTCTCTCTACACGCCATGCCTCTCTCCCTCTCTCTTGTGGCCATCCACCTTGATTCCCTAGAAGAGAGTCGCCTTCGCCACAACATTGTCGTTATGTTGTCAGATCGTTTTCTCATGGATCTTCGTCTCCTTCAGTGCACCTCGTTCATGAAGAAGGCATTGGATCTCATGTGATGAGATCAGGAGATTCTTCTCTTGGATCATCAACATGGATTGTGAGGACCGTATGTCTCATCAGCATGCTCACAAGCGTCTCCTTTGTCGGATCAGACTTGAGATGGGAGATATCTTCATTTAGAGAACCGATCGCAACCATGCATAAAGAGGTAAACCTAATACTTGATTTTAGGTTAGATGAAATGATCCAAGAAGTGTTCTGGATCATGTGGTTTCGTCGTTTAAATTTTAAAAAATTCCGTTGCCTAGAGAAACTAGTGCGACTAATCGCTCCCAATCACTTACGATGCAATCCTCATGCTTTCGTGATACACTTAAGTATTTTTCCCATATACTTCAGCTTCCCCGTACTTAGTTCCATATTTAGTATATTAGTCTACTCTTCAGCATTAGTATTAGGGGAACCAGCTCTCTCAGATTGTTCACCTTGGGTTCATTCATCCTCATCGCACATCCCTCTACTTATGTTATTCTCAGCCTAATTATAGTACGCTTGAGTCCTCATACCCTTCTATTTCTTTCTCTTTGATCCCTCTTTGAGATCTTCTTCTACTTAGGTCCTTTTTAACATATGTATAAGGGGGGAGACCCGAGTCAGTTAATGTATATCCCTTTATATTCTAGCATGAGTTATGGCTTCGTATAACTTAGTGTAATGAGGACATAACACAAGCTAAGTATAAGGAGTCTATCGTATATATTTCATATATACTTTAGCCATATCCCATATTTTCAACGTTTTCAAATTTTTAGGGCTATGGGTAAAGTATCTTTTGAACCGATTTGTATAAAAATGATTGCAAAATGATTTGAAAAACTTTATAACTATGTGATATTGTTTTGAAAAAATATGTTATGATGTTTTGAAAAATGAGGATTTGACTTGTTTTGAAAATCATTTTTTAAAATATTTTGAAAACCTATATTATTTGACATGGTTTGTAAAATATTTTCAAAAATATTTTCAAAAAAGAGGGTGAAAATGAGACTAACATGTGTTTATTAATAATTCCAACTTTATCAAAAATAAATAAAAATTGAAAATTCAAAAATCACAAAAAATACTAACCAAATGCATTTGTCTAATCCTTGAGACTGCCCCTAACAATCAAAACTACAGGAATAAAGAAACTTTGGTTTATGAGATCTTAGGATTCAGAGTTAACCGGCCTTAGTCATTATGGTTTCAGACTCAATTATTCACACTCCCCTAATTTGAAAGATTAATGTGCTATATTGCATATTTCATCTCTACCTTAAGAATGTGGTTTGTACCTAACAAGCAAAATTTCATATATGATGAGATGAGTTGAGGTTTTCACTTGAGGAACTGGAATGGAAGATTTGAGTTTATACTCGATTTAATGATGCTCGAAGATGGGATAAAACTGATAAGGGTTTCATGAAATTTGAGAGTCAGCAACCTAAACCATAATGAGAACAAGTTCTTATACTATCTCTTGATATGTACCTAAGTGCACGGATGTAATGAAATTAACAAAAATATTAATCAGTGTCCGACAACTTAGTAAAAACAATGGAGCTAGCCAAAAAAATGAAAGAAAAAGAAAAGAAAGAAAAGCTCTTACACTACAAAATGAATACAAAGAGTTTCCACCAAATGTGTGTGTTTGATTGAGTGGACTGATACGAGGCACCTAACTCCTGGTCCTGGAGGGCATGCGATGTCTGATGAGACAAATCTAGAAATCGATGTATCATCCCTCTCTCGGCACTCAACATGTGACTCAACCAACTCATATCAACAATCAACCCATGAATGATATATTCAATGAAAACTAGGTGAAGTGAAATTTATTATACACTACAATGATGTAGATAGCAGACAAGTAGTAAGGGTCGAACCACTGAGAACAAGAACAACAGAATATGGGTATAATTATTACTAATTAAAAATAACTATTTTGTATTTTTATCCATTTTCTAATTTTTTAGGTTTTTAATTGTATGTGGACTTTTAAGGATTCTCTAATTGTTTTATATTTTTATTTTTAGACTTTTAAATTTTATTTTATTTTTAATTTTATAAATTATAGTTTATTTTAAATTTTTAATATATAAAATATATGTTTATATGTAATAATAATATGTATTATGTAAGTAATATAAAAAGTATATATAAGATTTATAGTTTTAAATATACATAAATGTCATCATAAGATTATAAATAATTTTTTTTATTTTTTATATTTTTCTATTTTTTTTAATTTTTATAGGACTTTTGCTAATTTTTATGTATTTTAAAAATATTAAAATATACAAAATAGTGAGTAAAATAATATAGTCGAATTATTTTGTGTTTTAGAAATAGTGAATAGTGTCTAGAATCCCCAAAACTTTTTTAATATATGTGATAAATAATAAAGAAAAATACATGATAGAAAACAATATTTTTTATTTTTAATTAATTTTTGCTTATTTAAATGGTTTTTTGGGTTTTGTAATTTTCAAGGTTTTTGTTGTATATTTTTTTGAATATGTGTTAGAAATATATAATAATTAACTTGCTCTATTTTTGAAATTTTTAAAGATTTTTTTATATTTTTGAGATTTTCAAAACAAATAAGGAATAAAAACATCTCTCCTAATTTTATTAAATAGGACAATAATTTAAGATGCCTAATAAAAATATATATGATGAAAATATGCACCAGAAACCTTAGATAATTTCCACGTGATATTTAGAGATAAAATGTTATTTTTAATCATAAATATACAAGAAATGAAAATTAATAACTAATAGGAATCAATTTACAATTAGTAAGAAAACTTTAAACCATTTCATGACAAGTCATGAGAGTTTAGGGTACAAACTATAATTTTCCCAAAAAAGGCCTCACGTGGGACAACACATGAGGTGATGTGTCTCAGACTAAATTACATACAAAGGAATGCTTGAATGTCTAGATGTAAATATTACATAAATTATTACATTATAGATGATATTTAAATATCAAAATGGAATACAAAAATATAGAAGGGTCACAATGCGAAATACCCTCTACGTGCATGTTAATGAACGGGCTCGATTAATTCACTTAAAGCGCATTGATGGTCCTCGATGTTAGATATTGCTTCGTGTGTGAATGGCAAAGATTATATCCAAGTGTTGGACCAGATGGTTAGCACAAGCTTTAATCCTAAGGTGGTTGTACGAACTAGGTTGCATTCGTGATCGGACGGCGCTGAAGAAATGCATAAGAACCCACAAGAATAAGTGCCTAGAGATGCTTCAATCGGTTGTAGCATGCGATTCCGTCCATCCCTCATGCTACTCCGATGTTCTACACATTCAGGTAAGTGGTCTGTAGCTTCTAGTGTCCTTAAAATGGTTCATGCCCCATAGATCGGGGCTTGGAGCTCAAGGGAAGTAAAATGACATGGGGACCTTCTTCCTGAACTAAATCAGCCCCAACAAAGTTCCTTTGACTCTCCAACCTACACATGAAGAACATGGAGCTGATGACAAATTGTCTCAGCTCGTTACGAGGTGGAAATGATGAGAATGGAGTGTGGCGAAGGTCTCTGGTAGGTGGGAAAGGTAGGAGACCATATCTCTTGATTTGAGGATTGATAATGGGGAGTGGAGGTGGGCTGAAGATGTAGAAACAACGGGAAGAAGATGGGGATGATTGTTGGTCGAAACATGGCTCAAACAGGTGGAAACGATGCTCGAAGCTCTAGAGCTCCAACGAACTTAAACCTAAGAATATAAGCTCAAACACTAAGTTCATGCATGAAATAAAGAGTGGAAAGAATAGGTGGGGATTAAACTAACCTAAAAAGCATAAAAATGAACAGCTCATATCTGGGAAACCACAGAGCAGACCCACCAAGAGGGGAGCTTCGATGATGGGTGGAACACCATCCTCCTCCCTTCCCTACGTTGTGGATCTAGGAGCGCTCGCTTCCTCTCACGAAGGGCCAGCTCCGGCTAAAGAATCCAAGGTGTTTGGGGATTAAAGTGGGGAACAAAAATCAAAAAATGGAAAAGAGGAGAATATACACAAGTATGGTTGGGATGCTCCTTTGACTAGGTTATTTTATCGATACGAGGACTGTCTTATGAAATCAAGGGTGGGGGCGTGATAGAGGGTTATGGCAATGTGATCTTTAATGAAGAAATTGTGCCCTAAAAATGGAATCCACGGGCTCCAAAAAATGTTAAAGATGGATAACTCGCAAGTTCTGACAAGTCAGAACAAGGTGGCTACAGTTAACCGGCGGATTAACCAAGGGAGAGCTCGCATTGGTCCAAGTAGGACTAGATGGGACAAAATAGAAAGGAAAAACTTTATTAATCCAATTAAAATTAATAAATGATTTTATTATTAAAAGCAAAAACATAATTTTTTAATGATTTTTCAAACTATTTTATGGATATTGTTTACAGCATTATTTATTAGACATTAATTTTTACAAGTGCAATTAAAGATATTTATATATATGTTTTATGTATCTGATTTTTATTTTGTATTTTAATATTTAATATATTATTTATTTTATTTAAATTATAATTAAATCTTTATTTGCATATTTTTATTTTATTCTTATGATTTTATTTGTATACTTAAATAAATATGAGTGTGTACATATTACAGGTATGCCTATATATTTTATTACATTTGTTATTAAAGCATTATAAATAGTTTTATTTTGTGTTTAAATTTTAAATATGTTTTAAATAATATCTATAAGTATTTAAAAATAAAAGAAATATAAAAATATAAAGAATAAATAAAATGAATAAATTATACAGATATATAGTATAATAGGTCCCCAGAAAGCTCACTTTTGCATATTAACATCATTTTTAATGAAACCACCCTCATTAAATAGATATTTAAATTTTAAGAACAATAAAGATGTGGAGAAGATATTAACCAATGAATTCAGCTTGTGGCTTTTTCATCAATGTGTCCAAGTCACATTGCGCATTACTTGTATTGCCAATTCATTTTGTATTTTTCTATGCATTATTATGTACAAGTTTCATGTAGCATATTTTATTAGTTGAGGTGTGTAAAATGCAAAATAAAATATATTAAAATTGAGCTATATATAATTAATAAATTAGGGTTTTGTATATATTTATGTACATTTATTGGGCATATCTCTCCTTACTTTATTCCCGGTTGACCAAATCAATATTGACTTGGTCTCGGTGTTTAGAATCATTCTATGGTACTTTTTCCTTTTTTTATTTCTTTTATTCATTTATTTTGACTAGTCCCTAGCAAACACTTATTAAAAATCTGTGCTGAAAATAAAGAAAAGAAAAAGAGAGAAGTTGAAATAATTTTAACTTTGAACTTATATTAATAAAATAAAACTATGGAGTTCAGTCAGAACTTTAGATTTTAAGTATGGTCAGAACCACATTCAGGTTAGGAATTGTGACTCAGTAGCCTTACGTTCCATGTTCCTCTATTTGATTCAATTTAATAGCCTGATCAGAAACATCCTTTCAAAGGTATACTCGTGTAACCTTGAAATGACAGGTACCATGTGAGTGAATTGTGTTAGTTCTTTATAGATAGATAGCTGGACTATCTATTGATCTTCTCCTCTAGTAACTCATCCTTGCGGAGATGGATATTTCCTTTTGAGTTCAGGTATGTGCTAGTGCACAATGAAGGAGGGGGGAGCTAGAAGGAAGGGAAAAGAAGTGGAAATAGATCAGTGCACTCACATTTCCTTGTGAAGCTTGGTTAGTTTGACCAAGTCTCCACCAAGAAGAAAGCCTTTTTGGAAGCTCAAATTTTTTAGAATTTTTTGTATAGACCTCTTTTTGGGTATTTCTTTATTTAGCATTGATCAGCACTCCTGTTTTACCCCAATGGATATAGAATCTTTTGTTCCATCCATTTTTTGGGGTCTTAGAAAAATTATGCTAGCACATCATTCCTCGTATGAATCTTTATTTCAATCAATTCTCTGATCGTTAGAAGTCCATACTACTAGAGGAACAGAGGGTTGAAGTAATGGTTTCAACAGTCCCCATGATTGGCTCATGAGCCACCCTTAATGAAGCAGCATAGTATCTTCCCAACTTAGACTCCATAAATCTGCAAGGCATATTCATGGGTTTTCATTACATCCCAACTACACCCCAACTTAATCTGCAATAGTTCATTATAAGTCCATACTATGCCCCAACTTATGTACAGATATTTACATGGGAGTGAGTGTGTTTTAAAAAAATAGGGTCTAGATTATACACTGTGAACTTGTACTTAAGTAAAGTGTTGGTTCTTATTCATGGGTTTTATATACAAGGATATATTTTTTATAAAGAATTCTATTAGAGTTACTATTTATCGCAATTATATACAATGTTCTCATAATAATTTTAAAAACCTTTTTCAAACATTTAAAATTTTTTTTGCACATAATTTCTAGAAACAGTTTACAAATATTTACAAAGTTTGAAAATCATTTTGCAAATGTTTTTTAATGTATAGATAGACTTTTCAAAGGAGTTCACAACCATTTTTCATACCATTTGATAATTAATTTTCAAAACATTTTATTTAAAAAAAGTGAAACAATTTTTTACAAGCATTTACAAAGATTTTCAAAATGGTTTGAAAACATTTCACAAAATATTTTCCGAACGATTTTAAAAGATTTTTCAGGACATTTTACGATCATTATTCAAATCCCTTAGAAAAACTTAGACCATGTTATTAATTAAATTTTCAAATAATTTTGAAATATATATATATATATATCTAAAGGGCATTCTTTATAGTTGACTTATTGTAAAACTTTACCCAATTTAGTATATTAGCCGTATTATTAAAAATACGAAAGTACGAGTTATGGCTAAAGTATATACAACATATATATTACCCCCTATACCTATCTTGAACTTTGTCATCATAGTGATCGAAGAGAAATAAAGGAATACATAACACATGTTGAGTATAGAAAAGTCTATAATATAATGACTCCATCAACAAAATAAAAAAGTCGATAGTCCCCCTTATACTTATGATCAATTAATCCTAAATATAGCAGATTGTACATAAGGCAGGGATGATCGGGGGTGAGGATGAAGAAATTAACAACTCAGCATGCCTCCCCTTATACTTAGGGTGAAGGATCCCTAAGTATAGAACAAAATATCGACAAGTGAGGAGGCAAACGAGGGGATATAAAGAAAAGAAAAGGATAAAAATGAGAGAATGGACAACATTACTCCTACTATACTTAGGGTACGAGATCCCTATGTATAAGCAACAACAGGAGTGATGAAATGGAACATAGAAAGAATGCTCGACTCGTCCACCTTTCCTATTCTTAGCATAAAGCATAGCATAGTCAAGGTAAACAAACTGGTCGAGGTGGACCATAGAATGGTAGATGGAATGAAAGAAATGAAAGACAGTATATACAAGGTGATGAATATACAATTATCAAGAATGTAGAAACTTAACTTCTTGTGTGACTGTTAAGGAATATATCTAACAATATGCAAGTCAATATCAGGATCAATGTGGTGGAGATGCTCAGTGTTATCAAAACTAAAAGGCACAAACTCATCAGTGGAAGAATTAAGATCTGGTCTAGCTTGGAAATCTCTTCTTTTTTCCACACTCCGCGATAAGATATCTATAATGTAATTGTTGTGGATATCATCAACACATATCCATACATACAAGAAGAGGGAACACAAAGGTCTATGCTTTCTGAGTCTTACCTCATGAAGAGGAATTCTTGGGTCTCGGTATCATCCATGGTGTAGCAAACATCTCTGATCTAAGCAAAATGGTCATAGTTCTCTGAGTCAGTTGACAAAGGCCATCGAGGGTGGGTTTCTAAGTTGTAGTGGCTATGGTAATAGTCTAATCAAAATTCTCTCATTATGGAATCAAAAGTGTATCTCTTCAGATCCATAATCAATAAAGGCCTTCGCAACGACGAGGAAAGATTGATCCAAGATGATTGGAGTACGCTCCACATGGGTGGAGGTCTGCATGGGCAATACAACAAAATCAATAGTGTAGCTCATGCCCTGGATCTTAATGACAATATTTTTAATAATACCCTTTGACCTCTTTTATTTACAGGTCAACAAATTGATAAATCATCATGGTTTCTTGAGAGGCCCGAGATTGAGTGTCTCAATAAGTAAGAAAGGTATTATGTTAATCGATACACCATTATCAACGAAATTGTGATCAAAATGATGGATGGAAACAGAACATCTAACGAAGGGTGTGCCATTATCCCTTTTCTTGGTGGGCAGACAATGGGTTATAGCGTGGGCAGTGGCCATGGTCAGAATGTGGTGCTCAGTCCTGCGATGTCCACTATTTCTCTTAGGTGCATATGAAAAGTCCATGGCTTGTGAAGTGGGACCTCAATGATAATCTGAATAGCATCCATCATTTCATGTTTTGGTAATAATTTTTTAATATTATATATTTCTTCTCGATAAGGGAATATGTCAGATTTAGTGTGTACACAAGGATAAATAGACGATTGTACATGGTCATCCTTGATATATTGGGTGGTGGAAACTGTGGTTCGTGTATGTGTGAGCAAGGTGGTTAACATTGGTGGCCTCTCCTCATAATCTGTCTTGGCCAGGTGTCTCCCTTTATTTTCTTTTTGGCAATTTATTTTCTCATTTTTTATTTTTAGGGATGATGATCTCCCATGAGTGGTCTCTCGTGACTCCATTTCACTAGAAGGTGAAGCGACAATGTGGATCTTATTCTATTAGATGAGGGTCTCTATCCTCTTCTGCATTTTCTTCACTAATCGAGTCACATAATCAAGATTAGAGTCCAAAGGAGGAAAATCCAACAGTGTAGGTGGGGATGATGGTGAGAAATGTAACTGTAGTGGGGATGGTGGAGGTCGGTTCTCAAAATCTGATGGCTGACACTGTGGGTAAGCAGACTTCCTTAATGGATATGGGAAGTCAAAGTGTGTAGGATGCACGTACAACCATTCGAGAGGAGGGGCCATCTCAATAGGTGATATCACTGGTGGGTATGCACAAAAAGAAAAATCTGGGTAATACTCCTCTTGAAAAAATGAAGATGCACCGACTTGAGTGGAATGAGAGAAATCCGTGGATTCCAGATAAAATTTGCTCCAGTCAGCCATCTCGATTTTTAAGAGATGAGGGTCAGAAGATAATGATAGTCAAGTCAAAATATTAATAAAAAAATGTGCAAATACGCAGAGTGATCCACACAAACAAAATAAACACAAATCAAAATACCTCAATTCACCAACTCAATATTCTGAAGACTGTGAAGATTAGGTCTTTTAGCTTTTATGTTTTAGATTAGGTGACAAAGAAGTTATTTATAAGCTACAGGTACAGTCTCCTAGATTGGATGGGTTCGAGTCAGCATAACACACCTATTAAAACCCCGGACCACTTCGTCTAAGATCGGAGGCAAGTACTTTCAGCAATAACAAGGCCCAAGAGCTGACCTAAGCATTTAAGGCATAAGTCCAGGGTTGGGGGCCTTATTACTTATATATACATGCCTCACTCGATCAGGAGTGTACCTGCGACAATGAGGGAGTTACTCTCCCCAAAATAATGATATTGGTTGTTACGCTTAGTTTTAGGGTCGAATTCAGTTAGCGGTGCCAATTGTATTTGTTATCACTTTTTTTGGTCTTTTTGAAAAATAAACATCTAATAAATTTTCAATTCCATTTATTTCTTAAGTCCAAGAAACAGAGAAAGGAATTTGTAAAAGGTGATGCATGAAAATCATTGAATGCAAATGTTAGAGATAGGGATGTGTACCCGACTCCATCAGTCTACATGCAAGATGACTCATGCATGAAAATAAATCTATCCAATATATGTGCAAGTGGAAACCATCCTAGCAAAAACTTCTACTTGGGAAACACATATTTATTAATTTGATAAGTCCAATGATCTATTATAGGAACAAGATTCTAGATTAGGGTTTGGATTTAGTGCTACCCGTCTCAGCCAAAGAAAATCCTAGAACTAGGGTCTTCGGGAATACAAAACAAAGAAAAAGAAAGCGAAAAACACAAAACACGAGATATACATAACATAAAGAGAAAGTAGGGTGAATGAAAGTAGAAGCAATGAAACTCAATAAAAATTGAGCACACCCCCTAGGTGAACATACACCTGATGAAATGGGTATGTGAGTGTCCAAGTGTCTAGAGAGATAATTATTACAATAGTTTACAAATGTCACTCTCTCTCACAAAGGAAAATAGAATCTACATTGATGCTTCTACACTTCTCGATTCCTCAGTTGGTTTTGCTGCTCTCTCCTACCGGCTGAATAAGAAAGCCGGTCTCCGCCTTGCTTAACTACATCAGTTTCTTAGAAGACCACCCTCAGATAGCGAGCCCTTGCAATAAATTCAATAGAAGAGGTGATTAGCACAGATAATAATTATTGAAAAATAAATGAAGACATACACTAAATAAAAAATAGATTATGTATGCATTATCTTATCCGTTGCTCCCCGGCTACTGTGTCGTTTGATTGAGTGGATTGATACAAGGCATCTAACGATCTTGAAGGACCTGTGTAACAAGTCGGATCTGACAATCATTGTATCATCCCTCTCTAGCACTCGGCATGTCACTCCATCAATTCATATCAATAATCGACCCATGAATGATATATGTAATAAAAGCTAGATGATGTGAAATTTATTATACCCAACAAAGATGTGTATAATAGACAAGTGTAGGGGTCGATCCACTGAGAACATCGGAGAATAGTTATAATTGTTACTAATTAATAATAATTGAAGTTTTTATTTTTTTATTTTTAGCCTTTTCTATTTTTTAAATTTTCTGTGAATTATACTTTTTTCATTATTTTATATTGTTATTTTCAATATTTTATGTTTTTAATTTTGCAATTTTTACTTTCTTTTCAATTCATAATACATAATATATATTTATATGTAATACTATGTATTATATAAGTACTATAAGGATATATAATATATACATGATTTTTTATGCATAAATATATATAAATATCCTCAAAAAATAGTAAATAAAATGTTTTTATGTTTTTAATATTTTTTCTTAATTTTTGGTAATTTTTATAGGATTCTTTGCTAATTTATGTATTTTTAAAATATTAAAATGTACAAAATAGTGAGTAAAATAATAGCTGCATAGCATAGTCCACGTTCAAAGCAGATCATTCCGGTGAGACAAGCAGGCGCTATAGCACTTGTTGGTCCGCTTTCACTATCATCCACCTCGAAGAGATCAAAGATCTAATATGGATCCAAGGCAGAGAGTTCAGAGGGCCAAAGCAGTCTAGGACTATCCCGCGGATAGATTATTTACTTCACGGACTGGCAGGGAAAGGACCAGTAGGGAAGTCTTTAGGCAACTACTATTTGCTTATTATATTAATAGCTGCTGGAAAATGTCGCGAGGTCGAATACTACCTCATACCAGGAGTCAGGAGATTGACCTCAGACACCCATCTCAATCGCTACATTAGCTTAGACCAGGAAAGGCATCTGGCAATCTCATTATTAGTTCACATTCAGAGCCATCAGGTCAGAACTCCTGGCAGAGGTCACTTCTTTCATACGTGCGCTTGAATGAGAAAGAGCCCCACCGCAGGGCGGGGGATGTGCTGGCCCAACACAGAAAGAAGATGTAGCTAGTACGACAAAGATCTACAGGAAGAAGTACTATGTCAACAATTCAAAAAAGATGTAGTGGCCAAAATTCCAAAAACTATTTTCAATATATGTGATACACAATAAATAAAAACACATAATAGAAAATAATATTTTGGATTTTTAATTAATGTTTACTGATTTTATGGTATTTTTAAGATTTTTTAGGTTTTAAGATTTTTTATATTTTTAGTGGTTTTTTGATATATGTTAAAATATATAATAATATACCTACTCTATTTTTTAGAATATTAAAATGTGTTTTGATATTTTAATAAATAATCATTAGATAAAAATATCTTTTTTATATTTTAATAAATAGGAAAATGATTTAAAATACCCCATGAAAAATATATATGATAGAATATGTAGCAAGCACCCTATATAATTTCCTACAATTTTCAGAGACAAAATTTTAATTTTAATAATAAAAATAAAGAAACTAAAATTAAGAACGGGCAAGGATCGACTTTCAATTAATACAAAACTTTAAACCACTTAATAAAAATTTCTAGGAATTTAGGATATAAACTATAATTTTTCCAAAAAAGACCTCACATGGGATGACACGTGAAGAGACGTGGCTCAGGCCTAATTACACATTAAGGAAAGTTTGAGGGTCCGGTTGTAAATGCTACATAAATTATTATGCTACAGGTGAATGTTTGGATATTCAAATGAAATACAAAATGTGGTGGAGTTACAATGCAAAATACTTTCGATATGCATTGTCATGAACGTTCATGATTGATTCACTTAAAATGCATCGATAGTCCTTGGTGCTGGATATCGCTTTTGTGCATAGATGGCCAAGATTAGATCTTGACGCTTGATCAAACGGTATGCACGAGCTTCAATCTGACGGAGGTTGTACGAACTAGGTCGCACTGGTGATCAGATGACGAATAAGTGATGTGGAAGAACCTGAAAGAACAAGTGCATGGACCTACTTCATCGGGCGTAGCACGCGACTCCAACCATCCTTCTCACTGCTCTGATATCCTACACGTTCAGGGAACTGCTCGCATCTTCTAGTGGCCTCAAAATGGTCTGGGCCCCATCGACCTAAGCCTAGAGAAAGGGAAGAAGAGGCACCTGGGGGTCACCTTCTTGAACTGAACCACGTCCCAACAAGTCCCTTAGACTCTCCAACATGTACAGGAAAAGTAGGGAGCTGAGGGTAAACTACCTCGGCTCGTTACGAGGTGGAAATGGTAAGGGTGGAGTGCGGCGGAGGTCTCTAGCATGTGGAGGGGGTAGGAGACCATATCTCTTGATCTGAGGAATGATGAGGGGAGTGGAGGTGTGTTGAAGATGTAGAAATGAAGAGGGAGAAGATGGGGATGATTGGTGGTTGAAACATGGCTTGAGCAGGTGTAAACAATGGCCGGAGCTCTAGAACTCCAGCGAACTTAAACCTAATAATATAAGCTCAAACACTAAGTTAATACATCAAATAAAGACTGGAAATAAAAGCGGGGACTAAAACTAACATAAAAAGTGGAAAAATCAACAGCTCGTACCTAGGAAACCATGGAGAAAAACCACCAGGAATGGAGCTCTGTTGCCATCCTCCCTTCTCCGTGTTGTGGATCCAAGAGCACTTGCTTCCTATCACGAAGGGCTAGCTCCGACCAAGGAATCCAATGAATTTAATAAGTAAAATGGGGGATAAAAATTAAAAATGGAGGAGGGGAGAATATTTACAGGTATGTCTGGGAGACTCCTTTGACCATGCTTTTTTATCAATACGAGGACTGCAGGACGAAACCGGGTCTAGGGCGTGATAGAGGAATGTTGTGAGGTGATCTATCATGAAGAAATCGTGCCTAAAAATGCAATACTCGAGGTACAAAAAAATGGCAAAGCCAGGCAACTCACATGTTCTGACAAGTTAGAACTAAGGTGGCTACAGTTGACCGGTGGACCAACCAAGGGAGAGCTCCTATTGGTCCATGTAGGACCAGATGGGACAAAACATAAAGAAAAATATTTATTAATTCATTTAAAAATGATAAATGATTTTATTAATAAAAAGTCAAAACATAAAAAAATTAAGATTTTTCAAACTATTCTATGAATATTTTTATATATCTTTACAACATAGTTTATTAGATGTTGTTTTTTACAAGTGTAATTATATGTATTTATACCTATATTTTATGTATTCAATTTTTATTTTTATTTCAATATTTAATATATTATTTATTTGTATTATTTACTACATAATTAAATACTTATGTAAATATTTTATTTATGATTTTATTTGTACACTTATATAGATATGCATATATATGATAGGTATAACATACATATATATTTTATTACATTATTTTTTAATGAATTTTAATTCTTTTATTTTGTATTTAAAAGTTAAATATATTTCAAATAGTGTTTAAAAGTATTTAAAAATATAAGAAAGGTAAAAATATAAAGAATAAGTAAAATGAATAAAATATACATGTATATAGTACAATGGGACCCTAGAAAGCTGACTTTTGCATCTTAACTCCATTATCAATGAACCTGCCCTCATGAGGTAGACAATTTTAATTTAAGAACAATAAAGGTGAGTTTGATTAATTTTGAGTTCATATAAAGGAAATATTGATTATTGAAGTTCAGTTTGCAACTTTTTTCATCTGTGTGTCATAGTCACACTACATTATTTTTATTGGAAATTAACTTCGTATTTTTCTATGCATTATTATGTGAAAGTTCCATGTAGAATATTTTATTATTTAAGGTGTGTAAAATGCAAAATAAAATAGATGAATATTGAGATATATATAATTAATAAATTAGGATTTGTCTATATATTCTTATTAATTTATTGTCCCTATCACCCCCTACTTTATTCCTCGTAGACCAAGTCAATATTGACTTAGTCTCAGGTTTTAGGGTCATTCAGTATCTATGATACTTCATTTTCTTTTCTTTTCTTTCCTTTATTTTCTTTATTTGTATTTAAATGCATTCATTTATACAATATTTATAAGTTAAATATTGCATGTTATTTTATGTATATCAATGTTATTTACATGCATTTAACTAGGGATTTAATGCCAAAATGAAAGAATCAGTGCTCCCAACCATACAAAGTGTCCATTTCGGCCATGATCATAGGCTTTTTTGAGCCTGCCTAGCACCCAAAAATGGCCCTACATCTTATTGTGATACAAGTCTGAGTGTCGAAGGTATATTAGATACTCAAAAGAGACATACTGAGGTGCATTCCTAGGAAAACAAGTGCAGGCGACTTAGCACTCTCTTGATGGATATGTACATCAACAACCAAAAATATACATGTATTGAGTTTAATCAGGCACTCGAGGGATCCTTGTTCTAATGAGAGGAAGAGAAGAAAAGACACAAACATATGCCCTCCATCAACTGACCTTTTACCTTCACTTTCAAGTCTGACAACTAAAGAGATGGTGGATTGAATGCAATAAATTTATTATTCCCTACTATTGAGGATTGGGTCTTAAGAAAAGTTTCTTAGACTAGAACATTGAGTGACACTTTGACTCGACTCTTGTAAATGCAATTCACACTTAAGTCCTATATTTATGTTACATGTATACAAAGAGAGTATGATAATTAGGGAAGTTAGATTCCTTTTGACTAGAACTTTGTTCAGCATAGGATTTTAGGATCAATAAAGCCGAGGGTTCTTAATGAATCACGACTTGAACATTCACATGCATAGTCAGGGATTAGTTTGACTTATTCATTCTTTATTTGCTTTGAGAACGGCCATGATTTAAGTATAGAGATGTGATAAATCCGTGATTTATTAACAAATTTCTTATTTATTAACCATATTGTTTAAACTATTCAATAAGATTCAAAGCAGATTAACTAACTTTAATAGCTAACCCTTTGGTTATAACTAACCCTAATTACGGTATATAGTAAACCCTATTAACGTGAATTTATTTCTATATTTTTTTAAATATTAAAAACCCATAAAAATTAGATTAATGTTGTAAATATTTATTTTAACATTAATCATAAATTAAAAATAGATAAAAAAATAAAAGAACAAGTAGTTTTAATCCTTAAAAATACTTACAAAAATATTAATATAAATATATGACCTATTTTAACTTTTTGTTGAACATCAAACTTGTAGATCTTTAAACTACAACCTTCATGTTCAACACTATTTTATTTGAAGCTTCTAACTATTTCTTTTTTATTTTTCTTTATTTTCTATCCTTTTCTTTTTCCTATTGGGTCGTGAGGTGCCCCCACAGCTGCCCACATGGCCCACTTCTTCGTATTCACTCGCTCACTATTTCTACAACTGAATCGCCTCTGATGAATTTGATCTAAACCGCTCATTCATACATACTTCTCTACTACTTGATTTGATCTGATTGCACTCATCAGAGCCCCACACTTGTGCATGCTTTCGACCGTTGGATCGTTAGATCTAATGACTAAGCTCCATCTTCCACCTCCAGCAACTGCCTTTCCACCACATTGCCTCCTCAATCACCCACATTCTACATTTTCCCCACACATCTTCGAGCGGCCTCCTCACTGACCAACTGCTCCCAGACGTATCCTTAACCACCCTAATCCACGCCTAATCTCTAACTACTGATTCCATTCCACGTCGCACAAAGGAGAGGAGATTAAAACCTCATTGGCAAACCATCTGGAAAACTTCCTCTCCTATTCAAATATACCTCCCTTGCCCACTGCTCTGGTTGCCCATCTTTATGTGGTCCATGGCCCAACTCTTCTCCTTCCTCCTGTGAAGGGTAGGAGTGGATTGATGGAGCCACTACGACCTACAGTCCTGGTGTTGACCCACAAATGTCAAGACATGCAACGACCATAGTCATGGCCATTCGAGCTGTTCTCATTGGCTGACAGGGTCCAGTGATGATCGGAGCTTCACTTGAAGCTCAACCCTAGCCATAGCATTCATCTTGGTGTCTTCTACATGAGTGTGTTAGTTAGGTATGTTTTTTCTTTGATTTCTTCGATTTTTTATAGCTGGTAAAAGCGCATTCACCTTTATTTGACCATCTCTTGACCTTTACTAATGATCCTTGATCCTCGTGGGATATCTAGCACACCTTTCTCCTTCCTCCACACCTTGAATCGCATGCCCCTTTCATCCACCTTATTCATACCTCCAGACGCTCGATCCACTCATTTCACATACTCAAACACTTTGCACGCTTCGACTATGTGCACTCTAACATTGCATGTCACCTCTTCTTCAATGGTTGGATATCTCCAAATTGGCATCGTTCTATAGCCAAAATCTTCGGTGAAGTTTCTTCATCTCAATTGTTTATACAACGTAGGCATATCTTCGATCCATTAGAACTTTCGCGTGCATATCAAGAATGTGAATGGAGGTTTAGAGAGGCATTGTGAGCGTACATGAGGAAACGATCTCTTGTCGGAGTCCAACCAAGCTCAACCTTGCGTGTAGGAGGAGTCATCTTGGAGAAGTACATGTACCATCCAATCCTATGATCTAACGGCTCTTGTTGATTCACAAACCATTTGAATGATCGCTCAAAGGAGACTAACATCTGGTCCTGTAGGAGCCTGCAGTGTCCAACAAGTTAGATCTGGCAATCATTGTATCGACTCTCTCTCGACACTCGTCTCATGGACAACCAAATCAAGCAAACAATCACCCCACAATTTACGATAATGCAATAAAGAAATGTGTGGTGAAATTTACTATACCCTACATAAAGATGTGTATAGATAGTAAGTATAGGGTCAAACCACTAAGAGCTATGGGGATAGGGTAATAATTATTGTCTATAAATAAAAATAAACAATAGGTAGTTTGTACTATTAGTTTTTTATTTTTGTGATTTTTAATTATACTTATTTTGTATGGGATTTTAATTTTATATATTTTTTATGTTTTTAGTTTTTATTTTGTTTTTAATTTTTCTAATTTTTAATTCCTTTTCTCTTGAAGATATAATGAGTATATATATATATACTATATATGATATATATATCATAAATATATAAAAAATTAGGAAATATATAAAAATACAGTGCTCTTTATTTTTCTAAAGGTTTAAACATATTTATAGTTATTTATAAATAATAATATTATAATTGATATAAGCATATAAGTATAAATAGTATAAATAGACAATAATGTTTTATATTTATGAAAATAACTATATATGGTCAAAAATGACATTTTTTGTTTTTTAAATATTTTTCTTTGTTTTTGTGATTTTTTTATAATTTTTCACATTTTTATGTATTTTAAATTGACTTAAATATATGAAATAGGATTACAATAATATGTAGAATGTTTTAGGGTTTTAAAAATAGATATTTAGTTCGAAATTCCCTAAAACTAAATTTATTATATGATATATAATATAAGGAAAAATATACAATAGAAAACTTGTTTTTGGATTTTGTGAAATTTTTGCAATTTCTTATAGGGTAAGGAGGGTTTTCAATTTTTACTATTTTCTCTTTATTTTTTGTGATTTTTAGTCTGGAGTTATAACATATGGTAATATATCTTATATTTTTTGGATTTTTTAGATATGGTTTTACAACTTTGGTATTTTTATAGTTAAATAAGGAATAACTAGCTCATAAATGTTTTTTAGTAAAAGAAAAAATACAGGTAAATGCCAAAATAAAAAAATAGTGTAAAAGAGCAATGTTTAGGGCATTCACACTAATTTTCCTAAAATAAATTAGGAACTAGAGATAATTATAAAAAATAAAAAGATAAATAAGTGATTGCATGTCTGACAAGGGTATTTATGCAATAAAAATAAAGTATAGGATTCTATGTACAAAAATACCCAAAACTTAACACTTATTTACAAATTTTCAGGAAAAATATTAATAAAGGAACCCAATAGGGTATCCTTGCAATCTGCCCACCTCACATGGGTCGCCACGTGAGGTGTGCTGGCACTTTACCTAAACGCAATATCTAATAAGTTCTAGGAGCTCCGTGCAATTTTTACAAAACGTTCGAACTAAACTTAATATTTACAGGACTAATAAGTAAATACAAACAGACAGAGGGGTCCTACGTAAATTACCCCTTTAAGTCTCCACATCAGGCATTCCTTCATGAGACACAAGGCTCAACCGACGGTCGACCAGGGCTCCGCATCGCTTGATGATCCAACAACAAAGAAAAGACTTGGAGTTGCACCTATTGCTGGACATGTGAGCCTACAACAAGCCATTTTGCAATAATTGTTATTGCAAATATCATTCTGTGATCTGAAATGAAGAATAACTCATTTGCATAATAGTTCCTTTAGTATAATTAGGATAATGTACCGAAGATAGATGTATTCCTATATGTTTGAGCATGTACATTTGGTAAATCGATAAGTTGATCTATTCAAGGTTTATACACCGACGAGCTGGTATGCATACAAGAGCATATGAGTAATACGATCTCTCAAAGAGATCATACAAATTCATTACTGAACCGGAAGATATGTGCTCACTTATGAGATATTGGGATCAAGTTCTATGCATGGTCGTCTTGCTTTGGAAGAGTGAATAAATTTTTAGGTTTGATATATGCTTTTGGAAAGTACATGATCAATACCTAGGTACGATATATGCTTTTGGAAAGTATGTGATTGATACCAACTCCTAATGATCGAATGAGAAACTTAATGATAAAAACGATGAAGGAGACATTGTGGAATTGAACTAAATCTTTGGGTTTTATTCTAGATCCTCCAGTATGCAGAATGTACGCTTATTAGAAATACTTGATGGCGATGTGATTGTAAACTATTGTAAAATCGTAATACTTCCATTCTGAGGGAGTGATGAAACCGATTTAGATTTTAGTGACTCCTCTCAATAGAGAATTAATCTGATATTAGTCCAAAAGTTGGACATTGATCTGAATACGTATTAGATGCAATGAGAAGATTAAATTTACGGGTTTGATTTAATCAAGCATCTTTAGGAGCTCCCCTTGCTATCGATTTAAGATACGATCTCAATATCCAAGTCATTATACATGGAACATACAATCGCCTTGTCCTTATCTCAAAGTATTCGCAAAGAAAGCATATTATTCTTGAAAGAGTTCAAGGAGTTTTTCATTGTTGCTAATGTGTCTGAGCACAGAGAAAAATTGATAACTAAATAAGATTTAATTATCATGAATATATGAATTTGATTCATATTATTTGGGCACATGAGAATGGACATCTAAGATGATTAAATGTGGTTTAATAACCAATGATGTGAATAATGTGGATAGTACTATCCACATTGTTCATGGATATTATAAATATGATTATAATTTACTAGAGAGAGATAATTGTAATATCTATTATGAATTAATAGCTGATGTGAATTGGATTCACATTGAATAATTAATGGTAAATGCAATTCACATTTCATTATATATGTGTGAATATGATTCACAATTTATCAATGACATGATTGAAATAATCATAAAATAATTTTGAATTATTTTTATGAACAATTATGCAATAAAGGTTATTGCATATGTGGAATATATGTTGAGAAATAAGATCTCAACATAATTGGAAAGGAAGTCCTCTTGCCATACAAGAGGGGGGATGGCCAAGTTGAATCCTTCAACTTGGTGATTGTCCACCCTCATTATGGTATGTGGGATTTTCTCCTATCAATTGTTCCATATTTTTTGGTGTTATTTGAAGTGAAATATATTGATTGATTTCAATATATTTAATTTAAATTAAATCCAACAAATTTGTTGTTGGTAATTAAAACACCACAAAATAATGGCCATTGATTGAAAACACAAATTAATCTCAATAATTAGATTTTTGTGCACATGTACTTGGGATCTATGGACATCCAAATATTATAAATAGAAGGGTCCCTAACCTTTTATGTTAAACAACATGAAATACAATTCTCTTTCATTTTTCATGGCCATCCACCCTTTCTCTCTCTCTCTCTCTCAATAATATGGTCATCCATATTATTGACCCATAGAAGCTTGCAGTCGTCGCGACGTTGTTGTGTTGCCGAATAGATTGCTTGTAGATCTCCATCTTCTTTAGTGTGATCTTCTTGTGAAGAATGTGTCGGATTTTTTAAGATGAAATTAGGAGATTCCAAGCTCAGAGTATCAACATTGATTGCGGGAAGCACACGATTCGTCCTTGCGCCCGCAAGTGCGATCTACGTCGGATCAGAATAAAGATAGGAGAATCTCTTACTTTAGAGATTAGCGATCGCAATCACACTTAAATAGGTATTCCTTGAATTCATTTGTTATCTTGATGAAACATTATGACAAGTGTTTTCGAAACAACTGGTTTCATCCATTTAAGTTTTTTGAATCCCCCTGTCCTTAGCGACTAGTATGACTAGTCGCTCCCGGTCACATATAATGTGATCTTCACGCTTCCGTAATGCACTTAAGGTTTTTCATATAACCTTAAAGTGGTATCAGAGCCACAGGTTGAAGGTTCCGGATATGATCCATAAACCTAAGATGACATGGGCAGTTTTGGGTTCTGCGAATTTTCATCGCATTTTGTTCCTGCAACCTTATTTCGTGCGATTTTTTCACCCTATTTAAATCTTCAAAACTTGAGTTTGTCACTTGGATTACATTCCACATTTTATTACCAAACCGTAGGACTTGAATTTGCATGATATGGAATCGGTTTACTCAAGTTATAATTGTTTTAGTGGACATGTGTCTACTATTACGGGAATAATTGTTTTGGACATAATCAAGAGATAATCACAGTTTTAAAATGCCTTGAAATTCGTATCTATCATTTGGATTCTATTTGAAATAAAATTGTCAAACTAAGAAAAATTAGTTTGTGTGATTTGGAGTTATTGTTCAAGATTTGTTAGTTTTGGTAAACATGTATCGTTGATAAAAACTTAACAAACTTGATCAAGAATCTTATGATTGTCATTCAATTAATTCATCAAAATTAACAGTTAATCTCCTGAAATAATTTGTTGATAAATATTTGTGAAAAATTTAATAAAGATAATTATTTGGAATGATCATAAACAACAAAATAATATAATTGATCTTGATCGAATTAGTTACAATGACTCTTTCCAACAAACTTTGGTTCTTGAATAGGATTGGGGATTTATTTAGAGAATCTCCTTATAATATTAATCAAAATGATTTTTATAAATATTATATGGTATAACTTCGGCTAAAAGGATGAATATCATCTCAAATACAAAAGGATCATATCAAATTATTCTGACCTGAGGCGAATATGGTGTTTAGTCTGAGATCGTTGAGTAGCAAGCTGCTCCGTAAGTGGTTTGTCCCACATCATGTACGTACTAGCCATAACAGCGGGTAAGGAAAGGATAATGCTTGAAATGATCATGGTGTATTTTTATAATTATTAAAATTTGAATAATATGTATTTTAAGATTATACCATCCTTCAAGTATTAATCAAGATTGTTTGTTGGATACTGAATGGATCATTGATTTAATATGTTTAAATTAATTATTCAATAATTATAACAATCTATATTTATATATAGTCTAAATTTCACTTGGAATAATTAATTGTGTGAATATGATTCATAATAATTAATTAAAATTTGAACACATGGAGGATCACATAAGTGACATCCATGGTCTATCATTAAGGTGAAGGGTTACGTCGCCATGGATGGTATGTAGAAGACGAATGTTCAAAGTGACAGCGCTTGCATAAAAGCGCGTGTGGATCGGGCTCGTTGCTTCTCGAAAGAGTAAGTTCATATACGCAGCGACCCCAATATCAGCTCCTCATATTATTGGGGTGATATTTGTGCATAGCGAGTTCTATTCCTATTGACGGTTGGTTCAATTGATAGCAAGCCAACATTGCCTTTGGGGTGGTGGGTCCAATTGTTAAAGATCGAATTTGGAAATTCAAGTTTGACTTGCAAGTCAGAATGAGTTCCCTTTTCTTTTTATCCGAGTTACAGTTTCTCATATTATTAGGGTAACAAAGGCAAGAAAGGAGATCCCAGATATTGCATGAGATATAATGGTAAGTATGTCTCTTACTTTGAAAGTGAATAATGGTTGACAAGGCAAGACAACTTTGATATTAAAATCCTAAATCAAAGTAAAATATGTATTTATGCATATTGCTTATTTCAGATAACCTACATTAAACTCACTCCAAACTATATTCAATAATAACCAGTAAATATCATGGATTGGATCCATGATCAAGATATTGTACTTCCAATTGGACACATAATGTATGCGGTTGCAATGTGCAAGTTTCCTCATGATAATGAGCAATGACAATTAATTACGCAATAGGACAACGACCTTGGATTTGTATGTCTATATAGTCTTGATCTATTATCGAATGTGCTTTGGAAGTATGATGTCAATGATGATCGTAAGTATCAAAAATCCTTATAAATTTAAGAAGATGTTTTGGCATACATATGTGCTCTCAATATTTAATCATGAATGACATAGTTCACTGCATTAAGCAAATTGATGGCTCGTTAAGAGAAGATGTACTCAAATTGTTTGAGTACCCACCTAAACCAAAGTCTTTAAGAGTTAACATGGATATAGATATGATGAGTGTCATTATTCTACTGTCTACTAAAGTCATTCATGAAGTTTCATAACATTCATATTGTATAAATTAAATGAAGCATATATAAATGTTGAAATGCTCTTATATTGAAATCTTTTGAATTCAACATAAGAGATCATTTATCTTAAGCAATGATTGTTTATAGATAGAGGAAGCACATCGGAAGAATGTGTCTGACCCAAGTAAAAAGAAAAGTCAAAGAGTTGTCTGTACTTCTGTAAATTCCATTCATATGCCATCTAAAGAGTTCAATGAATACCAATAGTACAACAAGCTAAGGTATTGATGGTATAACTATCTAGGCTATTTAGAATCCTTAGAGAAGGATTCGGATGGTGCATTGGCATATTATACATATACATATAATCATTAAATTGACTTTCTTATTTGATAAGATCGAAGTGTACAAATTGTATCTCATTCTTCTAACAACACTTGAAATTAGTTGCATCTATTTTAAAAGACTAGAAATTTTGATCTTAAGGTTTAATAGCCATCTACATGGATGTTGATGCAATTGTTGCAACAATCTCCATTAGATAGATAGACTACATATTTTCAGAGGGAGAGCTCGTAGTCTTAGAGAATATCTCTATGACCTAAATATTAGAATACATTCATTGTTTATTTCTAAATGTTGGAAATAACCATGTATTCTAGAATAGACCTATCATAAAGTTATGATGGATATATTTCAGATAGTAATCTAACATCAATAGGACTCTGCTAAATTAGAAAATTAATGAATGGTTCATTAACATTTCTAATTACTGAAAATTTAAACCTTAAAAGATAAATAAGAGAATGAAAATCATTTGACAATGATCTGGCATCAAGCCCTGGAGATATGTATGTTGATAAGATCAATAGACTAGTAAGAGATGAAACTTTAGATTATCTGAAATTTATAATCCCACGCACTTATATTGTATTCAAAGGTAAAATATCTGAAACACCCTTCTTTGGGAATGGTGTAAGATGCCAAGATATTCTAGATCTCATACATATTGATGAATGTGGATCATCTTGTATCATAATAAAAATTAATGATATGTGATATCAATTGATGTTTTTTTATGATTTGAGATTTCTTCCCTTCACCTTAGAAACCTTTGAAATGTTCAAAGATTTCACAATTTATTTAGAAACAAAGTTTGAAGGAATATGAAAATGAATTTGATCTAATCTAGGTAGTAAGTACCTATTAGATGAATTCAAGGAATGTCTTATTAAGAAAGGAATATCATTCCTATCTCAATCCTCATAATATACCTACACTCAATAGAGTTGTAGGGAGATGCAATTGGATCATGTGTGACATGATTTGATCAATGATGACTCTTAGCATAATTGACTCTTAGCTTCCAAGTATATATGTAGTAGAGACTACAATATATATCCTTAATAAGATTCCATGTGTATCTAAACCTGAAAACCCTCATAAACTATGGTTTAGAACCTAGCTTAGTAGTGGACACTTGAGGATTTAGGGTTGCTTGGTCCATGTCATGAATGCAAGTAAGATAGAATCTAGCACCTAAGAGTGCTACTTCATTAGGAAAATGAAGGATGGTATTGGATACCTACTTTATGAACTTGAGTTTCTTAAAAGATTTTCTCTAAGGATATGATTCTTAGAGGATGTCTCTTTTGAGAATCAAGATAAAAATGAAGTAAAAGAACTTATTGAATCTTAAGAAGATAATGAGGCTACTAAAATCGAAAAGTAAAAGGATAATTAAAGATGAAACACTCATACCTCTTCAAATTAGTTTGGCGGTGGTAAGACCATCTAAAGGATATGGATTCCATGTGTGACAATGATCTGATTTCATATGATGAAGCTTCTAAGGATTGTGACATGGAGAGATGGATGTTAGCAATAAAGTCTAAAGTAGACTTCATATACAGGTATTGTATATGGATCCTCGAGGATCCACCTATAAGGGTAAAACCTCTTATGTGTAAATGGCTCTTCAAGAGAAAGAGAGAAACTGATGAGAAATTAGAGACCTTCAAAGCATGACTCGTATCCACAAGATACACATGAAGAGAAGACATCACTTGCGATGAGACTTGCTCTTCTGTGCTTAAACCCATCATAATATTACTAACTATAGTTAACAACTTTACTATGACATCTAAATGATGGAAGTCAAGATTTCATTCTTCCGTGAATACCTCACCAAGGACATGAAGGATATGGAATTATCCTCAAGCGCATCACGGAAGCGTGATCGTCGTATCGGATACGACGAAGAACGACTAGTCGTACTAGTTGTTCGGTGCAGCGGAATTTAAAAAATTTATTCGATGAAACCACATGATCCGAGAACCATTCTCAGATCGTTTCATCTATAACCACAACAAGTATAATGCAATACCTCTTGAAGCGTGGTTGATCAAGTCTCTAAAGAAAGAGACCTCCTGTCTCAAGTCCGATCGTTGGCGAGACCGCTTGCGAGCGCGGGGATGAACCGCGTTGTCCTCGCAATCCAAGAAGATGATCCAAGCATGGTTGCTCCTGATCTCGTCGCACGAGATCAAACGTCTCCTTCGTGAGAGGAACTCTCCAAGAAGACGGAGAACCGAAGAACGTCGAAGCGGCGGCGCGGTGGCGAAGGCGACGACGGTTCTCTCCTCTAGGGTTTGGTGGTCGGCCACCAATTAGAGGGAGAGAGGGCTGACGTGTGTAGAGAAGAAA
Source organism: Ottelia alismoides (assembly GCA_037367405.1). Lineage (NCBI taxonomy): Eukaryota > Viridiplantae > Streptophyta > Magnoliopsida > Alismatales > Hydrocharitaceae > Ottelia > Ottelia alismoides. The sequence continues at coordinate 1,038,512 of JAZKJV010001148.1, read as the reverse complement.
GAGAGAGAGAGAGCTCCAATATTGCAAGTCCTTAGAGAGCATAGAATGCCTCTCTATTTATAGGGTTTTGGGATCCATGGATCTCAATCCATGGGACACATAAAATCAATGGATGAGATTGATTTGTGTCAATCCAATGGCCAAGATTGTTGTTGTCAAAAGCAACAAATTTAGGTTAAAATATATTTGAAAAAATCAAATATAATTTAGTCCTAAATCAACCCAACAAATAAGGAGAGAATGTGCATGGAGATTTCATCTCCATGCACCTTCCATGTTGGACGGCCACCCATTCCATATAGGAATGGTATGCCGCCCACTATGGGAGTCCAAGGAGGCAATCTCATGGATTCCCATGAGATTGCATATCTCCTTGATTTTTCTCTCTTATTTATTTGCAACAAATTTGTTGGATTTTATTCTTCAAAAATAATTCACAATTATATTTGAGAATATTGCATTCTTGCCATGGAAAAAATTGTGAATCATATTCACAACCCAAAACAACATATAATTCATATTGTTAATTAATTACACAATGTGTATCCAATACACATAATAATTAATCAACACATATAAATTATAATTAGCTCTCTCTAATACATTATAAATCACATTTATAATATATTATGAATAATTGGATATTTCTATCCACATTATTCTTATCCACATTAATTAAATCACATTTAATTAAATTGGATAATTTCTTCACACATCAAGATGATTAAATCACATTTAATCATTATTTCTTCATTGCTTAGATCTTATGGAATTATTCTTGAACCCTTCAAGAATAATGCAATCTCTCCGCAGATACTTGGAGATAAGGACAGGGCGATTGTATTGTTCCACGTATAGTGACATGGATATTGAGATCATATCTCAAATCCAGATCGCGGGCCTCCCATAGATGCTTGATTAAATCAAGACCGTAAATCTAATCTTCTCATTGTATCTGAATCACATTCAGATCAATGTCCAATATTTGGACCAAGATCAGATCACTTCTCTACTGAGAGGAGTCACTAAAATCCAGACCCGTTTCATCACTCCCTAGGAATGGAAGCGTCATGGTTATACAACCGTTTATGATCAAATCACCCTCAGGTATTCCCAATACCTGTACATCCTGCATACTGGAAGACTCAGATTAAACCCGAAGTATCGGATCAACTTTATACTGTCTACTTCGTGGTTTTATCAGTAAGTTTCTCATTCGATCATTGGGAGTTGGTATCGATCATACACTTTCCAAAAGTGTATATCATACCTAGGTCTTGATCATATACTAAAAGTATATATCAAACCTACAAATTCAGTCAAGCTTCCAAAGCGAGACGACCATGCGCATGGAATTTGATTCTTCCCAATATCTCATGAGTGAGCTCATGTCTTCCGGTTCAGTAACTGAACCTGTATGATCCCTTTGAGAGATCGTATTACTCATATGCCCTTATATGCACACCAGCGCGCCGGTGTATAGACCTTGATTAGGTCATCAACCTATTGGTCTGCTAAATGTACATACTTGGACATATAGCAACACATCTGTCTCCGGTCAGAGGATGCGTGCCTATATCATGACAGCATATGATATAGGACTTTGGTTATCGATCTCGTTAAGTCAACTCTTTGACCTAACTAATCTGACACCTCCGAATCTCTATTCCTATGCAGAGGACCTGCATCAAGAGGTCGGTCAGATATCAGCCTTCACAGATAAGGATTGCCATCTCCTACTCAGGCTGGAGATCATCTCTTAATAATCATTTGACGGTGCTTGATGAGTCCTCAATCTAACTCTTTAGATATTCATCCAAGCACCAGCCTCTATGATTCAATAGTTGAATCAACAGCTGTATGATTATTAAGATGGCCATGGTACATAACCCTAATTGTACTAAGGGACCTATTATACAAATTATTCATTCTTCATTTCAGATCAGGGAATGATATGTGCAATAACATTTATTGCATAATGGCTCGCCATGGGCTCGCATTTCCAACAATCTCCCACTAGCCCAAAGTGCCATTAATGGGCTAATCATTTAAACTCACACTCATATGAAAATCATAGGCTATTCAGAAAATAGCTAGGTAAGCTGATCAGTCACTCTGTTCCCGCGAGACTACGCCAAGTCCTTTTACGGCACTTGCATATCCCCAGTAACAGTGCTCGCATCCAATGCGAATGTTGCATCTTATGCAACTAATACTCAATCTTGTTAGTTATAGTGTCCTTGACACTACAACTTAACAATTATCATAACCAGTATTTCCATAATCCTTATCAGAATATCCTTATTCCTGGAGATCACTATCTCTTAAGGTATCCAAAGTTAAGACCTTTTAGATCTCTATCTATAAAGTCTTAAATTTTTGAAGATAAGACTTTGAGATCACTATCTCAAAAATCTTGTCATCTATGAAGATTTTGTCATTACTGCAACCAAGTGTTTTATTTCCATAGTAGGATTAGCAACAGTTTACTACTCCCACTGCATGGCAGCCATCTGGCTTTTGTGCACATCTAGCACACACTTGGCTTCTCAGAACTGATGCCCAAAGGCAAGTAGTTCTAGCATTCACTTCCTCAACTCTTTGAGGTGCTATCCCTTTAGATAGGTCAGTACCATATCTTAAGGGATGGAAGCCATTACTGGAATTTTCCATAAAATGGAATATGTCCAAGATGTACTATAAATGTCACAGTCCCATTATCCTCTTCTCTTTGCTTCTGAACAACTTCAGAACTAAGATCTGAGAGGCATCTTTGAAATCATATTTCAAGTTATGGAACAACCAGATTATAAAACACTAATTATTATCCTTATATCATTTTTAAATGATTAGGATATCATCTACATATAGCACGATGAACACAAAAGCACTCCCACTAAGCTTCATATGGTTCATCAAGATTCTATCTGAAATCATAACATTTATAATTTCATCAAATCTTATGATCCAACTTCAAGAAGCTTAATTGAGTCCATAGATGGATTCCTTAGCTTGCACACCTTTCTTTCCTCAACCATGAAGCCCTGGGGCTACTTCATAGGAATATCCTCAAAGAGGCATTCGTAGAGGAATGCAATATTGACTTACATCTTGAAGATGCAATAGTCAAGTTATGTAGCTAAGGTTAGCAATATTATGATGGTTTTAAGCATGGTCACCGAAGAGCAAGTCTCATTGCAAGCAATGTCTTATCTTCCAGTGTGTAGCTTATGGCTACGAACCGTGCTTTGAAGATCTCTACCTTCTCATCAGGTTCCCTGTCTCTTGAAGATCCATTTACACCTTTACAGGTCTTACCCATATAGGTGGATCCTCGAGGGTCCATATACAACACTTGTATATGAAGTCTACATTAGACTTTTATTGCTATCCATCTATCCATGCTATGATCTTCAGAAGCTTCATCACATGAAGTTCCATCATTGTCAGATTTCTCTAACACATGGAATCCATCCTCAAACTTATTTGAAGAGGTATTAATGTTTCATCTTTAATTGTCCTTTTAGTTTCCAATTTCATGAGTCTCATTATAAATGAGTTCCTACACTTCATTTTCATCTTGATTCTCAAGAGTCTCAACCTCTAAGAATCACATTCTCGGAGATGAGATATTTTAAGAATCTCAAGGTCATAAAGTAGGTATCCAATACCATCCTTTATTTTCCTAATGAAGCAGCACTCTCAAGTGCTAGATTCCAATATACATGGAACCTTATTAAGGATATACATTGTAGTCTCTACTACACATATATACCTGGAAACTAAGGGATAATTATGCTAAAAATTCAACATTGATAAGATCATGTCACACATGATCTAATTGTATCTACCTATAACTCTTTTGAGTTAAGGTGTGTTAGGAGGTTTGAGATAGAAATGATATTCATATCTCCATAAGGTATTCTTAGAATTTATCTAGTAGGTACTTGCTACCTAGATTAGATCAAATTCATTTTATCTTCCTTCAAACTTTGGTTCTAAACCAAAATTAATGAAATCTTTGAACATTTCAAAAGTTTCTTAGATGAAGAGAAGAAATCTCATATCATACATAATCATCAATAGATATCACATATCCACAATGTTTACTATGATATAGATGATCCGCATACATCAATATGTATGAGATCCTGAATACCTTGGCATCTTACACCATTCCCGAAGAAGGGTGTATTGGACAATATTCATAAGTATATAAGTTTTGAAATTTTAGACATTCTAAAGTTTCATCTCTTACTATTCTATTGATCAAATCAACAGACAAATGTCCAAGGCTTGATGCTAGATCATTGTCAAATGATCTTCATCCTCCTATTGATCTTAAGTTTTAATTTCAGTATTTAGAAATGTTAATGAACCATTCATTAATTTTTCTAATTTAGTGGAGTCCACTAGATTATTAGATTACTATCTGAAATATATCCATCATAACTCTTTATGATAGGTCCATTCCAGAATTCATGTTTATTTCCAACATTTAGAAATAAACAATGAGTGTATTCTTATATCTAGGTCATAGAGACATTCTCTAAGACTAAGGGCTCTCCCACTGAAATTAACAAGTATATCAATCCAGCAGAGATTGTTGCAATAATTACATCAATGTCCATGTGGATAACTATAAACCTTAAGATCAAATTTTCTGGTCTTCTAAAACATATGCAACCTATTGCAAATGCCATCAGAAGATTGAGATACAATTATTTGACTTTATCTTATTCAATAAGTAAGTCAATATCAATGATTTATGTAGATTATTCTGATGCTCTATCCGAGTCCTTTTCTAAGGATTCTAGACAGACTTGATAGTCATACTATCAACAGATCAATTTATTGCAGTATTGGCATTCATCCAACTCTTTGGATGTCATATGGAAGTTACAGAAGTCCAGTCAACTCCTTGACTTTCCTTCTTTCTTGGGTCCAACCCATGCTTCCATTGCGCTCCCTTTATCTATGAGCAACCATTGCTCAGGAAAGAGGATCTCTTATTTTAAATTCAAAAGAATTCAAAGTAAGAGTTTTTCAACATTTATACATGCTTCCTTAAATTCATACAATATGAATATTATGAAGCTTCATGAATAACTAGAGTATAAACAGTAGAATGATGACACTCATCATCTACATCCATTTAAACTCTCAAAACATTGGTTCAGGTAGGTATTCAAACATTTTGAATACATCATCTCTTATAGAGCTACCATTCTGCATGATGCAGAGAACCATGTTACTCATGATTAAATGTCAAGAGCACATATGCATGCCATAATATCTTCTTTGATTTTATAAGGATTATTTGACAATTGCGATCATCATCGACATGTTACTTCCAAAGTACATCCAATGAGATCAAGACTATAGAGACATACAAACCCTAGGGTTGTAGTCCTATTATCTATTTAATTATCATTCCTCATTAGTATGAGGAGACTTGCATATTGCAACCACATACATTATGTGTTCAATTGCAAGTACAATATCTGGATCATGAGTCCAATCCAAGATATTTCACTGGTTACTATTGAGTATTTCATTGAGTGGGTTTTAATGAAGGATTATCTGAAATAAGAAATTTGCATAGATGTATGTATTTATATATACATATTTTACTTTGATTTAGGAATTTTTATATCAAAGTTGTCTTGCCATGTCAACATCGAAAGTTCATTCCCTTAATCACTTTCAATGTAAGAGATATACTTACCATTATATCTCAAGCAAGATCTGGGATCTCCTTCCTTATCTTTGTTGCATCCCAATAATATGAGAACCTACAACTCGGATAAAAAGAAGCGGGAACACATTCCGCCTTGCAAGTCCAACTTGCATCTCCCAATTCGGTCTTTAACACCCGAGCCCACCACCCCTAAGGCGATGTTGACCCGTCATTAATTGAACCAACCGTCAACAGGAATACAACTCGCTATGCGCAATCCAATATCGCCCCAATAATATGAGGACCCGATATTGGGGTCACTACGCATACGTCCTTACTCTTTCGAGAAGCGACGAGCCCGATCCAGATGCGCTTGCATACAGGAGCTGTCACTTCGGACAGGCGTCTCCCACATGCAATCCCTGGCGACGGAACTGTTGGACATGTGAGCCCACGACGAGCCATTATGCAATAAATGTTATTGTGAATATCATTCCCTGATCTGAAATGAAGAATAAATAATTTGCATAATAGGTCCCTCCGTACAATTAGGGTTATGTACCATGGCTGTCTTAATGATCATACAGCTGTTGATTCAATTATTGAATCATAGAGGCTGGTGCTTGGATGAATATCTAAAGGGTTAGATTGAGGACTCATCAAGCACCGTCAAATGATTGTTAAGATGTGATCTCCAGCCTGAGTAGGAGATGGCAATCCTTTCTCACATAGGCTGATATCTGACCGACCTCTTGATGCAGGTCCTCTGCATAGGAATAGAGATTCGGAGGTGTCAGATTAGTTAGGTCAATGGGTTGACTTAACGAGATCGAGATAACCTAAGTCCTATGTTGAATGTTGTCACAGCATAGGCACGCATCCTCTGACCGGAGACAGATGTATTGCTATATGTCTGAGTATGTACATTTGACAGACCAATAGGTTGATGACCTAACCAAGGTCTATACACCGGCGCGTTGGTGTGCATATAAGGGCATATGAGTAATATGATCTCTCAAAGGGATCATACAGGTTCACTACTGATCCGGAAGACATGAGCTCACTCATGAGATATTGGGAAGAATCAAATTCCGTGCATGGTCATCTTGCTTTGGAAGCTTGACTGAATTTGTAGGTTTGATATATACTTTTGGAAAGTATATGATCAAGACCTAGGTATGATATATGCTTTTGGAAAGTATATGATCGATACCAAATCCCAATGATCAAATGAGAAACTTAGTGATCAAACCCTGAAGAAGACAGTGTAAAATAGATCTTGATCTTCGGGTTGACCATGGGTCTTCCAGTATGCAGGATGTACAGGTATTGGGAATACCTGAAGGGTGATGTGATCATAAACGATTGTATATCCATGACGCTTCCATTCCGAGGGAGTGATGAAACAGGTCTGGATTTTAGTGACTCCTTTCAGTAGAGAAGCAATCCGATCTTAGTCCAAGTGTTGGACATTGGTCTGAATGAGATTCAGATCCAATGAGAAGATTGGATTTGCGGTCTTGATTTAATCAAGCATCTGTAGGAGGTCCGTAAGATCTGAATTTGAGATGAGATCTCAACATCCAAGTCACTATACGTGGAATAATACAATCGCCCTGTCCTTATCTCCAAGTATCTGCGGAGAAAGCACATTATTCTTGAAAGGGTTCAAGAATAGTTCTTTTGATGAAATGTATATCCAAGCAAGGACTTGATGATTAAATGTGATTTAATTATCAAGCTTAAATATGAATATGATTCATATTGTGAAAATGATTATCTAAGATAATTAAATGAGATTTAATTATCAAAGATTAAGAGAATGTGGATAACACTATCCATGATATATGTGTGTTATAAATATGATTTATAATATACATATAATAAGAGAGAGAATTTATGTAAATAGCATTTGTTAATTAATAATGTGGATTGGATTCACATTTGTTAATTAATTGGAAATGCAATTTACTAACTAGTTTGGGTTGTGAATATGATTCACATATTTTTCAATGGCAAGATTGAAATATTCACAAATTAATTTTGGAATTATTTTGGTGGATATTTATTGTAATTAATTGAGGAATAATATAATAAATAAAATGGAGAAAACAACCACCCTCATGGGTGGCGTCACCCATGAAGAGTTCATGGGTGACGCCCCCCCCTTTTTAGGGGTTGGTTAACTCCACTTCATTTGTTATATTATCTCTTGATTAATTAACTTTAAATTGTTGTTATTGATCAACAAATCCTAGCCATTGATTTAGCATGGACCAAGCATAGCCTTTGGATCCATGTGTCCCATGGATTGAGATCCATTGGATCCTAAACTAATATAAATAGAGGGCTAGGGTAGCCTTCCATGGTACATCATTAAGAGTTGTACAAGGTGACAACTCTCTCTCTCTCTTTCTCATTCTCGCCCTCTCTCTCTTTCTCTTCTCCATTAAGTGGCCGTCCACTTTGTGTTGAGAAAGGAGAGACTCTCGGCTTCTTCTTCGACAACTCGTGGATCTCCATCTTCTTTGAAGTTTCTTACTCTAAAGGAAGACGACGGATTTCGTTTGACGAAATCGGGGGAGCCATCGCTTGGATCTTCATCGAGGATTGCGGGAAGGAACGTGACTCATCATCGCGCCCGCAAGTGCGTTCTTCGTGGATCGGACTTAAGATAGGAGGATCTCTACTTTGGGATCTCGCGATCACAACCACGCTTCAAGAGGTATTCCTTGTACTTTGTGGTTTGATGAAACGATCCGAGAAGTGTTCTCGTGATCATGTGGTTTCATCTTTAAAGTTAAAATTTTAATTTCCGCTGCATCTAGCAACTAGTGCGACTAGTTGCTCCGATTGCATACGATGCGATCGACACGCTTCCGTGATGCGCTTGAGGATACTCAATATCCTTCAAGTGGTATCAGAGCCATAGGTCGAATAAGGTTTTGGATATGATCCATAGACCTTAGACGATTTGGTTCTTGAAAGGGTTGCGAAATTTTTACTGCATTTCAATTTTCGCACCTCTGTAAAATTGAATTTTTCGGCTCTGTTTAAAATGTTTAAACACGAAATTTTCAATTGGTTTTTGTTCCCCATTAAACAAGGAAACCATAGGACTTGAGTTTACTAAATTTGGACTTTATTTGCTCAAGATATGGCTTTTTGAATATGACTATATTCACTGTTGCGGGAACTGCGGATTTGAACGTAATTAATGAGATGATTACGGTTTTAATCCGCCTTGAAATGCGTGAATTATCACTTGGGTTCTTTAATAAATCAAATAGGCAATATTTGGAAACTGAGTTTGCATTTTTTGGATTTAAATTGATCAAGATAAGTTAATTTTAGTGATTGGGGGTCACTGCTGGAAATTAACAATTTCTTGATCTTGAACCTTGTGATATGTCATTCAATTATCATGATGAAAATTAATTGTTAATTTTCTGGAATAATTAGTGTTAAATATTTGTGAAATATTTAAAGAAATAATTATTTCATTGAATGACACTTGCCTAAACCACAATGATGAGATATTAGATCTTGATCATTGGTTCATCAACAAACATTGCCTTCATGAAAACTATAGTTTATCCTACAATAGTTGTAGGACAACTTTACATGAAAATCCTTTTTGCTTGAATAGGATTGGGGATTTGTCTAGCAAATCTCCTTATAATCAAAAATGTTTTGATTTATATTATATGGTATAATTTCGGTTGAAAAACCGATGAACATCTCAAAGTACATGATGGTCTATCTGGTATTATCCTTTCCCGAGGCGGATGTGGTGCCTAGTCGGAGAGCATTGGGGTAGCGGGTTGCAACGTATGTGGTCCGTCCCACTCTCGTCGGTACTGGCCATGATAGCGGGTAGGGACTGTATAATACCGGAGACAGACAATGTGTATTTTTCTAATTATTAAAATTCGAATAATACGTACTTTGAGTATATACCTACTATTCAAGTAAAAGACATGTTTGTTTATTGATGATTGGATTAATGATTAATTTAATATGATTAAATTAATTATATCCAATAAACACTCTATTTTGAATAGATGTGTATTTCCCTTGGAAGAATTAATTATGTGAATATGATTCACAATAATTAATTACAATTTGAATATGAGGTGGAGGATCACATAAGTGACATCCATGGTCTCCCGTCAAGGCAAAGAATTCCGTCGCCAGTTGTTGTGTATGGGAGACGCCTGTCCGAAGTGACAGATCCTGTGCATGATTTAATTGGATCGGGTTCTTTGCTTCTCGAAAGAGTAAGGCCGTATACGTAGTGACCCCAATATCGGGTCCTCATATTATTGGGGCGATATTGGATTGCGTATAGCGAGTATTAAGCATGTTGACGGTTGGTTCAATTAATGACGGGTCAACATCATCTTAGGGGTGGTGGGCCCGGGTATTAAAGACCGAATTGGGAAATGCAAGTTGGACTTGCAAGGCGGAATGTGTTCCCGCTTCTTTTTATTCGAGTTGTAGGTTCTCATATTATTGGGATGCAACAAAGATAGGAAAGGAGATCCCAGATCTTGCTAGAGATATAATGGTAAGAATATCTCTTACATTGAAAGTAATTAAGGGAATGAACTTTCAGTGTTGACAAGGCAAGACAACTTTGATATAAAAATTCCTAAATCAAAGTAAAATATGTATATATAATATATACCCTTATGCAAATTTCTTATTTCAGATAATCCTTCATTAAACCCACTCAATGTTATACTCAATAATAACCAGTAAAATATCTTGGATTGGACTCATGATCCAGATATTGTACTTGCAATTGGACACATAATGTATGTGGTTGCAGTGTGCAAGTCCCCTCAACATAATGAGGAAGGGCAATTAAATAAGACAATAAGACATCACCTTAGGGTTTGTATGTCTCTATAGTCTTGATCTTTCATCGAGTGTACTTTGGAAGTGACATGTCGATGGTGATCATAATTGTCGAATAATCCTTATAAAATAAAAGAAGATATTTTGGCATACATATGTGCTCTAGACATTTAATCATGAATGACATGGTTCTCTGCATTATGCAGAATGGTGGCTCGAAAGAGATGATGTATTCAAAATGTTTGAATACCTACCTGAACCTAAGTCTCCATGAGTTAAGATGAATGTAGATATGATGAGTGTTATCATTCTACTATCTATACTCAAGTCATTCATGAAGCTTTATGATATTCATATTGTATGAATTTAATGAAGCATGTATAAATGTTGAAATGCTCTTACATTAAATTCTTTTGAATTTAACATAAGAGATCCTTAGTCTTAAGCAATGGTTGTTTATAGATTAAGAGAGTGCAGTGGAAGCATGGGTCGGACCCAAGTAAGAAGGAAAGTCAAAGAGTTGACCTACTTCTGTGACTTCCATATGACATCCAAAGAGTTGGATGAATGCCAATACTGCAATAAGTTGATGTGTTGATAGTATGACTATCAAGTCTGTCTAAATTCCTTAGTGAAGGACTCAGACAGAGCATCAGAATAATCTACATAAATCATTGACTCTGACTTTCTTATTTCATAAGATAAAGTCTGACAATTGTATCCCAATCTTCTAATGACAATTGCAATTGTTGCATATACATATTAGAAGATTAGAAATTTGATCTTAAACTTTAGTAGTCATCTACATGGATATTGCTGTAATTGTTGCAGCAGTCTCTGTTGGATAGATGGACTTCATATTCTCAGTGGGAGAGCCCTTAGTCTTAGAGAATGTCTCTATGACCTAGATATTAGAATACCCCATTGTTTGTTTCTAAATGTTGGAAATAAACATGAATTCTGAGATAGAACTATCATAAAAGGTTATGATGGATATATTTCAGATAGTAATCTAACATCTAGTGGACTCCACAAAATTAGAATATTAATGAATGGTTCATTAAGATTTCTAATACTGAAAATCAAACCTTATAAGATCAATAGGAGGATAAAGATCATTTGACAATGATCTGGCATCAAGCCTTGGACATTTGTCTATTGATTTGATCAATAGACTAGTAAGAGATGAAACTTTAGAATGTCTAAAATTTCAAATCTTACATACTTGTGAATATTGTATTCAAAGTAAAATGTCAAATGCACCCTTCTCTAGGAATGGTGTTAGATGTCGAGGTATTCAAGATCTCATACATATTGATGTATGTAGATCATCTATATCATAATAAACATTATGGATATGTGATATCTATTAATGATTATGTATGATATGAGATTTCTTCTCTTCACCTGAGAAACCTTTGAAATGTTCAAAGATTTCACAATTTTGGTTTAGAACCAAAATTTGAAGGAAGAATAAATGAATTTGATCTAACCAAGGTAGCAAGTACCTATTAGATAAAATTCAAAGAATACCTTATAGAGATAGGAATATCATTTCTATCTCACTCCTCCTGGTAAACCTGAACTCAATAGAGTTGTAGGGAGATACAATTGGATCATGTGCGACATGATTTGATCAATGATGAATTTTAGCATAATTATCCTCTTAGTTTCCTGGTATATATGTGTAGTAGAGACTACAATATATATCCTTAATAAGGTTCCATGGATGTAAGCTGGAATCTAGCACTTAAGAGTGCTACTTCATTAGGAAAATAAAGTATGGTATTGGATACCTACTTTATGACCTTGAGATTCTTAAAAGATCTCATTTCTGAGAATATGATTCTTAGAGGATGACTCTCTTAAGAATCAAGATGAAAATGAAGTATAGGAACTCATTTAATCTTGAGAAGATAATGAGACTCCCGAAATCGGAAACTAAAATGACAATTAAAGATGAAACATTAATACCTCTTCAAATGAGTTTGAGGATGTATTCCATGTGTCAGTTGAGTCTGACAATGATCGGACTTCATGTGATGAAGCTCCTAAGGATCATGACATGGAAAGATGGATATTAGCAATAAAGTCTAAAGTAGACTTCATATACAAATGTTGTATATGGACCCTCGAGGATCCACCTATAAGGGTTAGACCCATTAAGGTGTAAATGGATCTTCAAGAGAAGAGGGAACCTGATGAGAAGGTAGAGACCTTCAAAGCTCGGTTCGTAGTCATAAGCTACACATCGGAAGAGAAGACATTGCTTGCAATGAGACTTGCTCTTCAGTGGCCATGCTTAAAATCATCAGAATATTGCTAACCCTAGCTACACAACTTGACTGTTGCATCTTCAAGATGTAATTCAAGATTGCATTCCTCTAAGAATACCTCTCTGAGGATATTCACATGAAGTAGCCCCAGGGCTTCATGATTTTGGAAAGTAAGGTGTGAAAGCTAAAGAAATCCATCTGTGGACTCAAATAAGCTTCTTGTTGTTGGAACATAAGATTTGATGAAATTATAAATGTTATGATTTCAAATAGAATCTTGATGTACCATGTGAAGCTTAGTGGGAGTGCCATTGTGTTCATCGTGCTAAATGTAGATAATATCTTAATCATTTGGAATGATATAAGGATGATAATAAGTGTTTTATGATCTGGCTATTCCATACCTTGAGATATGATCTCAAGAATACCTCTTAGATCTTAGTTCTGAAGTTGTTCAGAATCAAAGAAAAGAGGGCATTGGGACTGTCACATTTGTAGTACACCTTGGACATATTCCATTCTTGGAAATTCCAAGAAAGGCTTCCTTCCCTTGAGATTTGGTACTGACCTATCAAAAGGGATAGCACCTCAAAGAGTTGAGGAAGTGAATGCTAGAACTCCTTGCACTTGTGCATCAGTTACGAGAAGCTTAGTGTATGCTAGATGTGTACAAAAGCCAGATATCTGCCATGCAGTGGGAGTAGTAAACTGTTACTAATCCTATTATGGAGATAAAACACTTGATTGCAGTAATAACAATATCTTCAAAGATGACAAGGCTTTAGAGATGGTGATCTCTATGTCTTATTTTCAAGAAGTTAAGACTTTATTGATAGAGATCTAAAAGGTCTTAACTGTGGATACCTTGAGAGATAGTGATCTCCCGGAATAAGGGTATTCTGATAAGGATTATGTAAATACTGGTTATAATAGTTATTGAGCAATAGTGTCAAGAACACTATAACTGCTTTGACTAGATTGAGTATTGGTTGCATTAGATGCAACATTCGCATTGGATGCGAGCACTGTTACCTAGGGATATGCAAGTGCCGTAAAAGGACTTGGCATAGTCTTTTGGGAACAGAGTGACTGATCAGCTTACCTAGCTATTTCTAAATAGCCTATGATTGTCACATGAGTGCGGGTTTAAATGATTAGCCCATTAATGGCTCTTTGGGCTAGTGGGAGATTGTTGGACATGTGAGCCCACGACGAGCCATTATGCAATAAATGTTATTGTGAATATCATTCCCTGATCTGAAATGAAGAATAAATAATTTGCATAATAGGTCCCTCCGTACAATTAGGGTTATGTACCATGGTTGTCTTAATGATCATACAGCTGTTGATTCAATTATTGAATCATAGAGGCTGGTGCTTGGATGAATATCTAAAGGGTTAGATTGAGGACTCATCAAGCACCGTCAAATGATTGTTAAGATGTGATCTCCAGCCTGAGTAGGAGATGGCAATCCTTTCTCACATAGGCTGATATCTGACCGACCTCTTGATGCAGGTCCTCTGCATAGGAATAGAGATTCGGAGGTGTCAGATTAGTTAGGTCAATGGGTTGACTTAACGAGATCGAGATAACCTAAGTCCTATGTTGAATGCTGTCACAGCATAGGCACGCATCCTCTGACCGGAGACAGATGTATTGCTATATGTCTGAGTATGTACATTTGACAGACCAATAGGTTGATGACCTAACCAAGGTCTATACACCGGCGCGTTGGTGTGCATATAAGGGCATATGAGTAATACGATCTCTCAAAGGGATCATACAGGTTCACTACTGATCCGGAAGACATGAGCTCGCTCATGAGATATTGGGAAGAATCAAATTCCGTGCACGGTCGTCTTGCTTTGGAAGCTTGACTGAATTTGTAGGTTTGATATATACTTTTGGAAAGTATATGATCAAGACCTAGGTATGATATATGCTTTTGGAAAGTATATGATCGATACCAAATCCCAATGATCAAATGAGAAACTTAGTGATCAAACCCTGAAGAAGACAGTGTAAAATAGATCTTGATCTTCGGGTTGACCATGGGTCTTCCAGTATGCAGGATGTACAGGTATTGGGAATACCTGAAGGGTGATGTGATCATAAACGATTGTATATCCATGACGCTTCCATTCCGAGGGAGTGATGAAACAGGTCTGGATTTTAGTGACTCCTTTCAGTAGAGAAGCAATCCGATCTTAGTCCAAGTGTTGGACATTGGTCTGAATGAGATTCAGATCCAATGAGAAGATTGGATTTGCGGTCTTGATTTAATCAAGCATCTGTGGGAGGTCTGTAAGATCTGGATTTGAGATGAGATCTCAACATCCAAGTCACTATACGTGGAATAATACAATCGCCCTGTCCTTATCTCCAAGTATCTGCGGAGAAAGCACATTATTCTTGAAAGGGTTCAAGAATAGTTCTTTTGATGAAATGTATATCCAAGCAAGGACTTGATGATTAAATGTGATTTAATTATCAAGCTTAAATATGAATATGATTCATATTGTGAAAATGATTATCTAAGATAATTAAATGAGATTTAATTATCAAAGATTAAGAGAATGTGGATAACACTATCCATGATATATGTGTGTTATAAATATGATTTATAATATACATATAATAAGAGAGAGAATTTATGTAAATAGCATTTGTTAATTAATAATGTGGATTGGATTCACATTTGTTAATTAATTGGAAATGCAATTTACTAACTAGTTTGGGTTGTGAATATGATTCACATATTTTTCAATGGCAAGATTGAAATATTCACAAATTAATTTTGGAATTATTTTGGTGGATATTTATTGTAATTAATTGAGGAATAATATAATAAATAAAATGGAGAAAACAACCACCCTCATGGGTGGCGTCACCCATGAAGAGTTCATGGGTGACGCCCCCCCTTTTTAGGGGTTGGTTAACTCCACTTCATTTGTTATATTATCTCTTGATTAATTAACTTTAAATTGTTGTTATTGAACAACAAATCCTAGCCATTGATTTAGCATGGACCAAGCATAGCCTTTGGATCCATGTGTCCCATGGATTGAGATCCATTGGATCCTAAACTAATATAAATAGAGGGCTAGGGTAGCCTTCCATGGTACATCATTAAGAGTTGTACAAGGTGACAACTCTCTCTCTCTCTTTCTCATTCTCGCCCTCTCTCTCTTTCTCTTCTCCATTAAGTGGCCGTCCACTTTGTGTTGAGAAAGGAGAGACTCTCGGCTTCTTCTTCGACAACTCGTGGATCTCCATCTTCTTTGGAGTTTCTTACTCTAAAGGAAGACGACGGATTTCGTTTGACGAAATCGGGGGAGCCATCGCTTGGATCTTCATCGAGGATTGCGGGAAGGAACGTGACTCATCATCGCGCCCGCAAGTGCGTTCTTCGTGGATCGGACTTAAGATAGGAGGATCTCTACTTTGGGATCTCGCGATCACAACCACGCTTCAAGAGGTATTCCTTGTACTTTGTGGTTTGATGAAACGATCCGAGAAGTGTTCTCGTGATCATGTGGTTTCATCTTTAAAGTTAAAATTTTAATTTCCGCTGCATCTAGCAACTAGTGCGACTAGTTGCTCCGATTGCATACGATGCGATCGACACGCTTCCGTGATGCGCTTGAGGATACTCAATATCCTTCAGGAACCCTCCGCCTTGACGGGAGACCATGGATGTCACTTATGTGATCCTCCATATCATATTCAAATTTTAATTAATTATCGTGAATCACATTCACATAATTAATTCTTCCAAGGGAATTATTAGCTCTAATCATATTAGAGTATTTCAATTGGACATAATCAATTTAATCATATTAAATTAATTATCAATCCAATTCAATCAATCAAACTTGATTATTTTACTTGAATACATATATGGTAATATCTTAAAATACGTATTAATTCGAATTTTAATAATTAGAAAAAAATACATCTTAATCCCTCGGACATTATCCCGGCCCTACCCGCTGTCATGGCCAGTACCGACGAGAGTGGGACGGACCACATACGTTGCAACCCGCAACCCCAATGCTCTCCGACTAGGCACCATATCCGCCTCGGGAAAGGATAATGCCAAATTGATTAATTTGTACTTGAGATGATCATCGGTTCTTCAACCGAAATTGTACCATATAGTAATAATCAAAACATTTTTGATTATGAGGAAATTTGCTAGACAAATTCCCAAATCCTATTCAAGCATCAAGTTTGAAAGATTGTGGTTTCCAATTATGATTTAGATCACATCTTAATCAATTATTGGTTAAGGCAATGTCATTTAAGGGAATAATTATCATTAAATATTTCACAAATATTTATGCACAATTATTCTAGGAAATTAAACAATTTAATTTCACTAAATGATTAAATGACAATCACCAATCAAACATTAAGTTTGATGAATGTGTTTCCAATTAAGATTTAGATCAAATCTAATCAATTAATTGGTTGAGGCCAAGTCAATTATGTAAATAATCATCTTCAAATATTTCACAAATATTTTTCATGATTATTTCACGAAATTAACAATTAATTTTACTAATTGACAATCACTTGGTTCTAGATTAGGACTGTAATTTCAGCAGTGACCCCTTCTTATTAAAATTAGCATATCTCAATCATATTAAATCCAAATTAGACAAAATCAAGTTTCTTAGATTGCTAATTTGATTTAGGACAGAATCCAAGGTGATGTTACACGCATTTCGAGGCAAGTCTAAACAGTAATTAACATTTTAATCACGTTCAGATCTACAGTTCCCGCAACAGTGCATACATGTTCATTAAAACAACCATATCTAGAGCATACGAAATCCGATTTACGTAAAATCAGATCCTATGGTTTCCTTATTTAATAGGGAACAAAATCCAAGTATTAAATTCGTGTTTAAACAATTTAAACAGTGCCGAATTTATTTACTAAACAGATCTGCGAAATCAAATGCGATAAAAACTTTCGCGACCTTAACGAACCCAAGTCGTCCTCGGTTTTTCGAATCATATTCAAAACCGTCAACCTGGCTCTGATACCACTTGAAGGATATGGAATTATCCTCAAGCGCATCACGGAAGCGTGATCGTTGTATCGGATACGACGAAGAACGACTAGTCGTACTAGTTGTTCGGTGCAGCGGAATTTAAAAAATTTATTCGATGAAACCACATGATCCGAGAACCATTCTCAGATCGTTTCATCTATAACCACAACAAGTATAATGCAATACCTCTTGAAGCGTGGTTGATCAAGTCTCTAAAGAAAGAGACCTCCTGTCTCAAGTCCGATCGTTGGCGAGACCGCTTGCGAGCGCGGGGATGAACCGCGTTGTCCTCGCAATCCAAGAAGATGATCCAAGCATGGTTGCTCCTGATCTCGTCGCACGAGATCAAACGTCTCCTTCGTGAGAGGAACTCTCCAAGAAGACGGAGAACCGAAGAACGTCGAAGCGGCGGCGCGGTGGCGAAGGCGACGACGGTTCTCTCCTCTAGGGTTTGGTGGTCGGCCACCAATTAGAGGGAGAGAGGGCTGACGTGTGTAGAGAAGAAAGAGAGAGAGAGCTCCAATATTGCAAGTCCTTAGAGAGCATAGAATGCCTCTCTATTTATAGGGTTTTGGGATCCATGGATCTCAATCCATGGGACACATAAAATCAATGGATGAGATTGATTTGTGTCAATCCAATGGCCAAGATTGTTGTTGTCAAATGCAACAAATTTAGGTTAAAATATATTTGAAAAAATCAAATATAATTTAGTCCTAAATCAACCCAACAAATAAGGAGAGAATGTGCATGGAGATTTCATCTCCATGCACCTTCCATGTTGGACGGCCACCCATTCCATATAGGAATGGTGTGCCGCCCACTATGGGAGTCCAAGGAGGCAATCTCATGGATTCCCATGAGATTGCATATCTCCTTGATTTTTCTCTCTTATTTATTTGCAACAAATTTGTTGGATTTTATTCTTCAAAAATAATTCACAATTATATTTGAGAATATTGCATTCTTGCCATGGAAAAAATTGTGAATCATATTCACAACCCAAAACAACATATAATTCATATTGTTAATTAATTACACAATGTGTATCCAATACACATAATAATTAATCAACACATATAAATTATAATTAGCTCTCTCTAATACATTATAAATCACATTTATAATATATTATGAATAATTGGATATTTCTATCCACATTATTCTTATCCACATTAATTAAATCACATTTAATTAAATTGGATAATTTCTTCACACATCAAGATGATTAAATCACATTTAATCATTATTTCTTCATTGCTTAGATCTTATGGAATTATTCTTGAACCCTTCAAGAATAATGCAATCTCTCCGCAGATACTTGGAGATAAGGACAGGGCGATTGTATTGTTCCACGTATAGTGACATGGATATTGAGATCATATCTCAAATCCAGATCGCGGGCCTCCCATAGATGCTTGATTAAATCAAGACCGTAAATCTAATCTTCTCATTGTATCTGAATCACATTCAGATCAATGTCCAATACTTGGACCAAGATCAGATCACTTCTCTACTGAGAGGAGTCACTAAAATCCAGACCCGTTTCATCACTCCCTAGGAATGGAAGCGTCATGGTTATACAACCGTTTATGATCAAATCACCCTCAGGTATTCCCAATACCTGTACATCCTGCATACTGGAAGACTCAGATTAAACCCGAAGTATCGGATCAACTTTATACTGTCTACTTCGTGGTTTTATCAGTAAGTTTCTCATTCGATCATTGGGAGTTGGTATCGATCATACACTTTCCAAAAGTGTATATCATACCTAGGTCTTGATCATATACTAAAAGTATATATCAAACCTACAAATTCAGTCAAGCTTCCAAAGCGAGACGACCATGCGCATGGAATTTGATTCTTCCCAATATCTCATGAGTGAGCTCATGTCTTCCGGTTCACTAACTGAACCTGTATGATCCCTTTGAGAGATCGTATTACTCATATGCCCTTATATGCACACCAGCGCGCCGGTGTATAGACCTTGATTAGGTCATCAACCTATTGGTCTGCTAAATGTACATACTTGGACATATAGCAACACATCTGTCTCCGGTCAGAGGATGCGTGCCTATATCATGACAGCATATGATATAGGACTTTGGTTATCTCGATCTCGTTAAGTCAACTCTTTGACCTAACTAATCTGACACCTCCGAATCTCTATTCCTATGCAGAGGACCTGCATCAAGAGGTCGGTCAGATATCAGCCTTCAGAGATAAGGATTGCCATCTCCTACTCAGGCTGGAGATCATCTCTTAATAATCATTTGACGGTGCTTGATGAGTCCTCAATCTAACTCTTTAGATATTCATCCAAGCACCAGCCTCTATGATTCAATAGTTGAATCAACAGCTGTATGATTATTAAGATGGCCATGGTACATAACCCTAATTGTACTAAGGGACCTATTATACAAATTATTCATTCTTCATTTCAGATCAGGGAATGATATGTGCAATAACATTTATTGCATAATGGCTCGCCGTGGGCTCGCATTTCCAACAAATGATTACTATGACATCTAAATGATCCAACTTTACTATGACATAATAACACTATAAACCCATCATAATATTACTAACTATAGTTAACAACTTTACTATGACATCTAAATGATGGAAGTCAAGATTTCATTCTTCCGTGAATACCTCACCAAGGACATTCATATGAAATAGCCCCAGGGATTCATAGTGAGAAAGGCAAGATGTGCAAGCTTAAAGAACTCCATCTTTGAACCCCAATAAGCTTCTTATAGTTGGAACATTATATTTGATGAAATTATAAATGTCATGATTTCAGATAGAAACTTAATGAGCCATGTGAATCTTAGTGGGAGTGTCATTGTGTTCATCATGCTAAATGTAGATAAAATCTTGATTATTTGGAATGATAGAAGGATGATAATAACTGTTTAATAGTATGGTTGTTTCGTACCTTAAGATGAAAAATCTCAAGGATACCTTTTAGATCTTAGTTCTGAAGATATTCATAAGCAAAGATAAGAAGGTATTGGATCGTCACATTAGTGGTACACCTTGAATTTGTGCCATTTTGGGAAACCCCAAGGAAGGCTTACTTCCCTTCAGATATGGTACTAACCAATATGAAGGGATAGCATATCAAGTGTTGATGATGCTAAAACTGCTTGCCTTGTGCATCAGTTTCGAGAAGCCTAGTGTATGCTAGATATGTACAAAAGCCAAAGGTCTACGATGCCATGGGAGTAGTAAATTGTTACTAATCCTACTATGGAGATAAAAAAACTTATTTCCAGTAATAAAACACCTTCAAAGATGATAAGAATTTTGAGATAGTGATCTCAATGTCTTATCTTCAAGAGCTTAAGACTTTATAGATAGTGATCTAAAAGATCTTAACTGCAGATGCCTTATGAGATAGAGATCTTCAAGAATAGTGGCATTCTGATAAGGATAGTATAAATTACATACTAGTTATAACGATTATTGAGTTGTAGTGTCTTTGACACTACAACTGCTTTAACAAGATTAAGTATTGATTGCATAAGATACAAGATTCACATTTGATGCGATCATTGTTACTACGAGATATAAAAGTACCGTAAAAGGGCTTGGAATAGTCTCTTGTGAATAGTAATTAATCATATTACCAAGTTATTATTCTAGATAGCTTTAGATTAGCACACGAGCGTAGGGTTAAAGATTAGTCCATTAATGCCTCTTTGGGTTAGTGGGAAATTTTTGGACATGCAAGCCTACATGCGAGCCATTATGCAATAAATGTAATTTCAAATATCATTCCCTGATCTGAAATGAAAAATAACTAATTTGCATAATAGGTCCCTTAGTACAAATGTACAATTAGGGTTATGCACCATATCATATAGTTGTTGAATCAAATGTTGAATCGTAGAGGTTGATGCTTCGATGATATCTAAAGAGTAAGATTGTAGACTCATCAAGCATTGTCAAGTGATTGTTAGTAGAGGATCTCCAGTCTGAGAGGAAGATGGCAATTCTTCTCTATAAAGGATGGTATCTAACCGACCTCTTGATGCAGGTCCTCTGCACAGGAATAGAGATTCGGAGGTGCTAGATAAGTTAGGTCAAAGACTTGACTTAATGAGATCGATATAACTAAGACCTATGTTGTATATTGTCACAATATAGGCACGCATCCTCTGACCAGACATGAATGTTCTACTATATGTTTGTGCATGTACATTTGGTAAACCGATAGGTTGATGATCTAATAAAGACCTATAGACAGCGTGAGCTGGTGTGCATACAAGGGCATATGAGTAAATACGATCTTTCAAAGGATCACAAAGGTTCATTACTGAACTGGAAGACATTATCTTACTCGAGAGATATTGGGATCAAATTCCGTGTACGGTCGCCTCACTTTGGAAGCTTGACTGAATCTGTAGGTTTGATATATGCTTTTGGAAAGCATGTGATCAATACCTAGGTATGATATATGCTTTTGAAAAGTATATGATAGATACCAACTCCCAATGATGGAATAAGAAACATAATGATAAACACACTAAAGAAGATAGTGTAAAATTGATCTAAATCTTCGAGTTGTATTCTTGGTCTTCTAGTATGCAGGATGCACGGGTATTAGGAATACTCGAAGATGATGTTATCGTCAACGATTGTATAACTGTAACGCTTCCAATCCAAGGGAGTGATGAAATAGGTTTGGATTTTAGTAACTCCTCTCAATGCAGAAGTAATCTGATCTTAGTCCAAATGTTGTACATTGATCCGAATATGATTCATATGCAATGAGAAGATTAGATTTACAGCTTTGATTTTATCAAACATCTTTGAGAGATCTCCTTGATATGGATTTGAGATATGATCTCAATATCCAGGTCACTATATGGAACATACAATCGTCGTGTCCTTATCTCCAAGTATCCACATAGAAAGCGCATTATGCTTGAAAGATTTCAAGGATAATTTCATTATTTTATAATGTGTCTAAGCATTGAGAAAAATTGATAGTTAAATATGATTTGATTTTCATGAATAATATGAATTTAATTCATATTATTTGGGTACATGAGAATAGACATCCAAGATGACTAAATTTTATGTAAGCATCAAGGATGTGAATAATGTGGATAGTACTATCCACATTAATCATGGATATAATAAATAAGATTTATAATATATTAGAGAGAGGTAATTGTAATTTGTATTTATGAAATAATAGTTTATGTGAATTGGATTCACATTGAACGATTAATTGTAAATGCAATTTACATTTTATTCTGGATGTGTGAATATGATTCACAATTTATCAATGCCATGATTGAAATTATCACAAAATAATTTAGAATTATTTTGATGAATATTTATGCAATAAAGGTTATTGCATATAAGGAATATATATTCAAAAATAAGATCTCAACACAATTAGAATGGAAGTCCTCTGACCATACAAGAGGGTGGGGCGACCAAGTCGAATACTTCAAGTAGGTGGCCATCCACCCTCTTTATGGTAGGTGGGATCTTCTCCTTCTAATTGTTCCATCTTTATTAGTGTGAATTGAATTGAAATATATTGATTGATTTTAATATATTGTTGGTAGTTAAAACACAACAAAATCATGGTCATTAACTGAAAGTACAAATCAATCTCAACGATTAGATTTGTGTGCACATGGATTGGGATCCATGCACATCCAAAATATTTTAAATAGAAGGGTGGCCCTAGCCTTTTATTTTAAACAACATAAAATAAAATTCTCTCTCATTTTCTCATGGTTGTATACTCCCCTCCCCCTCTCTCAATAATATGACCATCCATATTATTGACCTAGAGAAGCTCGCAGTCGTCGCGACGTTGTTGTGATGCCGGATCGACTGCTTGTGGATCTCCATCTTCTTCAACGTGCTCCGCTCATGAAGAAGGCATCGGATTTTGTAAGACGAAATCATGAGACTCCAACCTCGGATCATCAACATTGATTATGGGAAGCATGCGACTCATCCTCGCTCCCCCAGGTGCGATCTACATTGGATCAAACTTGAGACAGGAGAATCTCTTACTATAGAGACTAACGATCACAACCACACTTCAAGAGGTATTCCATGAACTCATTTGTTATTGATGAAATGTTTTGAGAAGTGTTCTCGAAACACTTCGTTTCATCTGTTTAAATTTTTTAAACTTCATTGCTCCGAGCAACTAGTATGACTAGTTGCTCCCGATCGTATATGATGTGATCTTCACGATTGTGTGACGTGCTTAAGGTTTATCACACAACCTTCACCTTGATCGGACTTCTCTGAAGGTAAGAGGAAGAACTCAAAAGAAGGTCGACTAGGCTGACCTTCGATTACTGATTCCAGGCACGTCTAGCCTCTGATTGCCTCGATGATGGCCTCCTTTCCTTCCTGATGACCTTTCGTGCTTGCATGATTCTTCAAATGTGTTCGAGCCCTATCGGAGGGGGTTTGGAGCTTCAAGCTCCTAGAGCTCCTTAAATATACTTCAACTCTTGCTTCGGGTGGTTGAGGGGCTCTGATTCCTACACAAAACGAGAGAGGACAATTGGAGGATGATTTTTCCTCTTTTATTAATTTTTAAAAGTTTTTAGGGGTTTTATGGATTTTTTATTATTTTTAAGGTGAGAAAACTATTTGTATAGAAAATAGTGGGGTATTTTCGATTTTTAAATAGTAAACAGAATAAAAAGATTTTTATATTATTTTTAATGGAAAATAGGTAAAATTATCTTTAAAATTATATGTTGTATATATTTTTATGATTTTCATTTATTTAGTTATGAATTTTTAAAGTTTTTACGTATTTTGTATTTTTATTGATTTTAATATTTGGTTTTTATTTTGTTTTTGGTTTATTATGTAAAATATGATAAAAACTACTATAATTATTTTTTAGAGGATTTTTTAAAATGTTTTTATATTTATTATGATTTTTAAAGTTTTATATATTTTTTGATGACTCATTGAAAATAGAAAATATATTTTATTTTGAAATTTGATTAATACAGTATATAGTATAATATAGGGTAGCTATATGTATTTTTATTTTATTTTTATATGTTTTGTATTTTATTTAATATGTATAGAGAAGTATAGTATAGGTATACCATGTAAGGGGTATTAACGTAATAAGGGGTGCTTGTAAATCGTTAAGACTCGGAAGTTCTACGTGCAAATTGCCAAGATTACGCGTGCAGATCACATATGTGCCACCTTTAAGGGACTTTCTAGCAAATAAAACAAGTGTCGAAGGCGTCTTTGCAAAAAGCCACACCCGCACGTGTTGCGCACGTGGGGAGTCTAAGTGGTGGGGCGGTCTTAGATCTGGATCGTTTGATGGAAACATGATCCGATGGGTGTTGTTGATCTAGAGATTAGTCTTATTCTTCCTCAATATGGGTTGTAAATGTTGGTTGATGATTGGAGGCGACGTCGTGATAGTGCGGTTGAGGTTTCCAACTACAGGTTTTGCAAGGACGTCGAGCAGCGTGTCTCCATGCTCAAATGCATAGCTGCTCCAAGCGGATATGAAGATGATAAGAATTCAAGCAATTGGATCGAATTTTTTTTATGGTGCTTCGATCTCGTGTATGTTGATTCAAGAGATTATGCTATGGACCTCCATATGTTTCGATGAAGGATTCAATTGCTGCAAATAAATGGAATCTGATGCTCTAGACGATACACCTGCAGAAGAAACTATGTATCGAGAGGAACTCCCTCAGCCTAAAACAACAAGGATAGATAATCAGAGACTCTAGGATGAGGTGGAAGACAGGAGTACGACGATCGTTCGTCGAACACGAACAATTGTGAGGGGTTGCATGAGGGGGACTTGAAATGGAGGGATTCGAAGATGGATGCAGATCTCTTTGTAGAGAAAACAAAAGAGGAATCGAGGAGAGGGAGAAGAGAATGTGAAGAGGAGGAGAAGTTCGGAAGACCTAACCTGGGCAAAGATAGATGAGGGAGTTGTGGTTGTTCACCTGGGGTCTGCAGAGCTCGACGGAGCTCCTGCTATCTTGGCCTCTACACATGGCGGACGCGGAGTTTGAAGTAGCACATGAGGTTGCGAGCCATGCTAAATCACACCGGAACTATCTCCCCTCGACGACGTCGCTTGAAGGGGGGATGAGGGTGGCTGTCACCCACTCTCGTGCATGATCCAGAGTTTGGTGGAGGAAGGATGAGAAGCTCTTAATGATGGATAGCTCCAAGGTTGAAGGGGTGCATGCCCTTAAATAGGGATGAGTTCCTTAGAGAGCATGAAGCCAGGTGTCATCATCGGCGATGGGTGGCATCAAAGTCGTTAGGAGAATGACCAACGACATAGAGGTTGGACGGTTGGATAGAGGAGGGAGAAGAGTCGACGATGGCATGCATTCAGGAAGGAAGAAAGTGACGGGAAAGAGAAGAGAAAGGAAAAGTAGGAGAGAGAATAAAAATAATTAATAATAATTAATAAGATTAAATAATTTAATAATTTAATACTTATACTATTAATTTAAAAGATAATTAGAGGATTAATTATGTAATAAGTAATTAAATAATTAATTAAATATAATTAATGAACTAATTAAAGAACTTAATATATAGTTAAATAATAAATAAATTTTATTTAATTTGAAATTTTAATAAATTATATAAATATAATAAATCATATATTCAATAATATAGGTCAAGGTACATTGTGCAATTATATATATATATATATTTATATATCAATAAAGTCTTGAAACTCACATTTTGCATATTAACTCTGATTTTAGAGAAATCAATATCATTAGTAAATAATTAAATAAAATGAACTTTAACATTGAAATTTCCTAATTCGGAGTCCATATGGGCGAGTTATGAGGTTCAGAAAATTCAGGTAACAGCTTCGTGGCTTCGGGATTTATTGGCATTTTGGTTTAAGTTATATTTTTATATTTTATATTTATTTTAGAAGTATTTTAGAAAATAAATTAAGTTAAATGGAGTTATGGATAATTAATTATAAATTAAGAAAGTTTCTACGTACAGTACATATATACAGCGGGGTCCAAACATCAAAACTAACCCGTTTAATCCTATTTTTTACATTAAAATTAATAGTTTAAAAGTGAGTTTGGTCAGTTTGTTATTTTCTATAAATAGTTATTGATGAGCCATTAATCCCACAAAATCCAGGTAAGGGAAAAATCGATCAAGGGTCGTTGCGACCCGGATCTCGCAGATCGGTCTCAACAAGAAAAATAGACCACCAAAATGAATAATCATACAAAAAGCCGAATAAGCGGTCTTGCTATTTATTTAACCTGGTATAGCGACCACGGTCGAACTCAAGGAGCACGGATTGGCCAAGTAGCCTACGAAGTAGTCACAAAATGAATAAAGTAATAAAATGTATTTTTGGTGGATTTTATATTTTTAAAAATTTTTTATGATTTTTAATTATGAAGGAAATATGACAGGACGGCAAAAAATACACAAACCACAATTTATTAATCACTCCAAAACAACTCGGAAAATTCAAATAAAATTGTTTTTAGGTTTTATATATTTTTAAGTGTTTTTTGGTAATTTTCTCAGAATTTTGTAATTTTTGATTGATTTTATAAAAATAGACTAATACAAAAACAGAGAACTAATGTGCAGCCAGATTTGAAAGGCTAATTAAAAATATATAATTAGCCTTTAAAAATCTGAAGACAATTTTTATGAAAACTAGAAATAAAAACTAAACTATAGAAAGAGAAATTGCATTTTTTATTTTTTTAGAATTGTTAATAATTTTTATAAGTTCTTTAGGCTTTTTCAATTTTTAGGTGTTTTATATATTCAAATGAAGTGAAAATTGATCTGAAGCAAGTAAACAACAAAACTAACAGTACCTAAGTTTGTAATTTTTAAATGAGTTTTTATATTTTTAATTGATTTTATAATTCAAACAATGACAAAAATGGGTGTTTTTTATTTTTAAAAATACCAAATAGCAATGAAAATAACCCAAAAAATTAGTGAAATTTTTACACAGTGGTAGGAGGCGTATCCAAATTTCACCAAATTTGGAGTTGATTTGATATTTTATTCACTCACAAAACAAGGCACAGCACATAGGGACCAAAGTGCAAAGAAACAAAGTTCTAAGGGCTAAACAGAAAACACGTGTAAAAACTACAGGGCCAAAGTTGCGAAAAGCCCAGATAAACACGAGGCACGCATGTGATGAGCACACAGAGGGGTATTTATGTAATTCCTATTTATAAAATATCAATCCATAACAACCAGAAAGTCCAAGCCCCTTACATGCAATTTACCCAAAACTCACGTGTCGAAGCACGTGTTCCACACACACATGGACTAAATAGTAATATCTCAGAATACTTGGGTCCAAAGTGCAAATTACCCAAACTATAACAGGAGTAAACTATAATAGCGAAAAGAAGAGGGGCCTAAGTGATATTACCCCATTATTATGATCCACGGCTGAAGGAGGTCCACGTGTAAGATCTGATGGCTGTGGATGGTGGATGCCTCTCCGGCGATGGACATCTCGGATTCAATCCTCAGATGGATCAACGGTCGAAAGCCCCGCGCAGATGAATGGTGGAGATCTAATCTGGAGCGCGGGGTTCGATCGAACGTTGCTGGAGGACCCTCGAAGAACAAGTCGCCGGCGAGTTTCACCGGTCCAATACATGCGATCAGGAGGTCCTCTGCTGCTGTTGAGATGTGGAAATGGAAGCCGGAGGTGATCCGCAGCTGGTGAACTACTCGGATGGGGCCGGAGCGTCGGAGGAGCTCCGGCGACGGGGATGAACTGGAGCAGCTGCTCCCAGAAAGTCTAGCCTCCAGATGAGGCTCTTAAGCCTTGGTACCTACACAGGAAATCAGAGGAGTGGAGGGCAAACTGCCTCGACCCATTAGCGGGCGAAGGGAGTGTGTGGGTGAGGTGGAGCGTGGGTCTCCGGCGAGGCGATGGCGGAGGAGGCCTAAGTCCTGGTTCCGGGGCGAACCGGGATGATCGGAGGGGCGTAGAATGTGCGGAGAGGTCTCATGAAGGTGATGCGACAGTCGGATGATCGGAAGGATGGTTGGAGCGGAGTGGATTGGCCGGTGGAGGCCGGCGGCGCAAAATATAAGAATTAAGATTGAAGCTAATCTAAGGGATATCGAGGCTACCTGATGGGTGCAAACGTCTATGCTGGAGGTGGGTGGCCTCCTGGGATCCTCGCCTCAATGGAGCGACGCCTCCAAAGGTTCAAGCTCGCCTGATGGCGGAGCGCGGCGACGAAGACCACCGGACCAGGGGCTAAACGTCTCCTCTGCTCTCTACAACATGCCCTTCGTCTAGCTGTCACTCTAGGCAAGGGAATGGAGGTCACAGGGGTCTGAAACGGTAGCCGAAGGTGCATCAAATGGCGGAAGGAAGTGAAGCTTTATATGGGTAGGGGTCCGGGAAGATGGGAGTCGGGCACGCAATCCAAAGCTCGGACCCCTAAGAAGATGGTCGGGCGTGGATCAGGGATGTATCGTGGATAATAGGGGCCCGGGGTTTAGGGAGATAATGATCGGATCAGTGCGGGATAATTTGGTGAAAACGGGTCGTACGAGGATCTGCCTAGAAGTGGTCCACGGGGGAGAGTTGACCGGGGGTGAACAATCCCCCGTGGACCAATCAGATTATTTCTTTTATTAATTATTTGTAAATTCATTTTAAAATAGTAAATGATTTTATTTTGAAAATTTTCAACATGAAAAATGTTTATCATTTTTCAAAGTATTTTTAGTGGTTTTATTTATTTTTTTGAAAAATAAATTAATGTATGTACATAGTATTATATTATATACATGTATATGTACCTATGTATTTTTTTTATTTTTAATTATTTATTTTTGTACAATTATACCTATTTTATATTTTATTTATTTACATCATAAAATATGGGATTCGAAATAATTTTTCTTTAATTTTTATTACGTATTTACAAGGGTAAAATAAATATGTATATGTACATATATACATGGTATATACAAGGGGAAGAGAGAGAATTTATTTTTATTTTCATTTTTTTCTTATTTTTATTTTAATTTTATAAATATATGCACATTATGAGGAATATATAATTATTTTTATTTTATGAAAATAAAATATATACACTAAGAGGGGGTTTATGTACAAGGCTGAGTTACCCTATCTCTCTCTACTTGTTTTATTTTTGCGGTCAGGCCATGTTGAGCCCTCCCTTGGGTTCAGGTCACTCAATATCTATTCTAAGTATTTCCCTATTTTCTTTATTTCTTTATTCCTTTATTTTTGTGTAAAAACATGCTAATTATGGTTATTTACATGAATCATGCATTTTGACAATTCATTCTATTTACAAACATTTACATGGTATTTTACCAAGGTTTCTAACTAAAATAAAGGAATAAAAAGTGATGAATGGTGATTCATCAGTTATGAACCTCGGAAGTCGACTTTTATGGCTTTTCAATTCATTGTAACATTTTATTTTTATACTGAATAATTTTTCTATTATTTTTATAAAATAATATATTTCTATGAACAACTTTTTTAAAGAAAATATTTGTTTGAGATTTTTTAAGTGATAAATAAATTAGGTGAAATATTTACAAGGTGGAAAGTATGTTTAATGTATTTTTGGTTTTATTTTCTATCATTTTTATAATTTGAGATCCTTATCTTCCCCTACTTATTTATTTTGTCAACCACATCAATATTAACCCGGTATCATGGTTAGAATCAGTCTGTATATATTAAATATCTACATTCTTCTTTTATTTTTATTTTTTCTTTATTATTTTATTTTAGATAAAATAAGTGTTAAATATATAATATTAGCATTTGTGGTTAGAATGTTATTTAATAGAAATTAGTGAGTATTTACATGCATTTTACTAAGAATTTTAGCCAAAATGAAAGAATAAAGGTGATGAATCATAAATTCATCAAATCGTAATCGACCCTCTCTTAGTACAAGGCAATGGCAGAGCAACATAGGAACTCTGAAAAACTAGACTGGCAAACTTCAGTTAGCAAAATCTTAGCCCTCCTCCTCTTTCACCGATGAGAGACTCTTGAGCTTCTTAGAGCTCGTGCATGTATGCAAGATGCTTCAAAGGGGTCCGGGTCCAACAGACGGACCTTGAAGGTCTGGACACCTGGAAATTTTAAGTAGGAGTCGAACCATGCTCCAGGTGTTTCTAGGCACGGGACCTGCACAAAAATGATAAGTGGGCTAAGGGCTATCTCCTTGCCTCATTACTGAAGCTGCTATGCCTGAGGATGAGCGGAACGAAGAAGCTCTGGTGAAGGTGAAGAGAGGAGTTTGGGTGGAACTCAATTGCAGAATTTAGGGGGAAAGACGGCGGAAAGTGTGGAGCAAGCGATGAGGAACGGAGAGGGAGTCGAAATGGGGCAAGTCATAGACGAAGTACCGAGAATTTGGTGCTGGAGTTGGAAGTTCCAATAATTTTACATTTGAAAATTACGCTATTCTAAGGACTGATAACAATAAATAAAGAGTATTCTATAATGCAGGAAGAAAATTATGCTAAGAAGGCAATAAAAATCTGCTCGTACCTATTGGGGGCAAGGAGCAGAGAAGTTCGACCGGCGGAGTTCCAGAGAACATGGATCTCCAAGATCGACACCCTTGTCCATATCGACAAGGAGGGGATTCTCTTGTTGTCACGAAAGTATATCTACCCTAAGATCCTATTGGGGTTATGGTCACCAATTAGGGATCAAATCAAAAAGGTTGGTAGAGGTACTTATTTATGCACATAAAAAGGGGCAAAAGGGCAGTCAACATTCCAAGACGCTTGATTGGTCGACGTGGACCAATTAGGAAAGTCCTGGAGGTAGAATCCTTATTAATTTATTAAAAATCCTAATAAATTTTGTTAAATTAAAGTCAAAACATGAAAAAAAGTTTATTTATTTATGTAGTATTTTATTATAATTTTTATTTATGTTTACAAGCTAACTTATTAGATGTTAGTATTTACACATATATACATAAGTATATATACCTATATTTATAGTATTTATTTTTCTTTGATATTTGATATTTTATTATTATATACATGTTTTTTTATATATTTATAACTTGTTTAGTTACACTATTATATACTTTTATTTTATTTTTATGATTCTATTTATTTAGTTAGATAATTATTTTCATATATTATATAAGTTAGTTTACCTATATTGTAATACTTTATTTATTTTTATGAATTTTTTATGTTTTAATTCTGAATTTATTAAAATGTATTTTGTATATCATTTAAAAATAAATAAAAATATAAGAAAGTTAAATATGAAGAATAAATATATTGAATATTATATACATGTATATTGCACAATGAGGTCTAAAAACCAACTTTGCATCTTAACTCCATATTAAATGAAACCATCTTCAAGATAGTTAAATTTTATGAACAATAAAGGTGTTTTGATCAATTTTTGTTACGTATGAAGAAGATACAAGTCTGTATAATTTTTTCGCGGTTTTTTATTCTATGTGTCCCAGGCACACTATGCATTATTTTTGAATGAAATATTTTTTGTATTTTTCTTTGTACTTTTATTTACAAATATTTATTTTGAGAGTTTATTGAGTTTGAGTATAAAAATAAGAACATAAATAGATCCCAAAAGCCTATTATTGGGCTATAAAATTAGTGTTTTCTGAGTTGTATTCACATTTGGTTGTCCTATCTCCCCTTACTTCATTCCTTATCGACCAAGTCATCATGATGACCGGGTCTCGGAGTCTAGGGTCACTCAGTTTTTCTGACACTTCATTCTTTTTCTTTTCTTTCCTTTATTCTTATATTTTGGTATTAAATAAATTATTTTATATATTGTATACAAATCAATTATGGAGTGCTATTTTGCACAAATCTATACTATATACTTGCATTTAGCAAGAGATTTAAGGAAAAATGGGAGAATAAAGGTGATAAAATGAGGATTCATCAGAATCTCTGCCACAAAGCAACATGTTCGGAGGGACCGAGCCACTCTTAAGACATAGGGGTTTCGCCACGTATCCCCAAAACCTGCAATCAACCTTACCTTCAGCCTGATACTCCGCGCACGTGCTTAGCACGTGAGGGTGGGGAAAATTGCACCCGAAGTCACGTTAGTCTTCAATATTGCATCTTGGTCTAATCAAGCACGTGCAATGCATGCTCTCTTGGGGTCAATTGCAGGGATACCCTGTCGGTTCTCATATATTGCATTTATGCCCCTGACATGACATTTATGTGATGCTTTTTTTCTTTCTATTATGCCCTTGTACTAACATGCTTATATGTTGAGCAAATGAATTCGTATTTCAATTATTTTAGTTTCATCTTGATGCTTGTTTGATTCTCCATCTATTGGCCTGAATTATGATTCTCTGGCTATTGGCATGAATTAATCACGACTTTGGCATCTTTAATAATATGAATTTAATTAGATATTCAATGTGTCATTCGCTTGTTATTTAAATGATATTAAATGGAATTGGACTCATTTATGATGTATCAAATGATAATGAAATTAGATCTACTTTATTACTCAAGCTATTGATTATTTAGGGGAATATTTGTGCACTATCATTTTGTTTGCATTACTTTGCATTTTATAGCATTTTGTCTTTAATAAATTTACATGAAACTATATAGAAAATACATTATATGGCATATATCTTATCTTACATTGTATTTTGTGCATCGTTGACTAGGTTGATTAATAATCACTTAACTTAGATATTAGGATATGATTAATAATGAGAATAGCTCGTGTCCTTGAGATCGACTATGGACTTCCCTGATTAAAAATAAATTCATTAAACTGAGTCCCTCCTCATGGAGATAATTCATGCTCGATTTTTGATAGATCGCTAAGTAATTGTACTACAACTTGACGATATTAACTTGGCCACATAGCGGTTCATCAGGAGCCTGAGCTCAACGTGAAAAATCATATAGACTTAAATTTTGGCGCAAGCCCGATCCATTTTTATTTTGAGCTTGGGCTGGACCAGGTTAAGAGGACTAGGTTTCGAGCTTGGTTGTGCTGGCCCGACCTAGTGCTCAGTATGTTCTATACGACTCATCACTTGAGAAGGGTATACTTGCTCTATGATGAATAATATTCGAGGTATAGCTGCAAAAACCCCTCAAGTACAATTTTCTATGATTGTTTTCGCAAATTAACCAAGAAGGCAATGACTGCCCCCCATCCCATGCATGAAACCCCACCCACCAAACCCGCCCTTGAGGGGCACAGTGCATGCAAATCTCCGCCCACTCTCCTCCCCCAATCCGCCATCCTCCTCGTAGTTCTCGTTGGCTCCACCACCAATGGACTCCCCCGAGGCCAAGCTCCGCATCATGTGCACCTTCGGCGGCCGCTTCTCCCCCGACCCCAACCACCCCCTCCGCTACATCGGCGGCGACACCCGCGTCGTCTCCCTCCCCCGCTCCTCCTCCCTCTTCGACCTCCGCTCGAAGCTCTCCCGCATCTTCTCCCCTCCCACCGCCTTCTCCCTCAAGTACCTCTTACCCTCCTCCGCCTCCACTTCCCTTCTCCCCCTCACCGACGACAACCACCTCCGCGACCTGCTCCTCCACCACGACCACCTTCCGAGACCCTCCCGCATCCGTCTCTTCCTTTTGCCCCTTCAGAAGGAGGACGAAGAGGTGCTTTTTACGGAGTCGCCCTCTCTGCTTGACGCTAAGTCGTCCTCATCGTCGTTCGGGTCTTTGGAGTCTTCTTCAGCGGAGGAAGAATCTGAATTGATTGAAAATGCGTCTGCACCGGATGGTGTGAAGGCGCCGGAGACAGACTCGTGTTTGGAGAGGTACCTGCTTCGTGATTTTGGGCTGGATTGCTGTTTTTGATCGAGAAAGTGGTTTCCTTTTTCGATTCCGAGAGGTGACCATTTCGTGGTTTTGAATGTTCTTTGCCGGATTGGTATTTTCGATCGAGAAAGTTATATCCTTTCTCGATTTGGAGAGGCATCTATATGGTTATTTTGGGTGTTCTTTGCTGGATTGGTATTTATGATCGATATATTTGATTCTTTTTCGATTTGGAGGGACACCCATTCCGCAGTTATGGGAATTCTTTGCTGGATTAATGTTGTCAATCGAGCAAGTAGTTTCTTATTTTCAATTTGGAGAGGTACCCTGTTCGTGGTTTAGTTGTTCTTTGCTGGGCTGGTGTCTTTTTGATCGAGAGAGTTAATTTCGTTTTTATGAATTCGGAGTGGTATCTACTTCGTGATTTAGGGTTTTCGCGTTGGATTTGCGTTTTTTATTGAGAAAGTTGTTTACTTTTTTGTTTTCGTGTTGGTACTTCTTTTCTGTTTTTTTTCCTGTTTGGTGTTTTTGACCGAGAAAATTGTTTCCTTTTTGGATTTAGAAATGCAATATTTTCGTGGTTTTGGTTGTTTTTTGAGATATGTTGGTGTTCATCAGTATGAAGAGGTGCAAGTTTCGTGATTCAGTATTGTTCTTTGCCTTCATGCGTTTGTTGAGGTAGTAAAGTTGGTGGTTCTTTTCTTGTTGCTATTGTTGATTGTCCTTCTCTGGTTCAGGATCTCATCCTCTTATGATTTTAATGTTTCTTTCAAAGATTTTGTCTGGTGATTTGGTGAAGCTGGGTTCCCTACATTTCACAGTCAAGGATCTCATCCTGTTAACGATTATGAATTTTTTTATTTGATAAAATATTATGCTTTTATGGTATAGAATATTGTTCTTCCAAGAGAGGAATTCACCAGTTGGATTCGATTCGAAGCATGAGGACCGAACCATGCCCAGCAATTCATCTCAAGATACGGTGCAGAGTCAGGTGGCGGAACTTGCTGAGGAATTCGTTAGGCAACAGCTCCATGTTCATCAAAGCTCCCAGTTGGCACAACACCAAACGAGCAATCCGATGATGCCACTTCAATCGTTCTACCCGATGCACACACAGTCGGCTTTGCCACAGAGCTATCATTACAATCAGATGCCGGTGTTCTTCATGCCTGCACAGCCAAATCCTGCGTACACCACACAAGTTCCAAGACATGATCTGGTTGATGTTCGGGCCATTGCAGCGCCAAGCAATGCCACCTCTGTACCACTTTCCAGCATGATGATCTCGGATCAGGGGATTGCATCACCTTTGCAAAATCTAGAATACATGACATCCTACCAGATGAGCACACCTGCTTTGCCGGTAGTGCAGCCACCTCCCATTCCCCGATTCCTTCGCCGTACAGATCAAAATCACCCAAAGTATGTGGGCTACGTCCCAATGCATCAGAATGCCACTCAAGATGCATCTACAGCTGCTTATCGTCATGGCAGTGCAGTCCACCATCAACCTATGTTCTACGAACAAACCACCTGCACTCAGCTGCTTCCTCAGTATCAGGCCATGAACTCGGTTGCGACCATGATGCTCTCTAATGTCCCGCAATAATCGCAACAGCACTGTAAGTAAGATGGAGATCAGAATAGCCATGAGCTATTATCATTTTTGTAATTGGCTGATTCTGGTATTACATTATATGATCCTTAATGTCTGTGGTAGTCTTGATATTGGGTGATTAGGAATAAGTATGTTCAGGGATTTGTCTCCTTTGATCATGATGTCTATGATCGGTAGTGGTCATTGTGTTAGTGTTCAATTGTGTCTGTGTTCTTCTACAGTTTTCCCTAATAATATAAAGCATGTCTAAGTGTCTGTTAGGCTTTCATCTTCCGGAATCTATTTATTATTTCACTGTTTATAATACACGAATATCAGGTAAATTTTTGATGTCATTCAAATATAACATCACCTATTTCATATTGAAAAATCTATATAACATCTAATATTCATGGCATCCCTCTAGAATCCAGCGATTTTTAAAAAAAATGTGTTAAAGAAAATGCTTTCTTTAGGTATGTGATAAGAGAAAATAACACAAGAACCGAGGGGAATCTTGATTTTATTGAATGCCTAGCAGTGAGTTCTGCAGGAAATAATGTAGAAAGGACAATGTTTCTGATAAATCAAAATTGGAAATTGGGCTCTATACCATAAAAACCAAGTTGGCGTACTATGTTGTCGATTCGTCATGAAACTGAGGATGTGCCGATTACGTTTCCACAAAGCGTAATAGATATAGAATAAAACAGAGTTTAGAAGGTGTCTTCATTAGCTCTGTATGTATTTGTTTGCTGCTTTCATTTCTCTTTTGTTTTGAATTTTGCGGGGGCATGGACCCTTTAAGAAGGGGAAACCAACAGGTCATGCAGGTCTGGTTGAATTTGCACATAATGGAAGCGTGATTGATGCATCGAGTGCATTTAAATCCTTCTTTACATAGTTTTCATTACCAAATAGTATAATCCCGTTTGCTTCTTTTTCATTTATAGAATTGGAGCAAAAAATAGAATTCTCAACTCTCTACCATGTCGAGTAGATAGAATGTGTTCCGGATCAAGGAAATTGTAATAGTTTATCGTACGCTTCATACATTTTCTTCTTGAGCGATCTATTCTACTAAGCTGGTTTTATCTAATGCCAGCTGTTTCTATCTGGTGACACGGATAATTCTTGCACTTGGCCTTTATGAATTCAGTCTGCGTCATCTAAGACTTTGGGAAGTGGTCACCATATCCATTGAATATCTATAAGGGGTCTTTTTCGTGATGAAAGAAGCTGGACCGACGCTTATTAAAGGCATTTTGTTGAAATATGACTTATTTCAACTCATATACTATTGAATCATCTAACCTGTTGAACAAAATACCATTTACATAAAGGAACCAATGTTTCTGTTGAGCCTGTTGGGTTGAGCCATCTTGACTTGATCTCAGATTCTATGATGACTTCTCTACTCAAGTTCAACCTAGTTCAAGCTTGGGCTCTTCGAACTCGAGAGCTGGAACATGTACTGGTTGACGAGCCCACTCAAGTTTGGCTCACTTAAGCAAGCAAGTGCATGAGCTGTGCTGATAAACCAACAGTCAAGCTCGTTTATGTGATTTCCTTAAAGATCTCGAAGAAGTTAATGTACAACCAAAGATGTTACGAGTTATTATCTCATCAAGCCATCGAAGTAGCTGAGTAGAGCTCTCAACTCCACATGACTTTTGAGCTAGGACTCTTGCTTGAGTTTCTGTCAGAACTAGGCACTCGTGTGAATGCGAAAACCATTCCATTTTTATAAAACAGCAAACATCCATGCAACAGTCCCCTTCTTAATCTGCATGGCAAGTGAGGGTGCACAAGCAATGGAGGCCCCACAAGGGTTGCCCATGGCATGGAGCCCAATGGGTGCCTGCTTCCCTTTTGATCTCTAACCCCCAGCACCAGCACAGGAGGGCTGTTGCCAGCACAGGAGGTGCAGCTGGTAAATGCATGTGCTTTGGGCCGTGGAAGTGTCCTGTCTTTGTCTTCTTGGAGGTTCCTGTTTCACCATAGTGCCCCCACCCCCCACACTGCAAGTCCTTTCTCCCCCTAAACCTTTTATTTACCCTTGCGAGTGTGGATAACAGAGGCTTTTTAAGGACCCATCTTGGATTTGGCCATCAAAATATTTTGGACGTACTCTATCCATCATCTCTAGTTCCATTTATTGTTTCATCCTACGAAACTTGAGAAGTTAATTATGATAGAAGGTGAGGCATGTTATGCAATAAGGCAGCGAGTGTTGAGAAGATAATTATAGATATGTGCACAAGATAAGGTGATACAGATTACAGTAAGTGATGACCACCATGGACAATCATAACTAGCATGGTTCTAGGTTTACATGGTTATATAAAAAATACCAATATACTCATTTTGTATAAAATTTTATGTGACAGTTGTTCCTGCTGCAGTTCTGGACATGTCTAAAGATTGCCATCTAGTGTTGCAGTTGGAAGGTGTGAGAAGTAAGGAGAAGAGCATTTAAAGAAGGGCTGGGGAATATCAAGGAAATGTTCTATCCATATGATGTGGTTTGAATTTTGAAGATAAGGTGATTTAAAGTGTAAACACATCTTCATAAAGCAGTCCATGTGCTTGCTTGGTGGATGGTTCCTAGTCCAAAGATGAGAAAGGTTGATACCATGTACTATGTGATATCTTTTGAACTGATGGTTTACCATTGAAATGTGCTCTTTGTTCTGCTTTTGGATGCAGAACAAGGCTAATGTTCAGGGAAAAGACATCCTATATTTTGGGCTTCTTTGCTGGTCTTCCTGATGGATGATGATACCTTCCTTGGAGTTATTATTCTATGATGCCCATCTAACTGTTCATGTGACTCGGCCATTGGAATCGTGGATCTCTTGGTGGGGTCCTGATGTGGTGGGTATTGACATTGATGACCTCGAACCTATGTGTTGATGACAATGCAGGGGATGCGATAGGAATCCCTTTCCCACGAGAATCTCTACTTATTTTAGATCTTTTCTTTTCTCCATTTTTCATAGACATATACTTTTTTTATGACAAAGATGATGATCTCCCAATGTGGGAGTCATAGACAAATACTTACCCAGACTGTTTGGTGATTTTGTTCGAAAGTTCCTTCTTTTTTGAGAAAAGCCCCGCAACTGTACACCTTATTTCAATGCCGTACTTGAACTTTAAAACATAACAAGATAGTATCGTATATTTAAAATTTGTTTCAATATGATTTTAAGCTAATGTTGGTGAAAGATATTGAAATAAATCTTAAAGATGAGGTGTCACATTAATACCTACGTAATCATATTCCCACAACCATATCCATCCACGGACATGCACATCCAAGCACATATACATGCGAGTGTGATCGTGTCGTTGAGCAGTGGCTCTCCCAAACAAAAGATGAAGGTTCGAACCCCAACCCCCCTTCTACCAGACAAATGATACTGAAGGATGGGAGTAGGATAATGACCCTGAATCTAAATAAAATATGATCGTGACGTTGATGTTAGTGGAATAGATGTTAGAGATAACAGTTGAATGATAAAGATTAAATTAAATGATATTTATTTTTGTTGCGTCTGACTATTCACTCCTTCATCCATCATCCATCCAAACCTCTTCGACGTCTCTGAACTCTCCGATACTCCCAACTTCCTCGACTCTCCCGAATGTCACAAATGCAGCACCCCTATGTTACTTGTGACTTTGTTTAACAACGATATAGATTCTTGAGGTAGAAACTCAAACTTTAACTTCCTCATGCCATGATTTTGAACATAATTATTCTTGTTTAGAAGATAAAGAAGGCTTGAAGTTAACAATAGTTTAGGTCGGCCGAAGTGAACATGAACAAAATAGAGGTGCATGGATGTTGAGTTGGGTTGAAACGGGGACTTCAATGATGCAAGAATGAGAATGACACAAGGGATTTTTTTGTGTATATGATAGAATGGACGTCTCTCTTTCTCTATACACACACAAATACATATGTGTGTATAGGAGAAACTTCAAATGAGGTTGGGTCTCACCACTTTTGTTTCTTGCACCTTCCAAATCTGTGAGAATCAGAAATAAAGACTCAGGTGGCAAGTTCATGGATTTGGGCTCTAACACTAGGGCTACACACTTATCCACTCTGTTTGGGGGTGAGTACATGTGTCCAATGGGAGCTTTATTCATCCATAATTAGGGATGAAAATGAATTCGAATATATTTGTATCCGATCTCATATTCGTTTTATACATATTTTGACATTCGTATTCGTATTCATTTTAAAATGGATGTGCATATGGATATCACTTTGACATTCGCTAATATTCACATTCGTATATTCGTTTTCATACATAAGTATAGTAATAGATTTATTTATTACTGTATGTAACAACATTTTATGATTACATTCACCATTGTTGATATAATTGTTATGAAATTACTATATATTTTAGTTATTGTATAAAATATTTATGTTATTATTCCTATCCAATTCATATTCATTTTACATTTGCATTTGTTTTTAAAGATATGGTAATACATTTTTTACATTCGTCAATATTCGTATCTGCATTCGTATTCATATTTTTAAATGGATAAGAATATGATTATACCTATATTTGTATTTGTATCCGACCGTTTTCATCCCTACCTGTAATACACATATTCATTTTATTCCAAGTTTTGAAGGCCGACTTGCTCAATTCAATCCCAATTTTAGTATTAGGTTGTCGCACAATTTAATGGGAGCACAAAAATAAACACCTAACATTCAATCTCATTTTCTTCTTAAACTTAAGTTATAAAACCAAAGGAGGAATCAGAAAACAAAATACAAGTGTGAAATCAATGATGTATGATCGGGATGAGTTATATTCACAACGATTCCCATAACTCTCCATGTGGGATGCAAGATTGAATTTGTAAATTTTACGCTACATGCATGCAAGCATACCTAAGCAAGATACTATTAGCGATGAAGAAATAGATTTCAGTTTGGGCTAAGTTGTATGTGTCTATGTGTGTCTCTTAATGAATCTTAAAATACGTGAATTACAAGGGGCACATAACATATCTGACCTATATCTATTCGTGTTCCTACTCTTAACTATCGATAGTCAAGTCGAGCCACACTCAGTGAGAGTGAAATAGGTCTCGACATACCATGTTTAAAAGTCAATAAAATCCAAGTCTCTTTTTACAATCGTGAATTCTCAAATGTGCTATAAAACAATAATTACCTAAAATTAGTACAACACAATCATTACACCAAATATTTACAACAAAAAATGCAGTTAACTAATTAGCAAAAAAATTGGTCTCTTCTTAATGTAGATGTTTTGGATTCCTTAGCTCGAGCTCCAAGCTCGTAACGTCCACGTCACCTTCCATGAGTCAGTTTATTTTTTTATCCAAAAATCTGCAGTATTTTGGACATTCAAAAAATTCAAATAATCATTCCATTCGTATATCTCATCGAGATCTTTCCAAGGAGATCAAGAACATCCAATTCTGACAATCCTAGCCCAAGATATCGATGTTTTATGTTGGATGATTGAGATCCATATATAGATCCGAACCGTATGATAAATTGAATCCATTTACACTCCTCCTTCTATAATAAGCTCTTATAGGTTGCCCTCTCCAAAATCTAGCCACCATATCATCCCCCCTCGTTGGAGCACCACCACCTTGGCTGAATTGGTCGACGGAGGGTCGTCGTCAATGTCGGAGAAGAAGCTCCGATCGAAGATCCACAACCACCATCATGTAGGAAAGCTCGAGGTCACCTTCATACGCGCATTCGTGCTACTATCGAGCAACTGAAATATAATTTTCATATGAGAGGAGATCCCGAGGGAACATTCTCGAAGGTAACGATAAATACATCCCTCTTGTTGTTGGTTTCACGCAATTCTCATTCCTCTATGCTTGAACATTTTTAGAGCTTTAGGTATTTTTATACTATAAATCTTAAATTGTAATGATTATTATTCCTCTTGTTGATGGTTTCACATGAGTATTGAATTTTTTTATCATTAGAACTTTAGGTGTTTCTTGTTGCACGATATTACATGGTTATCTCTATAGTATCACACAATACACTTTCCAACCATATTCTGATCGTGATCCTCGATGGAAATCATATGCAGACATATCCAGAAAACTTAATCCCGTAATCATTATATCAGATATTGTTCTCTCGTATATTGTTGGAATACTATAAAATTAAGGGATGTTGGGCTTCTTTGAATACATACATTTGGGATAAGATATATATAGCTCCTGCTTTGGCATTGGATATAAATATCAGCCCATGGAATTTGATGGT
The DNA here is from genome assembly GCA_037367405.1 of Ottelia alismoides. Classification (NCBI taxonomy): domain Eukaryota; kingdom Viridiplantae; phylum Streptophyta; class Magnoliopsida; order Alismatales; family Hydrocharitaceae; genus Ottelia; species Ottelia alismoides. The sequence continues at coordinate 995,841 of JAZKJV010001148.1, read as the reverse complement.
TTAAGGTTGACTGTGGGAGTCACACACGCAAACATATGAGAACCCATATGTATGATAGAGTTTTCGCATGTGAAATGCATGTAGGGGAGACATGCATATAGAGGACATATGTAGAATGCATGATATATATCATGCATACTCGACATTGGTTTATTCATTGTTGGCATTAACTTGATATCTTATACATATTGTCATCATGCATATGTTGTTACACATACGAATAAAGTTAGCAATGGGTATATTCTTTGGAATAACGGATGAGGCTGTTGGTGATTGTGATTGGAAGCGTTTCTTTTATGAGAACAATTAACTGATGATATCTACTGTGTCTTTACGTTGTCTTTAAATTAGGTAACCTTTAAATTAGGTAACCGATGGCATGAAATTTTAATTAGAATTTAGTTATTTTTTTATCTTGACAAACATAGAAATCTTCCAACAAGGATAGATCAGAATCTGACCAATCACAGATTGTGCAATGTTTTGTAAACAGATATATAAATAAAAGTCAGATACGTGTCTACCTATCGATGCTTATATGACATGGATTTTTTTAATCAATCGTAGCATCATCATGAACACACAAGATGTTTATCATCTATAGCAGAATCATAAGGATATATGATCATTACTTTTCCTAGAATGAGTAGCATATTCAAATTTATGATTAAGTGCAAGAATGTGTGTCTATCGTGTATGGACTAGTTTAATGATTCTACATAGAATAACTATCTCTTTCTTTAATCATAATAGTAATATTTTGCACATCCTTGTTTAGTTTCTAAATTACCATTTTGTTGTCTTCTAGATATCGTCATAAATATTTTTTTCAAAAAAAATTAAGATTGACTCATTTTACTTTTTTGGGGGACCTCGCTCTTCATATGTTATAAGAATAATTTAATTGGACTTGAGAGATAAAGTCAATACACCCCCATTGTTTTAAATTTACAGCTGAGCCACAAGTAACAATTGCCAATCTGATAGATTCGAATTCCAACAAGTAGCTCACAAAAAATTGTGTTTTCTAATAACTATCATAACATATGTGAGTTTTTCATGATGATCGGGTAGATAGAGATAGACGTCGCAAGGGATTGAGAAAGCATCCTTGGACCTCAGTTAGAAGCCATGAAGGTCGCGACCCCAACGGACAAGTTGGGTGACGTTGCACCTAGCAGCCCGATAGGATCCAGAATCGCTAGACAGAGTAGACAAGTGGCGCGGTTGGCGTTCTTAGTTTCGCATTTATAGACGATATTAGGACTCATGATAGAATTAAGTGTGGCCGCATCAAACTCTATTTCGAGTAAAAGTATTGTGAGAGGTGTTCGGAGATGTGGGTTGAAGTTAGAGAAATGGGATTTTTTATTGTTTTCATGTTCTATTTGAACAAAAGTTCTTGAGGGTTTACTCAAGATGACAAAGAAGTTAGTGCAAAGCGGAGGCTTGCGAGTCGAGTACTTGCGTGTGCTAAATTACTTCCAGAAGTGTGTCATGATCGAATATCAAAAATATGTATTTGTATACCGTCGTGAATTCTAATTAACGAATAGAAAAGAAGTATCAAGGCCAACATGTTAGTCCTCAAACAATGATTATATTAATAAACAAAGATTACAACCATGTAACCCTTGTAAGTTAGAATAATACGGTAGATTCTACTTTCTATAATATATGCAAAAGTAACTAGATAGAATCAAGTTCACATACCTTACTACTTCTACATTAGTTATTATAGTGTTTTTCTTGTTACTGAGCAATTGCTCATAACGTTACCCTCATGTTAACCCATTAGGTGTACCTGAATAGCAGCCTTAACACTAGCGGTCTTTTGAGGAAATCAGACTTCCTACATCATACTTGCACCAGATAGGATGCGTCCTACTTAGAGTATTTTATTTATTCTTGTATTATTTCATATTCTATTTGAGAGACAATGTAATGAGATATTTGGAGAACTTCTTCTGCAAATTTACAATTATATGTTGTATCTCATTTTGTGTGGACATGAACTTGACGATTATTATCAATGAGAATGGATGCTTCATTTTTCTTTCTATTTTATATTATTCTCATGTTATTATATATTTCAAATGTTGACCTAATGTGCATAAGATAGTTTTTTGAATATCATAGATTATGGGTGTATTTGGACCACAAGTTTGACTCTCTCATCTCCTCAGTTTCGGTAGCCGGAGGGGCGAGGCATCACAGATGATATCAGAGCCCGATACTTCATTCTCTCTTTTGCTCATTAGAATATTAACAATATTCAAAAATATAAATATAACGACAAAGTCTTCAGACTTTGTATTAGTTAAGGAGAATGATTCAAGTCCTGTTTAATGTGTCCATTGTCTCTCTAACCACGGAAATAATTTCCAATATAATGATTCTGCAGGGAATCATGCTGTTGACGAGTCCGAAATTCGCTTGTTAAGATGTGTATTTATCGTGTCATCCTAAAAATAATGTGATTTGTCGTTCGTGCGTTGTAGGCGGCAATCGGAATCGGTCAAGAAAATAATCACACAAAATATTTATCAATTTTAATGAATTCGGTTTGATGTTTATTTTACTTGGGCAAGTCCCAAGGTCAAACACAAGGAGGCAAAGGAACAACTTAGAATTATGTCTATCAAAATTCGTGCACGGTTTTTGAGGCGGTCTGTTTTTTTGTAGTTTTTAAAGCAATAAAGGATGCAAAGTGCAATTTTGGCCTATTTTAGGGACTAAAATGTAAATTACACTCAAACAATGTTCAAAAAAATATGAAACTTGACCACTATGCAAAATATGATGAAATGAATGCATTATAATTTTTTTGGAATTTTTGGATGCAATTGAATTTTTTATGAATTTTTAAATGCAAATAAAATAAATTTCAATATTTAATTATAATAAATATTAAACCTAATTATTTTCAAGAAAAAAATTATCTAAGATCTACCACTAGGTGATTGATATCAGAAAAATCTCAAACCTCAAAAATACCAGATTCAATACCTATTAAAAAACAAACACTGAAATATGCAAAATGATTTTTACAGAGCAAACTATGCATGCAAATTCAAATCCTTTTGGGCATAATGTTAAACACAATTAATTCTACAATAGTTGATTTTTCAGGAATTTTTAGAGCAACGGTTAATCAATGATAAATTTCAAAGCATGAAATGGGCAAAATATATAATTTTCCACAAAATAATTAGTTATTAGTTAACCAATGATCACAAAAATATCCACAATGTGTCAAAATGTAGAGAATTAATTGACTTACAAAATGCTAATTTTTTATAAATAAAATGATGTAGAGAAGAGGTTCAAAACAGAAGGGGAATACAGGGGTATTTATGCAAAATAAGTAATTAAAATTGAATATGAAAATGCAAAGGGGACCTACGTGCAATTACCGATACTTGTGGGGGCGAAGCAGCAAAATTTCCAAGGCACGTGCCCTTGGAATGGATGGACTTGGTGGTAATATCGAAGATTTCCCGGGGTCCTTTTTACAAATTTCCCACGCAGTCACGTGCTAAGCACGTGACCCATGGGATCGCTGACGCAGGCGAACGTTCCCCACGCACGTGCTTCGCACGTGATGGGGTCTCAGGCTTCGGGCCCGGTCGAAGGCAAGGTGGAGTGCTGGCGGTGACCAGCGTGGCTGGCGGTGGCTCACGAGGGGAGGCCTCCAGCCAAGGCGGTGGTGGGGGGTCGGAGTGGAGGCGCATGGAGCCTTGGCTGCGGAGGAGGTGGGCCTCTCCAGGTGGGGCTCCCCGGTGGTTGTCGAGATGATGACGAGGTGGAGCAGTCGTTGAAGACGATCGGGCGGTTGTCGGAGATGATTGTAGTCGACGAAGGCGGAGTCGTAGGAGACGTAGGTGGAGGTCGAAGATCGTGGGCTCGACGCCAAGGCGGAGCTGGGTCAGAGGGCCTTGCAGCGCTGCGACGAGGGGCAGAACACCCTCGGACCTCGTCGGCGAAGGATGGCATCAAGGCGCTGTCACCGCCGTGGGCTTTTGACTTGATGTGTATCCGGCAGATGGGAGTCGGGGACGGGGCTCCTGTGTTTTAATAAGAAATGGGTGGTCGGACATGGAAAGAGGAAGGCTGTGGAGGCGAGATTCGATCGGAGAGATTTGGGGGTGATTGGATATCGAGGCGGCTATGGAAGGTGGTCGCAAATCGTGGCGGAGATAATGGAGCTGGGCGGCGGCGGTCTAATTGGGAAAGGCGCGGGTGGAAGACGAAGGCCATGGGCCGTCCGATCGGACGAGATCGGACGACCCTCCAAGTGCCACGTGGCAATGAATTAAGGGGGAAAGGGGTGCGCACTTGCAGTGTGCGTGCGAGATCGGCACGGGCGCTGCACGTGAGCGGCTTTTATTTTTTAAAATTTTTTATTTTTTTTAAAAAATGAGTTTAAAAAATGCCAAAAATGGCTGACATGTGGCGGCTCCATGAGCGGCCACATGTCAGCTCCAAAAAAATTAAAATAGAAATAATATGTAAATTCGAAAATAAATAGCAGATGACCTCGGATCGAAAAAGTTTCTTCACAAAAATTGCTCACCTCAATGAGAACTATAACATCCATGAAGACATTAAAACCAAAATCGATCAAATGCACAAAGTGAATTTTGCGGTATCCCATGTACATAGAATACCTATATTTTTGGGTTTTATAATTTTTATGTCATTTTTAAATCAGATAAAAATCTAAAAAAATATAATAAAATCAAAAATACATATAAACACCCTAATCTATTTTTTTATTTTTATTAATTAAGAAAATGAAGAAAGAAAATAAAAACATGAAAATGATCAATTTTGTATAGTTGGTTAGTGAAGACTTGGACCTAATTTGTTTCTTTGATTTCAAACTAACTTGGTTTTAGATTTTTGGGCATTTTAATAAAACATTCATCAAAAAAGACAAATAAAAAGAAATGAACTAAAATAGGTTAATTATGTACATAAAATAATAGGTCAAAAACTGCTTAAATACAAAATGTACAAAAGAGGCCCAAAACCCAACTTTCACATATGAGCTCCGATTCACTTGAACTTGCTCTTGATTTGAAGGTAATTGAATGTACATTAGTTCAAAAGTGAGTAGGATTAAAATGGACACTGTATGAGGAAGATATGAGGTTTTTACTCCGGAAATTCTTAAACTAGGAATTGAGTTTTTGGTCCACTTATTTGGGTTAGTTATTTTTTGTATTTTTCTTTTATTCTTGTTAGTGATATGTAACAATGGAGGTGGTCTTGTGTCATTCAGAGTTAGCATGACTGAGTTAAAAATCCGGGAAGTTAGTCTATTTACAGGTCAATTATGGCTTGGATTTTTGGCTTCTTATTTTGTGCAGAAATTAGTGCTAAAATGCAATTCTTATGAAAACATGCATGAATACTAATTATGTAGAATAGATGCAAGAATGCTGTTGATTTTGAGGGATTTGAGCTTAATGAATGAGATTTAGAGTGATGAATCCGAGATTCATCATCCCCCTATACTTAAACCATGCTCGTCCCTGCGCATCAAAAAGAAATGTCATGAGGTTAAATGAGATTGGGTTCCATACCAAGACCATGAGCTGAAGGTGAAAATGAAACTAAACTCGACCTTTGGATTAATAGTTTGGCGGAACTTCTACGAGACTTAGAATTTCAAAATCAACAGCCTTCAAGTTCTACACATCATTGCTACAGTTTCGGATCAGAAGTCATCTTAGATCAATCCTCTTTCCAAAGATACCCTATGAACATTGAACAATCGACTCATGTGTGTGAAAGGTTTTAGCTCTTCCCACCCAGAACGCCGGACTACCGTGCAAACCTCCTCTTTAGTAACTCGTCCTCGGGGAGTCAGGTATTTCCTTCTAAGGTCTGTCGCGCTGTGTTCACAATCGAATTGGGGGGAGAAGTTAGAAGAAGGGGAAAAGAATCGGAGGGTGGCCAGTGTAGTCACCTCTCCTTGTGAAGCTGGCCAGTGTAGCCGAATCTCTACCAATATCTGCAGGTTTTCTGGAAGCTTGGACCTTTTTGGTCAGATATTTATTTGGTAGTTGCTTCTTTGTATTTGGAATTTTTGGTGGTTCTGCTTGGATCTTGTTGTGCCCCTATGGATATAGAATCTTTTTGTTTCCGTACATTTTTTGGGGTCTTAGAAAAAATTGTGCCCAGCCGTCCATCCCTTTTCCGAAGCTTTATTTCAACCCGTACTCCGGTCTTTAGATTTCTACGCTACCAGAAAAGAAACTCACAGTTTCAACATCCCGTCTGAGTTGAGCTAAGTGCATAGTGCGGGAGTACAAATTAATTCCTTATTCCAAAGTTGTACTCAGAATGAAGAGACCAGGTTAGACACTAAGAGTCAAACGCTGCACATTGTCATGTTGAACTTAAAGAATTAAGTTAGCGACCTGAGGTTTCTAAAATCCTATTTCTCAGTGAAGTTCCTCTGAAAATTAGGTGGATTAAGGGCAAGTCTAGACCACTCTCGGTTTCTACTCATAACTTGGTTCATAACCCAAAGACATTTCACTGATGCAAATGAAATGATGGATGAAGTGCAAGTGTATGAAATGCAGACACATTTTTTTCTTTTGATTTTTTATGCAAGGGATTTTTTTGTTTTTTTAAGCAAAAATGAATAAGAAGCCATTTTTTTTCAAAAATTTTGGGCACAGTCAGTGTTAGTAGCAAAACTTTTTTTGTTTGTTTGTTTGTTTTTTAATTAATTACCCACCCCGTAAATATATATAGACTTACACGAAAGTATGAGGTATGGCTAAAATATATACACAGTATATATACAGACCCCCCTATACTTAGCGAGTGCTGTGTCCTCAGAGCATAAGAAGCGTAAAGAAGATATTGCTCGGGCTAAGCATAAGAGAGTAAAAAGGAAAAGAAAAAGAACAAGATATACAGGTCCGCCCCATGTGAACAGTCTAAGTATAGAAGAAGAGTAGAAAAAATGAAGGGGACGGGATAAGTGGATGAGGAGAGTATATACAGGTGGATGTCGGTTCCCCCCATACTTAGGCTCTAGTCAGCCTAAGTATAAGAGAAAGGTGGAATGATCGGGAGATAGGAGAAGGATGGTGTACACAGATGGCATCGGTCCCCCCTGTACTTAAGCCTTGGCCTAAGTAGAGGAAGAAGCTGTACATGGAGACCGATGTGGTCGGGAGGGAGGGTGGGTAGCCGATGATTTAAGATGGTTTTTGGCTGATCTTTTTGTGAGCCTGCGATGAGAGATCGTAATGATGAGACGGAGATGAAGCATAGGATTCTCAACTATTATCAGTGTCATCCTCAGAAAAATCATGATGGATAGTAGATGAAACATTTGAGTCAGATGAAAGGTAGCCATTATCAGAGTTATCCTCAGAGGAATAGTATTTGAAAGTGGACACACTCCAGATATTCATGTCTTTTTGTTTCTTCAATTGTTTCCTCAAAATTCGTTCCTTTTTAAGATCAATCGGTTTGTCCTCAGATGAATAATCAGAAGCACCGGTCTCAATCAGCTCATAAGAAATAATTCCAGTGTACTTGTAGAGGGCATGAGCATCAGATTTGGATGAGTAATAATTAAGAACGGGAGTTGTCCAACGAGAATTGAATTTTGGATCCTTGCGAAGATATGGCTTTAGAGTTGCCGAACAGACTTCACTCATGTAGACTACCTTTTCCGGTCTTGATGAAGGATCATCAATTGATTCCTCTTCGAAAAGGTCAAAGGTGACTTTCTTTTTCTTGTTTCATGAAGGTGTCGGTTCACTTGAGTATCCAGATGAATAACCATTGGAATTCTTTTCCTTAGTCGGTGTTCGTCCTGCGTGTTTGTTCTTAATCTTCTGAATGTTGGTGCACTCTCGATTTGGGATGATTTGATCAAGGTATTCGGAGAATGTTGCTCCAGGGTGTAACCATGCATATGTCTCAGGATCATATAAGAAATTTTTGTCTATTTTGAGATACACGGGAATTGAAATACTGGGGAGAGTCTCTGCATGTTCATTCTCAATTGTTTTGACATTGGAGCATTCCTGTGTCGAGTTGATGTAATCCATGTAGTCAGAGTATTGATCCAGGGTGTACCCATGCATAAGTCTCCGGATCATATGATTCATATACATGATTCTCCATGGTGAGAGTGGCTTGGAATGGATAAGGGGGGAGATTCTCTAAACCAATAGTCTCATCAACAACCGCTATCTCATGTGTCGTAGCGGGGTAGGACTCTTCTACCTCTTCATGGTTGCGGTTGTCGGGGACTTCGTGGGTTTCCTCAGAAGATCGTGGTTCCTCAAAGATAGGGTCAGATCTAAGTGCTTCCAATACTTTAAAATTGATTTCCCGAGTCTCACAATTGATAATTTCTTTTGACAATGCTAAGAATGGTTTTCCGAGAATAATTGGAGAGTGGTTGAATTCTACTTGATGCTCAATATCAATGATTGTGAATTCTACTTTGAGCAGAGCACCTTGGAATATCATGATGACAGAAATGATTCCTCTCGGCCGTTTTATTGATCGGTCAGCTAATTGAACGATCTCTCGTATCTTCCTAATTGGTCCGAGTTTGAGTTCGTGAAATACAGAGGTCGGAAGGATATTGATCGGTGAATCGTCATCAATTCGAGCATGGGTGAAAACTGTGTCTTTGATTTCACAGTCAAATCTGGGCAACCACTTCAATATGCAGCTTTTGGTTTTCCTCCTCAACACTAAGGAGGAGGCCATTGACAAGATATGTCTTTCAGTCTTTGTCCGTATCCTGCCCGACTTTTTGATCAGTAATTTGTCCATTACAAATCCTTTAAGGTTGGGGAGCTGTTCAATGGCCTTTATAAAGGGAAGTTCAAAAATCAAGCATTTTTCCAGTGCTTCCCATACATCCAGATTCAAATTCTTCAGATCTTCTTCATATTCAATTTTTATGTGTTTTTCGAGATTTTTGATTTTTTTGTGGTTTTGAAATATTCCAATTTTTTTGATATTTTCTGTGCGGTGTGGTGATGTGATGTATTCCTCAGATGAGCAAGGGCTTTGATGTCCAAGGTAAGAGTCAGAGGCATAGTCATTTTTAGAGAAATAATATGCAGAAGTGTTGATGTCAGAATCATCCCTAGGTCTTTGAATATCCTCGAAATTTTCAGCATGAGATCCAATCATTTCCTCATTCATGTTTATGTCTGAGCCACCATAGATTGAAATGAGTAGGTCAGTGAATTTTTGAAATCTATCCTCCATTAATTCAAATCTTTTATTTATCCTCAAAATATCGATCTCAAAATTCTGTTCATAATCAATCATGGGACAGTTGGTTTGTGTTCAATAAGTTCATCTTCCATTTTTCTGTAGGTGCTGGGAGGAGAATTTCTTTGAATATCCGATATATGATCATTATTTTCTGAAAATTTCTCCTCAAAAAATATGGAAGGAGGCTGCTTAGTGGAAGGGTTCTGTGGGAATGTGTAAGTCTCATACTCAACATGCCGTGACTCGGGCATGTAATCCTGGTTTGAGCAGAGTCTACTTCCATGGTCATGATTGATTGTATCCTCAAATAATGGGGTCATACAGGGTGCATAGGTGTCGATCTCATCCATGTGGTCCTTTGTATGTATAGGCTGATCAAATGAGTGATATTCATGTTGGTCAATAGGTATTTGATCGTTGTGGTCAATCCAACGTTGATGAACATTTAGTGCGGGTCTTTCCATCTGGGTTTGGTTTCTCGGCCAGTCATGAGACTCAAAGATCTTTTGATCTTGAAATGGTTCATTAGCGAGAAATCGAGAATAAGACAGTTCAGTCCAAGATGGTAGGTGGTCATGTGCAGTCGGATGATTTGAGTAGGAATTCAATGAGGGAGCCGAATTCATCCGCAGGTGAAAGTCTCCCGCAAATGTTTGAGGATTATTGAAAGAAGAGGATATAGTTGATTTGGGCCTAACCGAGACAAATTCATTTTCACAGTATATCTCTGATGGATTTTAAGATAAATGTTCGACCATTTTTAAAAGAGTTGAAAGAAATGATGGGTTGGGTCTGCAATTGGGAGAAAGTTCCATGGTGAGATTAAAATCAAGAAAGGAGAGAGATGATTGCACAGGATAGTCAAAAGAAATTTTATCAAATGTGCGGCTATTGATCTTCGATATCGGTTCACGCACACCAATGCAAACATAAATCAAACCCCAAGTTCATCAACTCACACAATGAAGCCATAAGAGGTCGACTATTATTTTTTCAATTTTAGTTGATGATAAATCAATCTTGGAAAATAATCAGCACGTTGTTATGTGCCGAAATTTTCTTAAAGACTGTCCCGAGTTCGTACAACTAGTTGCATCTACTTTCAGCCAATATAGGTTTAAGTACAAACCGTAAAACGGCTACCCGTGTTACTTAAGGACGGAGCCTTTCGTAGTGTCCTTTAAACCACCCACTCTGCTAAGGAAGTCCGGACCGATTACCGGATACCCGTATTCCTCACTGAAAAGTAGCTAATCGTTTTTAAAATCAGTAGTCTGAATGAAAATCTGGATTTTGGGCTCTAGCCTTAAGTGCATTCTCTCGCTCACTCAGAAAAATAAAAACATCCAAGGTCAGAGTTACTCTCCCGTAAAAATTCTTGATTTTATGGGTTAATTTGAAATCAACTATATTTAGCAATCTTAATTTTAATTAGGATTTCACTGAAGAATTAAATGAGCACAAATACACGTCTACCGTCCAGTCCCGATTTCCTTTTAAAATTACGTGACAAAACAAGAGGGAGAAGTTCGGGAAAAGCCGATGCGAAAAACAATGATGTATGCTTAGTTACAAGACTTACAGTGAATCCTCGCAATCTCCATGTGGGTTGCAATACATAAATTGAAAATTTATTATAAATGAATGCAAGCCGATGAAAAACCGCACCTAAGCTGAAAGTTCTATTAGTGGGGAAGAATTGAGTTAAATATTTGGCTAAATTGAATGATCTATATGCATCTCAGTTACTAGTGAAATGGGGCTTAATCCTACGAGCACAATTAAAAATTAAAATGCTCTAAGGGACATATGTGCAAGTCTATCCTAATCACCACTCAAGTCATGCCCCACCCTCACTAGAGAGTGAAACGGGCCATGACACACCACAGAAGAAAGTTCAGAGTCTTTTTACACACGTGAGAGTCCAAACGGACACCGCTATAAATGAGCAATTAATTACAGGAATTAAAATTTGCATAAATAAAATCCTAGACTCTACGCTCTCTCAAGACTCGACTCGATCTTAAATTAATTTCGGTTTTTCAGAGGTTGGTGAAGATGCATCGGTTTCTTGAAAAACCGATCTACATACGCCAGGTACCTCGCAAGAAAAATAAGAGAGACTTGTGTAAGAGAGAGACTCAATAAAATATAAAAATTAAATGCAGAAAATAAATACAGAAAAAAATTATGGAATTTACAATGAAAAATTTGCCGCTCAGACTACCCGATGCGGAAAACCGAATGAAAATTTTCAAGACAAAAATCTAAGCTATTTGCCTCCCCGGCAACGGCGCCATCTGACGAGTCTGAAATTCAATTGTTAAGATGTGTATTTATCGTTTCATGCTTAAAATAATGTGATTTATCGTTCGTGCGTTGTAGGCGGCAATCAGAATCGGTCAAGAAAATAACCACACAAACTATTTATCAATTTTAATGAATGTGGTTTTATGTTTATTTTACTTGGGCAAGTCCCAAGGTCAAACACAAGTAGGCAAAGGAATAACCTAGAATTATGTCAATCAAAATTCATGTGTGGTTTTCGAGGCGATCTTTTTTTGTAGTTTTTAATGCAATAAAGGATGCAAAGTACAATTTTGGCCTATTTTAGGGACTAAAATGTAAATTACACTCAAATGATGTCCGAAAAATATGAAACTTGGCTGCTATGCAAAATTGATGAAATGAATGCACTCTAACTTTTTTTGGAATTTTTGGATGTAATATGGATTTTTTATGAATTTTTAAATGCAAACAAAATGAATTTCAATATTTAATTATAAAAAATATAAACCTAATTATTTTCAAGGAACAACATTATCTAAGATCTACCACTAGGCGATTGATCTTAGAAAAATCTCAAACCTCCAAAATACTAGTTTCAATACCTAATAAAAATCAAATACTGAAATATGAAAAATGATTTTTAGAGGGCAAACTATGCATACAAATGCAAATCTTTTTAGGCACAATGTTAAACACAATTAATTCTACTATAGATGATTTTTTGGGAATTTTTAGAGCAACGGTTAATCAATGATAAATTTCAGAGCATGAAATGGGTAAAATATACAATTTTCCACAAAATAATTGAACATTAATTAACCAATGATCACAAAAATATCCACAATGTGTCAAAATGTAGAGAATTAATTGACTAACAAAATGCTAAATTTTGATAAATATAATGATGTAGAGAAAAGGTTCAAAATAGAAGGGGAATATGGGGGTATTTATGCAAAATAAGTAATTAAATTTTAATATGAAAATGCAAAGGGGACTTACGTGCAATTACTAATACTTGTCTGGGCGACGTTGTAAAATTTCCAAGGGGCACGTGTTGCGCACGTGCCTTTGGAATGGCTGGACTTGGTAGTAATATGGAAGATTTCCCAGGGGCCTTTTGCAAATTTCCCACGCACGTGACCCGTGGGATCGCTGATGCAGGCCAACGTTCCCCATACACGTGCTTCGCACGTGCTGGGGTCTCGGGCTCCGGGCCCGGTCGAAGGCAAGGCGGAGTGCTGGCGATGACCGGCGTGGCTGGCAATGGCTCGCGAGGGGCGGCCTCCGGCCAAGGCGATGGTGGGAGGCCGGAGTGGAGGCGCCTGGAGCCTTGGCTGCGGAGGAGGTGGGACTCTCCAGGTGGGGCTCCCCGGTGGTTGTCGAGATGATGACGAGGTGGAGCAGTCGTTGAAGACGATCGGGCAGTTATCGGAGATGATCGTAGTCGGCGAAGGCGGAGTCGTAGGAGACGTAGGTGGAGGTCGAAGATCGTGGGCTCGATGCCAAGGCGGAGCTGGGTCAGAGGGCCTTGCAGCACTATGACTAGGGGTGAAGCACCCTCGAACCTCGTCGGCGAAGGATGGCATCAAGGCGCTGTCACCGCCTTGGGCTTCTGACTTGATGTGTATCTGGAGGATGGGAGTCGAGGACGAGGCTCCTGTGTTTAATAAGAAATGGGTGGTCGGACATGGAAATAGGAAGGTTGTGGAGGCGAGATTCGATCCGAGAGATTTTGGGTGATTGGAGATCGGGGCGGCTATGGAAGGTGGCCGCAAATTGCGGTCGAGATAACGGAGCTGGGCGGCGGCGGTCAAATTGGGAAAGGCGTGGGTGGAAGACGAAGGCCATGGGTTGTCCGATTGGCCGAGATCGGACGAGCCTCCAAGTGCCACGTGGCAATGAATTAAGGGGGAAAGGGGAGCGCACGTGCAAGGCGCTTGCAAGGCCGGCACGTGTGCTGCACGTGAGCAGCTTTTAATTTTTTATTTTTTTAATTTTTTTTATAAATGAGTTTAAAAATGCTAAAAATGGCTGACACATTGCGGCTCCATGAGCAGCCACGTGTCAGCTCCAAAAAATTCAAAATAGATATACTTTGTAAAATAAAAAATAAATAGCAGAAGACCTCGAATCGAAAAAGTTCTTTCAGAAAAAATTTCTCGTCTCAATGAGATCTACAACTTCCATGAAGAAATCAGAACCAAAATCTGTCAAATGCACAAAGGGTATTTTCGGGGTATCCCAAGTGCATAAAATACCTATATTTTTCGGTTTTATAATTTTTATGTCATTTTTAAACCAGATAAAAATCTGAGAAAAAATATCATAAAATCAGAAATAAATATAGATAGCTTAATCTAATTTTTTTGGATTTTTATAAATTAAGAAAATGTAGAAATAAAAAAACATGATAACTATCAATTTTGTATAGTTGATTAGTGAAGACTTGGACCCAATTTGTTTCTTTGATTTCAAGCTCAATTTGGATTTGTATTTTTGCACATTTTAATAAAACTTTCATCGAAGAAGACAAATAAAAAAGAAATGAATTAAAATATGTTAATTATGTACATAAAATAATAGGTCAAAAATCGCTAAAATACAAAATGTACAAAAGAGGCCTCAAACCCAACTTTCACATATGAGCTCCGATTCATTTGAACTTGGTCTTGTTTTGAAGGTAATTGAGTGTACATTAGTTCAAAAGTGAGAGGATTAAAACGGACACTGTATAAGGATGATATGAGGTTTTTAGTCCTAAAATCCTGAAACTATGATTTGAGTTTTTGGTCCACTTATTTGGGTTAGTTATTTTTTTTGTATTTTCACTATTCTTGTTAGTGATATGTACACAGTAGAGGTGGTCTTGTGTCATTCGGAGTTAGCATGAATGAGTTAAAAATCTGCGAATTTAGGCTATTTACAGGTCAATTATGGCTTGGATTTTTGGCTTCTTATTTTGTGCAGAAATTAGTGCTAAAATGCAATGCTAATGAAAACATGCATGAATGCTAATTATGCAGAATAGATGCAGAAATGCTGTTGATTTTGAGGGATTTGAGCTTAATAAATGAAATTTAGAGTGATGAATCCGAGATTCATCAGCCGCCTCGTATTGACCCTGATGTTGCACAACAATTGACCTTACTAGTTCAGGCCATGCCAGGCATACAACAGTGTCAGGAGGTATTGGAGCAAAGGCACCTTCAGCAGGATGACACCTCATACCAACCCTCTCGTGAGGAGGAGGACAGTGTTCATCCTTTAGTGTCTCTAGATCCGGAAGGATAAGAGGACCTAGAGGCATTGCAAAAACATCAGACGACCAATGAAACATATCAGAGGTCTAAGGTGCCACAATTCTTTGGTACCGGCACACTAGATGTGGTTGAATTGTGAATAGATCATGTATTCAAGGTCTTACATATGATCCATGCTCCTGAAGAGTTTTGGCTTACATTCGTGGAATTTTCACTAGTAGGCTATGTTGAATGTTGGTGGTATGCCACCAAGGAACATCTGGAGGATCCCATAACATGGGAAATATTTCTTGATGAGTTCCGTATCCAGTTCTATAATGATCACTAGGTTAAGGATCAAAGGAGGTTATTTATCGAGGTGAAGCAGGGGTCAATAATGGCTCAAGAATACCTCATTCACTACACTAAACTCTCTCGCCACTCATCAACGACTACTGCTTTCCCCGAGGAGAATTTACAGAAGTTTATCCAAGGATTGCATGGCGATGTGCAACACCAGCTATCTGCATTAGATTTCACTTCCATCAAGGAGGTTGTTGCTAAGGGTACCAAAATAGAAGCAACTCAGAGTCAGCTTCAGGGGAGTCCATCACATTTCCAGCCACATCAATCAAGGAGATATACTCGTCGAGATTTCTACAGAGCTCGTAGAAAGCGTCATTTCCACCCAATGGCGACCACTCCTACCGTTAGCAGGTTTGCCCCTACACCTACCTTGGGGCAGGTCTTAGCGAGTCACGATATTACTTCATTCCGCTCTTCTACACACTCCCAGAGTCGCAAGACAAGAGGTGTTAGCCTTGTCTCCAGAGGCTCCTTTTCTCAGTCAGGAGATCATAGGTGTTTTCACTGCCAGTAGCCGGGACATTTCAAGGCTAAGTGTCCCTTACTTTCTAGCAACTCAGGGGGGCATCAACCAAGTGTACGACTGAATTTCTCATCTGCACAATCACATGGATCAGTTTCCTATCGCGGAGGTTGCATCTTTCAACGTCCTCCACCACGACCAACCTTCAGTGCTGCAGGTTCTAACACCCCATCACATCCTCAGGGACAATTCAATGTGATCACACAAGAGCAGGCCCATGCCTCATGAGATGTAGTGCGAGGTATTATTTCGGTGCATGGTATATCCTTACACGCTTTATTTGATTCAGGATCTAGACACTCTTTTCTAGCACATCGAATAGTATCCAAGTTAGATAAAGAGTCAGTTTGTGTTTCATTCCCTTACTGCATCAAGGGCCCAGGGGAGCAATTATTCATAGTGTGACAAGAAGTGGAGAATGCAGCAGTGTAGATTGGCAGACACCTAATGCTGGCATATATTTTACGCATTCAGTTAGAAGATTCTGATGTCATCGTAGGTATGGATTGGCTCGAGCAGCATCACGCGTGTCTTGATTGCTTTGAGAAGACGGTACTGTTCCATCTCCCAGGCATACCTACCTTTCAGTTTGATGGACGTACCCCAGATAGTAAGGTCTTATATGTATCGTCATTGAAGGCCCAACATTTTCTCAATCAGGATTGCATAGGTTTACTCTCCTATGTTGTGGAGTTACCTGCCCAGGATCACATGATTGAAGATGTCAGAGTTGTGCAGGATTTTCCTGACGTATTTCTGGAGGAGTAATATGGACTAACACTAGGGAGGGAGATCGAGTTCGAGATCACCTTTATACCCAATACACAACCCATCTCCATTCCTCCATATCAAATGGCACCAGCACAACTCAGGGAGCTCAAAGAAAAACTACAGGATTGTTGGAAAAGGGATTTATCCATCCCGGTACATCACCTCGGGGCGCGCTGGTCCTCTTCGTGAAGAAGGATGGGTCTATGTGATTGTGCATTGATTACATGCAATTGAATAAAAGGACAATAAAGAACTGTTATCCACTTTCATGAATTAATGATCTTTTTGATCAGTTGCAGGGAGTATCGGTATTCTCAAAGATTGACCTATGATTGGGTTATTATTAATTGAGAATTAAGAACATATATGTGCTTAAATCTGCTTCTTGCACCCTATACGACCACTATGAGTTTGTGTTCACTCCTTTTGGACTCACGAACGCACCTGCTGCATTCATGGACATGATGAACAGAATTTTCCGTCTATACTTGGATCGTTTTGTAGTGGTGTTCATTGATGATATCTTGATCTACTCACGTAATGAGCATGAGCATGAGCATGAGCAACATCTTCATACTATTCTTGAGACACTCAGAGAACACAAGTTGTACGCAAAATACAACAAGTGTGAGTTTTGTCTTATCGAGGTAGCTTTCCTCGGTCATGTAATTTCGGGAACAGGTGTGGCAGTTGATCCAACCAAGATAGAAGCAGTAATGTCCTGGGAGCAACCCAAGTTAGTTATCGAGATACGTAGTTTGTTAGGCCTTGTCAGCTACTACAGGTGTTTTTTTAGGGGCTTCTCGCAGCTAGCCCTACCATTTACTTGTCTAACACATAAAGATGTCCCCTTCGTTTGGAACAACAAGTGTGACCTGAGCTTTCGTACGTTGAAGGAGAGACTGACGAGCCTCCGATTCTCAACCTTTCCTAAGGCACCTTAGATTTTACGGTGTATACTGATTCCTCGAAGGAGGGTTTGGAGCAGTGTTGATGCAACGTGGGCATATCATTGCATATGCATCATGACAACTAAAGAAACATGAACGAAACTACCCTACTCATGACTTGGAGTTGGCAGATATAGTCTTCGCGTTGAAGATATGGCGTCACTATTTATATGGGGCCACATTTGAGATTTTTATAGATCACAAGAGTCTCAAATATATCTTTGACCATCGGGAGTTGAATATGAGACAACGACGATGGATGAAGATATTGAAAGATTATGACTGCACTATCTCTTACCATCCGGGTAAGGGGAATGTAGTAGCAGATGCTTCAAGTAGGAGAACACATACCGAGGGCACTACAACATGGCTACAGACTTGGGATATGCTCACGACACTCATTGACGGTCACCTATTCAATAGTGCTACAGATGTCGTAACTGTACCTGCTAAGTACAGTGGATTATGGGACAGGATTGTGCATGGTCAGCAGAGAGATCATAAATTATAAGACTTATACCATCGATGTCTGAACGAGTAGTTTGATGGATTCAGAGTGCGCTAGTCCATCTTATGGAAGGGAGACAATGTTTGTGTCCTTGATGATGATGAGTTGAGGAGAGACATCCTAGATGAAGCTCAACGTTCTAGATTATCTATCCATCCAGGAAGCACCAATATGTATAGAGACCTCCGTCAGCATTTCTGGTGGGAGGAGATGAAGAGAGATGTTGTAGAACATGTTAGTCATTGCCTTGCTTGTCAATTGGTGAAGGCAGAGTACCAACATCCTCTTAGCTTATTACAGTCACTGCCTATCCCGTTATGGAAATGGGAGAGTATCTCTATGCATTTCGTGACATCCTTACCTCGTACAATAGGTGGATATGATGCTATTTGGGTTATTGTCTACCGGTTGACCAAGTTCGTACATTTCATTCCCTTGAACATGACATGCACTCCGGTAGATCTGATCAAGTTATATATTCAACATGTTATTCGTTTGCATGGGATTCCCAAAGAGGTTGTATCTGATAGAGACTCTCATTTTACATCGTATTATTGGGGAGAATTCATAAAGGCCTTAAAAATCAAGCTGTATCTTAGTTCAGCCTATCATCTGTCGGCTGATGGGAAATCGGAGAGGACAATTCAAACCCTTGAGGACCTACTCCGAGCATGTACCATTGAGTGGCAAGGATCTTGAAAGAATCACCTTCCTTTGGTAGAGCTCACTTATAACAACAACTACCATGCTAGTATTGGCATGGCACCTTTCGAGGCATTGTATGGATGAAGATGTACCACTCCATTGTGTTGGCAGGAAGTGGGTGATAAAGATATTTATTCCCCTCGGATAATCAGGGATACAATAAAGAGCAATAGAAATGGGTAGAAAGAAATTATTGACTGCGCAGAGCTGCTAGAAGAGCTATGCTGATCATAGACGTCGCAATCTTGAATTTGAGGTTGGAGACTTTATATTCTTGAAAGTATCTCTGGGTATTCAAAGATTTGGTGTCAAGGGAAAGCTGGCACCATGGTTCGTTGGCTCTTTCGATATTTTGACCTGTATTAGAAAAGTAGCATACCGAGTAGCACTTCCCCCTCACTTGGCAAGCGTGCATGATGTATTCATGTGTCATACCATCGGACGTATATTCGAGACCCTCGGCATGTGAATAACTATATGAAACTCATGGTTGAACCAAATTTATCTTTTTTTTTGTGGCACCCGTGTAGATTTTAGACTGGACGGTCAAGAAGTTGCAATCGAAAGACATTCCTTTGCTCAAGGTATTGTTGCAAAACCAGAATGTTGAGGAGGACACATGGGAGCCTTAGGCAGATATGCGACAGAAATACCACTATCGTTTTGAAGGTATGATCATGAAACCCTATTTCAATCCTCGTTAAGATTTTTATGGGTTTTGTTCTCTTTAAGATTTTTATACCTAAATCTATGTCACATTTAAAACATATACGTTATATCCTACATCTCGAGGACAGGACTTTCTTTTTATGATGTGAAATCCCGTATTTTTTATCTGAAAATATGGAGTATTTTGTACATCCAAAAAATTAAAATAATAATTCCATTTTGTAGATCTCATCGAGATGTTTCCAACAAGCCCAAGAACATCCACATCTGACATTCCAAGCCCAAGATATCGATGTTTTATATTGGATGATTGAGATCTATATATGGATCCGATCCGGATCCGAAATTGAATCCATTTACACTGCTCCTTCTATAAATAAGCTATGATAGGTTGTCCTCTCCAAAACCTATCCATCATATCCTCTCCCCTCGTGGGAACACCACCATCTTGGCTAAATTGGTCGACGGAGGGTCGTCATCGACGCCGGAGAAGAAGTTCCGATCGAAGATCCACGACCACCATCATGTAGGAAAGATCGATGTCACCTTCATACATGCATTTGTGCTATAATCGAGTGACGGAAATATCATTTCTGTGTGAGAGGAGATCCTAAGGGAACATCCTCGGAGATAATGATAAATACCTCCCTCTTGCTGTTGGTTTTACGCAATTCTCATTCCTATATGCTTGAACATTTTTAGCGCTTTAGGTATTTTTATACTATGAATCTTAAATTGTAATGATGTTCCTTCCTCTTGCTGATGGTTTCACATGAGTATTGGTTTTTTTATCATTAGAACCTTAGGTATTTCTTGTTGCACGATATTACATGGTTATCTCTACATTATCACATAGTACACTTTCCAACGATATTCTTATCGTGATCCTCGATAGATCATATGTAGACAAATCCAGAAAACGTAATCCCATAATCATTATATCAGATATTGTTCTTGCATATATTGTTGCAATACTATAAATTAAATGGATGTCGGCCTTTCTTTGAATACATACATTTGGGATAAGATATATATAGCTATTGTTTTGGCATTGGATATAAACATTAACCCATGAAATTTGATGGTTTAAGGTTGACTATGGGAGTCACACACGCATACATATGAGAACCCATATGTGCGCTTGCGAAATGCATCTAGGGGATACATGCACATAGAGGAATGATGAGCCGAAATTTCGATCAATTCGGATCAGATAAAAATAATCACTCTCGAGTCGTTGCGACCCGGATTGATAGAGATCTTAGCTCAACAAGAAAATGAGGAACATACCACCAATCAAGCAGATAAAACAATAAAATCAAAATAGTGGCACTGGCTATGAGATTAGCCTAGTGTAGCACCCAGGGTCGGACTCAGGGAGCACGAGTTGGCCTTGCGGCCTACGAAGTAGTCAACAATGAAATGAAGGAAAAACAACAATTTCTTTGGTGGTTTTTAATATTTTTGTATTTTTTTGGGAAAATAATAAAAGGCAAGAAACAAGCAAATTCAACCAATTATTTAAGTACAAAAAATGACCCAAAAATTCCAACAAAAATATTTTTATGTTTTTTTAGTTTTTTACTGTTTTTGGTGAATTTTTGAGAATTTTATGATTTTTATATAATTTTCTAAAAATAAAATAAGGTAGCAAAAAGGGAAAACTGTCCAGTCAGGCTTGGAGGACCAATTTAAAATATAAAAAGGTCCTAAAAGAGCCTGAAGTTATTTTTTACGAAAACAAGAAATAATAAGCAAAATTCAGAAAAAGAGTTTATTATTTTTAGAATTTTCTACTATTTCTTAGAATTTTTATGAGTTTTTAAGGGTTTTTTAATTTTTACGGTTTTTATATATCCAAAATTCACGAAAATTGCATTGAAAATCAAGCACACACAAATTAACAAATCCTAATTTTTTTAGAATTTTTAAGAAAGTTATTATATTTTTATGGTTTTATAATCTCAACATATGCAAAAATGAAGGTTTTTGAATTTTTAAAAATATTAAAAAACCACAAAAATGTTCCCAAAAATTAGTGAAAATTTTACACAGTGGCAGGAGCCACGTATCCAATTTTCACGCAATTTGGGTTAGTTTTGTTATTTTATTAAAATCCAAAACAAGCTCACAGTGTACAGGGACATGTTCGCAAGGAAAAATATTTCTAAGAGCTAGAAGGTAACAAGCTCAAAAGGCTGGGGGGGTCCTCGTGCAAAATTTCCAGGTCCCCACGCGCGAGGCACGTGGTCTGGGCACAGAGGGACCTAAATGTAAGAAAACTTAGTTCCGAGGGCTTATTAGCAACCGGTGTTGAAAGCCTAGGGGACAAGTTGCAAAATATCCAAATATTTCAACACATGTCGAATAACACCACGCACAGGGGTATGGATGCAAATATAAGAAAGTATTTTTCATTCAGTAACACATCAAAACTACAGCCCAGATCATGCAATTTCACCAAACATCACGTGACGAAGCACGTGTCTCACATATACAGGGATGAAAATGCAAATAGAGTAAAGGTTCAGGTCCTAAATGCAATTTTTACAAAATTTAAACAACTACTTAAACTACCTACAGGACTAATTGATAAAATCAAAACAGGAGGGGCTTAAGTGAAATTTACCCCATATTATGCGAGGGCTGGAGGCGCGCCACGTGTAGGATCCAACGGCTGCGGGCCGCTGCGCCTCAACGAAAGGACGCCGGCTCGGATCTGACGGCTGAGGTGTGCCCACGTGGCTGATCTGACGCTCATGGATCAAGGGCACTCCTCGCTGGATCAAGGGCCACGATCGAGCCTCTGGTATATCTACGGTGGCTGGCTCCTCGCACGTGGACGCTCCAGATCCAAACTGGGCAAGGAGTGCTCGATCTGACGATGATGGAGGATGCACCAAGAACAGGTCGCCGACGACTTTCGCCTGCCCAAAGCTCGCGTTAGGGTCCTCCTATGCTGCTGCTGAGATGTCCAAGAGGTTCGCCTCGATGGTCCGCAGCTGATGCGCCTCTCCGATGAGGCTAGGAAGCTCCGAGGAGCTCCGGCGACGACAACGGTTGGGAGTAGCTGTACTGAACGCGTAGACCCTCAGATGGGCCTCTTCTCGATCTGCAAAACCAACAGACAAACTCCTGGGTCGAGGGCAAAGTGCCTCGACCCGATGAGAGGGTGAACGGGTGGTTGTATACGTCGGGGCGACACCCTCCGACGATGCGACGACGGAGGAGGGTGGACTCCCAATTACAAGGCGAACTGGGTTGGATGGACGGGCGTAGCAGATGGAAAGGAGTATGGCGATGATGATGATCGATTCGGTCAATAAAATGGATGGACGGAGTGGCCGGAATCGATGAAAGGGATGATCGGAGCAATTTGGGCGAAATCAGAAATTAAAGAAATATGGGAAGAATCAAGGTTACCTGATGTGTGGGATCGACTGGGGATGAGCTCCTGGAGCTGTGGTCGTCGCCTCGAGGGTCGTCGAAGGCCCGAGGCTCGGGCGCAGCTCTGGGCGACGCACGGCGGCGAGATGCTGCCAGATCAATGACGGGAAGCTCCTCCTCCTCTCTGTAACATGCCGGTCCACAGCTGTCACTCAGAGGAATCGGGTGGAGGTCCTGGGTGGAAGGGGTGACGCCAAAGATGGCGTGAAATGTGCGGCAGAGCTCAGGATAAATAGTGTGAGGGGTCCGGCTAGAAGGGAGTCGGGCACGTACGTCGATGCACGGACCCCTAAAATCCACCCCGGGCGTGGATCTCGGATCTACAGGGAAGTATTAGGACCCGGGGTTTAAGGGTTTGTGGTCGGATCAAGCGGGAGGAAATGGTGAGAAGTCGGGTCGGGCGTTGGATCCGCGGGGGACATGGTCTAGGGGGGGAAGTTGACCGGGGGTCAACATCCCCCGTGGACCAATCAGAATCAGCCATTCAATAAAGATTTGGAAATTCAATTTAAAATAATAAATGGCCTTATTTCAAAAAAGTCAAAACATAAAAAATGTTTTTTTATTTTCAAACTACTTTTTAGTGATTTTTATTTATTTTTTTTGGAAAATATTTTATGTATTTACAAAATATTATTATTATATGCAGGTATATACATATGTATTTTTTTTATTTTTGATTTTTAATTGTTTATTTTTATACATTTATTCCAATTTATATTTTATTTATTTATAAGATAAAATTTGGAATCAAGTGGTATTTTTATTTTATTTCTATTAATTATTTACATGGGTTAAATAAATACTTTATTTTATATACATACATGGTATATATATAATGTAATTTTGATTTTGATTTTTATTTCTTTTTATTTTTATTTTATTTTTATGGTTTTTGTTTTATTTATATACATCATGGAATATGGGATGAGAAAATATTTTTATTGAAATTTTATTGATTTATTTATAAGGGAAAATAAATATATAAGTGGTTTTATGTACATGGTGTATATAGACAATGAAGAAGGAATTTTATCTCTTTTTATTTTGCTTTTATTTTTCCCATTTTTATTTTGATTTTATATTTAAATATATATACATATTTACACCCATTTTTATTTTTATTTAGAGAAAAATAATTTTTATTTATTTATAGGTATATGTACACACGTGAGTTTCCCTATCTCCCTCTACTTGGGTTCTTTTTACGGTCAGGCCCATGCTGAGCCCTCCCTTGGGATTAGGTCGCTCAATATTTATTGTAAATATCTCCCTCGTTTTCTTTTATTTCTTTATTCTTTTATTTATAAACAAAAACATGCTAATTATTCATTTTTACACAATGCATGTTGAATGGTAATTATTGCTATTTACATGAATGTACATGTGTTTTGCACAGGTTTTGTAGCTAAAATAAAAGAATAAAGAGCGATGAATGGGTATTCATCACCCCCCTATACATAACTTTGCTAGTCCCTTAGCAAACACTTATTTGAAAAAGAAGTGAAAAAGAAGAAAGAAAAAGAAAAAGAGGATAAAATTCATGGATCAATGATGATTATTAAACTTGCCTTCATTAAATTGAGATATGGAGCTCGATCAGATCTTTGGATTATTAATGTGTCGGAACCTTATTTAGACTTAAGCTTAAAACCTAACACCCACTAAGTTCCACCAATCTATGGGCAAGACTCCTCAATAAACCAGATCAGAACAAGTTTACATACACAAACTCTAATGACCATGAATCTTTCCTTGTACGGTGTAAGTGATATGTAGCTCCCCACCTCAGAAGTAACAAAGAAACAACCTCCCCCAACCTGGTAACTCTAATGCCTCGGTCCAGCAACTCTTTCCTCGAGAAGCGGGGTATTCCCTTCTAAGTTCAAGTGCAACCGGCTCAAGAAGAGGGGGAAGAAGAGAATGGACCATGACCAGTGTAGCCATGTATCCTTGGGAGCTCTAACCAGTGTAGCTAAGTCTCCCGCTGCAAGCTTCATGAGATGGAACATGTATACCATAAGCTTTTTCTTTATTTGACTATATACACTCCGGTGGGATTATTGAATTTTCAATCCGACCCACCACTTTTTTGGAGTTCTTTTTTTGCATATTTTTTTTCATCATGTGCATTTGTACAACATATCTACATGGTGCAGCATATATACAAGGAGTTTTTCCTCTTGAGACAGTAGACTATCCCTCTTTTGAAGCCTTATTGCAACCCACGGCTTCTATCTTTAGACTTCATAACCACCAAACCAAGTTGAGACGCACTTCCTTCACTATAAGAAGAAGAGAGGTTCCACCTAGAAGTACTACCCTCATATGCTACCCCAAGCCAAAGGAAACTGCCTCCTCACCACCTCATCCATGGAGAGCTAGGTGCAAAGTGCTGGTGGAAGTCAAGCCATTAACTCTGAGAGTCATGCGTGTGTTGTTAAGTGCTCTACTTAGGCTCATCAAGATGACATGTGCTCATAGCCTAGTGGACACAAAGAATTAAGTCACTATGGACCTGAAAAGCCTTAACCCTAAGCCCGATAAGGTTCCTCTTATAATTAGGTGGATTAAGATCTTAATCAAGCTCCATTTTTCAATTTAATTCTAGGCTAGTTTAAATGTCAACTATAATTCAGGAAAGCTATACAAATATTTACAAGGATGCTATTTACAGATATGCAATTTACAAATTTTTACAATTGTGCAAAATTTTTGAAAAATGTTTGAAAACATGGATGTATGCATGAATGCGAAGTTTTGCAAAATACTTACAAACATTTACACAAGGTTTTTGCGAACTTTTTATTTTCAAAACATTTTACAAAAATTTTGCACTATATACATAGATTTTGATATGAAATTATTTACAAATCCTTTACACAAAAAGTTTTTACAAACATTTGTACAAAAATAATTTGATAGATAAATAGGTATGTGCAAGATGAATTTTATATACAAGGGAAAATTTTTTAATTTTTATGGATTTTTGGGTTTTTAGCCATTTATATTTATTAACACACTCACACAAAGTACGAGTTATGGCTAAAGTATATATGAAATATATACACACCCCCTATACTTAGCTCGAACGATGTCCTCAGAGTGATCAAGAGCGATGAAGAAGACATAACTCGTGCTTAGTATAGGGAAGTGAAAAGGAATGGCTATTTACAAAGATGAATCAAAGAATAGAATGAAGAAACTCGGTGTTTCCCCCTATACTTAGGATCAAGTAATCCTAAGTATAGCAAGCTGTAAATGAAGGGAAATCCGAGTGAAGGATGTACATGGTCTACCCCCCCTATACTTAGGGTGAAAGATCCCTAAGTATAGGCAGCAAAACAGGGATAGAAAGAATCAAAAGAATACCCGAGAGTCCTACATCCCCCCTATACTTAGGGTAAAGTACACCCTAAGTATAGAAAAATCAAAAGATGGGAAAAGGGATGTGGGACTAAAGAATAGAGTGATATGGACAACTGGATCTATACAAGTCGGAAGAACAGTGATAATCAGGCGTGAGATGCAATAGATGTGATTCAAGAGACCACATCTCACGCAAAGTGAATAGGGGCAACATCAACGACCCGCAGCTCATGATCTAGATATGGCTTGAGTCGCTGGCCGTTCACTCGAAAGGTACTCTCAGAAGACAACCCAGATATGTCAATACTCCCATTGTCGTGTACCTTTATCACTAAATACGGTCCTTTCCATTTGCTCTGTAGCTTCGCTGGGAATAATCTAAGCCTAGTATCAAACAACCATACTCTCTGTCCTGGCTCAAACTGCTTGTGGCTGATATGAGAATCATGCCACTCCTTCACTCTCTCCTTATAATGTAGGCTGTTTGAAAAGGCGGTATCACGAAGCTCCTCCAGGACTGCTAACTCTGCCCTCCTCTGATCTCCTACACTCTCTGGATCCAAAAGTATATCAGTGACTGCCCAAAGCGACCTATTTCTCAGCTCAACAGGTAACTAGCACGGCTTGCCATAAACGAGGCGAAAGGGAGATGTACCCAAAGGAGTCTTCAAAGACGTCCAATATGCCCACAAGACCGAGTCCAAAAGCTGTGACCAATCCTTCCGGTCAGGGCGGACGACTTTCTGCAATATAGTCTTGATCTCCCTGTTCGACACTTCAGCAAGACCATTCGTCTGAGGGTGGTATGGAGTGGCAACTCGATGGTCTATGCTGAACTCGTTAGCAAGGGCCTTTAACTTGTCGTTGACGAAATGAGACCCCCCGTCAGATATCAACACTCTAGGTACCCCGAACCGTGAAATGATATTCCTCCTCAAAAATCTGCAAATAGTCCTAGCATCTGTAGTTCGGACGGGGATGGCCTCAACCCAATGACTCACATAATCAACAGTTAACATAATGTACTCAAATCCCTGACTCTTAGGGAATGGACCCATGAAATCGATGCCCCATGCGTCAAAAACCTCACAGAAGTGAATAGGTTGCGTCGGCATCATATCACGTTGTCCACAAGTGCCCATCCTCTGAAAGTCAGTACACCTCTTCACGAACTCATCAGAGTCCTTGAAGAGGGTCGGCCACCATAGGCCGGATTGGAGCACTTTTTGTGCCGTTCTCCTCCCTGAGTGATGTCCTCCTGCCTCCGGCTTGTGGCAGTAAGTAAGGACGCTGTGGTGCTCCTCCTGAGGAATGCACCTACGCCAGATACTATCCCCTCCCTCATGGTAAAGGATGGTATCCTCCCAATGGTAAAACTTGGCCTTCGCGAGGAAGGTCTCAAGTTTCTGCATGGGCTAATCTTGTGGAACTTTCTTGGCGACAAGATAGTTCACAATATCGGCATACCATGGGAGCGAGGCGATAGCAAGGATCGCCTCATCTGGGAAGGTCTCACAAATAGGGTCAATCTGCTCAGAATCCTCAAGATACTCTAATCGGGAGAGATGATCCGCCACCACATTCTTGACTCCAGGCTTATCCTTAATCTCTTTGTCAAACTCCTGGAGTAGAAGCATCCATCTGGTCAATCTAGCTTTGGCATCCTTCTTTGCCATGAGGTACCTGATGGTGGTATGATCAGTAAAGATGGTCACTCTAGATCCGATAATGTACGATCTGAACTTATCTAGGGCAAAAACTACGGCTAGCATCTCCTTCTCAGTGACTGTGTAGTTCCGTTGCGCGGCATCCAATGTATGGCTAGCGTAGTGAATAGCAGATGGGACTCCATTCCTCCTCTGTCCTAGCACGACCCCTATGGCAAAATCGGAGGCGTCCGTCATGATCTCGAATGGGAGAGACCAATCAGGTGGCTGAAGGAAAGGAGCCTCTATCACACATCTCTTGAGAGCCTCAAATGACGATAGACACTTATCATCTACAAGGAACTCGGTGTCTTTCGTCAGCAGATTAGTCAACGGTCGGGCAATCCTGCTGAAATCATGAATGAACCGTTGGTAGAAACTGACGTGCCCAGAAAAGACCGTAACTGCCGCAAGTTGGACGGTGGTGTGAGTTTGCTAATGACATCCACCTTGGCCGGATCAACCTCCATGCCCCTGTTGGAGATGATATGGCCAAGCACCGTCCCTTGAGTCACCATGAAGTGACTATTCTCCCAAGATAATACCAGGCGAACCTCTATGCATCACTGAAGGACTCGGTCTAGGCAGTCAAGACAAGAATCAAATCCGTTGCCGTAGATCGAGAAATCATCCATGAAGACCTCCAAGCACTCCATCACCATGTCTGAAAAGATAGACAACATGTATATATGAAAAGTCACAAGGGCATTGCATAGCCCAAATGGCATGCGTCTGAAGGCGTATGCGCCGAAGGGACAGGTGAAGGTGGTCTTGTCCTGGTCCTCGGGTGCGATGGCCACCTGATTGTAGCCGGAGTACCCATCCAAAAAGCAGTAATGGATCTTCCCTACTAGTCTCTTAATGATCTGATCAATAAAGGGTAGGGGGAAATGATCCTTCTTGGTGGCCTGATTGAGTCGTCTGTAATCCACACAGACCCGCCAAGAAGTGGGTACTCGGGTAGCAATCTCCTCTCCAGACTCTGTGACAACAGTAGTGATGCCCGTCTTCTTGGGCACCACATGCAACAGACTGACCCACTTGGAGTCGGAGATGGGGTAGATAAAATCGGCGCTCCACCACTTCGAGATCTCCTTCATGACAACCTCTCTAAGATTCGGGTTCAGCCGCCGCTGGAACTTACGCGACGGCTTTGCCTCATCCTCGAGATAGATGTGGTGAGAGCACAGAGCCAGACTAATCCCGTGGAGATCTGCTACACTCCATCCTATCGCCTTACGGTTCTTTTCAAGAACCCCCATAAGACGGGATTCTTGCTCTCCAGTCAAATCAGCGGAGATAATGACTGGGTACATCTCATGCTCACCCGCAAGGAACCTATACTTCAACGACGCTGTTAGTGGCTTTAGCTCTGGACAAGTCGGTGCTGGCAAATCTGGCTTCTAAAGAATCTGTGTGTATGCTGCCAAATCTGCTCGGGAAAATGAGAACTCTCTATCACAATCTGGATCTGGAGAAGGTTGCTCAACTGGACTGTCTCTACTTTGCATGGCATCATCCTCCTCCCTAGCTGTAGTCTCAGTAGAAGTCAGATTTGGTGTAAGCTCATCAAACTCTACCCAATCAAAATCTGACTCCGAGGGATCTGTATCATCATCACAAAACAACTCTGTCTCGCGGTCGAGAACTGAATCTACCGACTGAAAAGTATCCTGGACCAGGAATACGTTCTCCAAGCTCTCCTCTGCTGGCATCTCTACATCAGCGGTCTCTAAAGGTGAGAGGATGGCATGTGCGTCTAGATCTGCCCATACTGCCTTGTCATCTGTGATCACAAAATCGCAGTCCTGATGGATGTCTGGCCCTGCATCTGTCATCTGCTCTGAATCTGTGCTCGGCTCTGAGCATGCTGAATCTCTGACTCTGATGTCCTAGACCGTCTCTATTTGTACACTCTCGCCCTCGACGCAAAAGTATACCTTCCCGCTATCATGGTTGGTCACTGCCTTGGCTGTGGCCAAGAACGGGCGACCTAAAATGATGGGGGTATCTGTCACAGACTCAGGGATCTCCATGTCCAACACAACAAAGTCCACGGGGAATTGCAGACCCTGAATAGTGACGACAACATCCTTCAGCAACCCCTTTGGCCTCTTGACGGATCGGTCAGCAAACTGAAGGATTGTCCTGCTCTGTCGTAGAGTGCCCAACTCGAAGCGGTCGAGAAGGGCTGCCGGAAGTAGGTTGATCGAAGAACCGCTATCTAATAGAGTGCAGTTGGCATCTGACATATGGGGCTCCTGAATCTGGCCTCTTGGCCAGCAGACGGTTCTGAATCGCGAAACATGTGGCTCTGGTCAGCACATGGATCTCTGACTGGTGATTCCTCCTCTTCCTCCTAACTGTGGTTTTGTCTCTGAGTGATCTCTGGAGTAGAGGGATGTGCTGCAAGGCCTCCTGAAGAGTCAGCTGAATGTGGAAGCGGTCGATCATCTGCTGGTTGAACTCTTCCTGCTGCTTCTTTTTAGGATTTTCTATTTTCTTCCCCTTCCCCATGTGGAGTGCTCTAGGGAAGGGGATCACAGGGTCCTTCTCAGATGAAGGACTAGGAGAGGGTCTCGGCTGCTCAAGCACGGCAGAATCCACACATACATCATCATGAATCAGAGGTGGATCAAAATAAAATAAACCCTTTCCTTTATTGCTAGATAAGTCCTGAGATACATGAACAGATGGAAAGACTAGAGGACTAGCAGAAGTAAACACGGTGGCATCAGCACCACCCTCGGCATGTCTTGTGGCATCAGCACCGCGCTCTGGCTCGGCAACACTGGTGGCATCAGTACCACCTCCTCCATCTGGTGAAACGATGGCCTCAGTACCACCGGTGGGATCAGCATCCATGATGGGGTCAGCACCACCGTCATCATCTCTTGCGGCATCAGTACTGCGCTCCTCCTCGCCTGGCGCTCTGGAAGTGGCCTGGGAACGTCGCTCAGACGAGGCGCCTCTTGCTGGCATCCTACCGCTCCTAAGTGTGACAAAGTCAGTATCAAAAAGATAGGCAGACATATCACCAAAAGCATCACTAGGAGTGGCATACTCTGTGAAATCTACCTGCTCAGACTTCCTCTTCAGGTTGTTCGGGTTTGGCTCAATCTAGGCAGGGATAGCGGCCTTCCCTCTCACAATCTCCCGCATCTCCTGGCAGAACTCGTCCATCTCCCGTCTGAAAGTAGCCTGCTGATTGGTAAGGAGGCGGGCTATGTCGTCCAAGGCGGGGTTCTCATAGGATGGCCCATGAGAACCTGACGGGTGGCCTCACTGGTAGTGAGGTTGCTGCTGTGGCTGGTGCTGCGGGTGAGAGGGGTATGACTGGGGATGATACTGTTGCTGCTGAGGCTGATCTCACCTCCAAGATTGTCCCTGCTGATAGGGACGAGGATCATACTGTGAAGACTGCTGCTGCTGGTGGTGGTGCACTGGGGGCTGCTGCTGCTGGTGATCTCTCTGATAGTCGTACTGGCCACCCTGAACCTGAGGCTGTTGCTGGGAACTGGCACCTCCAGCTGACCAACAGAATCCGGGATGATCTCGTCGGATACCGGGCTGGGGGTGGTCATACCAAATCCCGTTGACGTCCATCAACGACTCCTGCTCATAGGTGACTGGTGGGAGTACGGCCAGAGGCTGATTTGGCTGGTAGACCACCGTCTGTGTGTCGAAAGATGGTGGTGACTGGTAAGAAGGTTGCGGCTGCTGGTACGGCTCCGCCTGTACAAGGTGAACTTGTCTAGGCTGCTGGCGGTTGGAGCGCTGGGACGAGCTGCCGATGCTACTCGGATCGCCTCGTGCCTGAAGACGGGGCTGGGAAGCCGCCTGTGCCTCCTGGAGACACGAGCTGTGTCTTCACACTCAGGGTCTGTGCCATCTGCTTCATCTACGTGATACCCTAGCACTGCTTCTTCTCTATGATCTCCATCCGATCCAGCTTCTCGCTGATGATGCCCATGTCAGCGGCTGTGGACTTGGCCTGCGCTGCTGCCGCTGATGAAGTGGATGGACGGGCGTCGACCCGTGCTATCCTCTTGTACTGCACGGTTTATGGCTGGGGGCGTCCCTGAGTGTAGAGTCTGGTCTGGGACATCACTGTGTAGTTCTCGGCCATCTCCTCGTAGATGGCCCAGACCTGGTCATGATCCTTGGCAAAGTAGGACCCGCCACAAGAAGCGTTCACCAGACCCTGCAGCTCTGGTGTCAACCCGCAAAAGAAGCTCTGAACAAGGTTCGGCTTCAAGATGTCGTGGTGCGGGCATCTGTCTGTCAACTCTCGAAACCTCTCCCATGCCTCATGAAATTGCTCGTTGGGGAGCATGAAGAAGTTGCTGATCAGGGCCCTCGTTGCGTTCGTCCGCCCGAGTGGATAGTACTTGTTCAAGTACTCGGTGCGGAGCTGCTCCCAGGTGTACACAGATCTCCCTAAGTGCTTCAGCCAGTTGGCTGCTCTGTCGGCCAGGGAGAAAGGAAAAGCAATCATCTTGATGGTATCCTCGTCCACCTGACAATCATGGACGGTGATGTAGATCATCTCAAACTCCTGAAGGTGGAGATGGGGCTCCTCAGTGGCGAGCCCATGGAACCGGGGAAGAAGCTGCAAGGTGTTCGGGGGGAACTTGAAGTCCCCCACGATGGCTGGTAACATGACCCAGCGATGCGTCAAAGTCGATCCGGGGTTGTGCAACTCCCGCATCGGTCTCAAAGGCTCTGTTGCTGCTGCTTCTACTGCGGCTGCTGCTGTGGCTACTGCGGCTGTTGCCACATCACCGGGTATCCTCAGTCTGTCATCAGGGCCGCGCTACTCGCGGTCGGCTCTCATCTGCTCCATCTCTCTCCTCATCTCAATCATAAATGCACCATGATCCCTCAACTGCTGCAGCACTGAGTCAAGGGAGGCGATCAGGGTGGAGTTGATTGCACCCTGGTCCAGGACAAATGTCTGCTCTCCTCAGGGACCTCCGGTGCGGTCATCACTGCTACCGGCCATGGTCTCTGCAAAGGCAAAAGATCCAAACTCATGTGCTGATAAATCATCTGATTGTGGTCTCTCATCTGGCACT
Organism: Ottelia alismoides; assembly: GCA_037367405.1. Classification (NCBI taxonomy): domain Eukaryota; kingdom Viridiplantae; phylum Streptophyta; class Magnoliopsida; order Alismatales; family Hydrocharitaceae; genus Ottelia; species Ottelia alismoides. Next base: position 962,939 of record JAZKJV010001148.1, on the reverse strand, counting down.
GGCATCTCGGGATTGGTAGAAGGGCGGTCGAGGGGGAACAGGGCGGAGTCGAACTCGGGTTCGGAGAGCGGGTCTGAGCTCTCACGAACCGACCTAGATGAGTGGGCTGGAGTGCTGAAAAGCGGTGCAGCCAGAGGCTGCCTAAGAGACCTCCTGCCCATCATCGTTATCAGGCGAGTCCGGCGGATGGGATCTGGAATCAACTATGATGAGCAAACAAACCCTGGATTCACCTACTCAACACGAGCTGAAGATCGTAAGAGTTCGGTCAATTATCTTGTCAGTTTTTATTAGGTGATCAAATCAAGATAGCAGAGCGGTTACGTGACCTGTTGGGAATCCAATCTGCCGAACAGACTATCCCGTATAAAAAACCGGTATTCTGATCGGGGCTCGGATATGGCTCTATCCTAGTGTGTGGGTCACTCTCTCGCTCAAGCAAACCAGACAATGAGGGGGTTGCTCTCCCCAAGATAAATTTTTAGGTGGAGTGTCTTTTAGGGTCAAGTTGGATTAGCGGTCCCAAGTTTATAGTTTTTGATTTTTTTAAGTATTTTTCAATATCAAACAATGCCTAACGAATTTTTCGATTCTCCTGATTATTTTAAGTCCAAAACAGAGGGAGAAGATGAAAAAGCCGATGCGCAAAAATCAATGATGCATGCAGAGTAAGAAATGCGTACCTGACTCCAGCAGTCTACATGTAGGGTGATCCGCGCATAAAATAAAATACTGAATATAAACTACCTATATGATGCACGCGGTAAAACCATCCCTAGCAGAGCAATTTCTACACGAAAAGAACTGTAGCTGGGTACTCGAGCCTAGGTCCAGAGTCCTATCTTGGGAGCCACTCGGTATCCGCCACAACGGATCCTGCACGCGCTGTATGTGACTCCTCAAGACATGTGGACCAGAGCTCTAATAAGCAGCTTTTTCTTGTGATTTAATTAATCAGGTCCAATTATTCTAACTATGGGAACGGGCAGATATTAAGGTGTTTGGATCCTAATTAATTACGTCACAGTCAAATAAAATCCTAAGCTAAGGCTGAAAACCGCCTAAATTAGTTAAGCAGTAAATAAACGGTCAAAACTCGAGAAAACCGCGAGAAAGCCACGAAAAATTGGTGAGGTCCCCCGAGCACACCGTGCTCGACGAAACAGACCCCGAAAGTCCAAGTGTCCATGTCCTGTCCCTGTATAATTACAAATGAATAAATGTGCTGAAAGTAAATCTAAACTAATCATACGCTACTTTGCGGCTATTCTGCGGCTCCCGCACTCCTGCTCGCTCCTCGCGTCCTCCTACGGCTCCATAGAGAAGAGAGCCACCTCCAACTCTCGCGGTTGCTTCGGCTTCTGAAGAAAGCCGCCTCGGTCATCGGGCCCTCGCAAGAAAGCAAACAAAGTGTCAAATCAGATTATTATATATAAACAAGTCAGATAAAATATATATAAAAATATCTACATAAAACCGTGAAAAAGAAAACCGCGGAAAAATCAAATGCGACTACTTAGCCGTGCTCCCCGGCAACGGCGCCATTCTGATGAGCCAAAAATCCTATCAATCCGGATTAGATAAAAATAATCACTCTGGGGTCGTTGCGACCTGGATCGATAGAGATCTTAGCTCAACAAGAAAAATGGGGAACATACCACCAATCAAGCAGATAAAATAACAAAATTAAAATAGTGGCCCTGGCTATGAGATTAGCCTGGTGTAGCACCCAGGGTAGGACTCAGGGAGCACGAGTTGGCCTTGCGGCCAACGAAGTAGTCAACAATGAAATGAAGGAAAAACAACAATTTTTTTGGTGGTTTTTAATATTTTTATATTTTTTTGGGAAAATAATAAAAGGCAAGAAACAAGCAACTTCAACCAATTATTTAAGTACTTAAAAATGGTCCAAAAATTCTAACAAAAATATTTTTATGTTTTTTTAGTTTTTTACTGTTTTTGGTGAATTTTTGAGAATTTTATGATTTTTATATAATTTTCTAAAAATGAAATAAGGTAGCAAAATGGGAAAACTGCTCAATCAGGCTCGGAGGACCAATTTAAAATATAAAAAGGTCCTAAAAGAGCCTGGAGGTATTTTTTATGAAAACTTGAAATAATAAGCAAAATTTAGAAAGAGAGTTTATTATTTTTGGATTTTTCTACTATTTGTTAGAATTTATTAGTTTTTAAGGGTTTTTTAATTTTAAGGTTTTTATATATCCAAAATTCACGAAAATTGCACATAAAATCAAGCACACACAAATTAACAAATCTAATTTTTTTAGAATTTTTAAGAAAGTTTTTGTATTTTTTATGGTTTTCTAATCTGAACAGAGGCAAAAATGAAGGTTTTTAAATTTTTGAAAATACTAAAAAGCCAAAAAAATGTACCCAAAAATTAGTGAAAATTTTACACAGTGGCAGGAGTCACGTATCCAATTTACACGCAATTTGGGCTTGTTTTGATATTTTATTAAAATCCAAAACAAGCTCACAATGCATAGGGACCTGTTCGTAAGGAAAAATATTTCTAAGGGCTACATGGTAACAAGCTCAAAAGCCTGGGGGGTCCTCGTGCAAAATTTCCAGGTCCCCACGTGCGCGGCACGTGGTCTGGGCACAGAGGGATCCAAATGTAAGAAAACTTAGTTACGAGGGCTTATTAGCAACAGGTGCTGAAAGCCCAGGGGACAAGTTGCAAAATACCCAAATATTTCAACACATGTCGAATAACACCACGCACAGGGGTATGGATGCAAATATAAGAAAGTATTTTTCATTCAGTAACACATCAAAACTACAGCCCAGATCATGCAATTTCACCAAACATCACGTGATGAAGCACGTGTCTCACATATACAGGGATGAAAATGCAAATAGAGTAAAGGTTCAGGTCCTAAATGCAATTTTTACAAAATTAAAACAACTACTTAAACTATTTACAGGACTAATTGATAAAATCAAAACAGAAGGGGGAATAAGTGAAATTTACCCCTTATTATCCGAGGGCTGGAGGCACGCCACGTGTAAGATCCAACGGCTGCGGGGAGCTGCGCCTCAACGAAGGACGCCGACTCGAATCTGACGGTTGAGGTGTGCCCACGTGGCTGATCTGACGCTCGTGGATCAAGGGTACTCCTCGCTAGATCAAGGGCCACGATTGAGCCTCTGGTATATCTACGGTGGCTGGCTCCTCACACGTGGACGCTCCAGATCAAAACTGGGCGAGGAGTGCTCGATCTGACGACGACGGAGGATGCACCAAGAACAGGTCGCCGGCGACTTTTGTCGGACCAAAGCTCGCGCTAGGGTCCTCCTCTGCTGCTACTGAGATGTCCAAGAGCTTCGCTTCAATGGTCCGCAGCTGATGTGCCTCTCCGATGAGGCCGGGAAGCTCCGAGGAGCTCCGGCGACGATAGCGGCTGGGAGTAGCTGTGCTGAACGCGTAGACCCTCAGATGGGCCTCTTCCCGATCTGCAAAACCCACGGACAAACTCCTGGGTCGAGGGCAAAGTGCCTTGACCCGGTGAGAGGGTGAACGGGTGGTTGTATGCGTCGGGGCGGCACCCTCCGACGTTGCGACGACGGAGGAGGGTAGACACCCAGTTCCGAGGCGAACTTGGTTGGATGGACGGGCGTAGCATATGGAGAGGAGTATGGCGATGATGATGACCGATTCAATTGATAAAATGGATGGACGGAGTGGCCGAAATCGATGAAAGGGATGATCAGAGCGATTTGGGCGAAATCAGAAATTAAAGAAATATGGGAAGAATCAAGGTTACCTGATGTGTGGGATCGACTGGGGATGAGCTCTTGGAGCTTTGGTCGTCGCATCGAGGGTCGTCGAAGGCCCGAGGCTCAGGCGCAGCTTTGGGCGGTGCACGGCGGCGAGATGCTGTCGGATCAATGACGGGAAGCTCCTCCTCCTCTCTGCAACACGCCGGTCCACAGCTGTCACTCAGAGGAATCGGGTAGAGGTCCTGGGTGGAAGGGGCGACGCTAAAGATGGCGTGAAATGTGCGGTGGAGCTCGGGATAAATAGTGTAAGGGGTCCGGCTATAAGTGAGTCGGGCACACACGTCGATGCACGGACCCCTAAAATCCACCTCGGGCGCGGATCTCGGATCTACAGGGAAGGATTAGGACCCGAGGTTTAAGGGTTTGGTGGTCGGATCAAGCAGGGGAAATGGTGAGAAGTCGGGTCAGGCGCTGGATCCGCGGGGGACATGGTCCAGGGGGGGAAGTTGACCGGGGGTCAACATCCCCCGTGGACCAATCAGAATCAGCCATTCAATAAAGATTTGGAAATTCAATTTAAAATAATAAATGGCCTTATTTCAAAAAAGTCAAAACATAAAAAATATTTATTTATTTTCAAACTATTTTTTAGTGATATTTATTTATTTATTTGAAAAATATTTTATGTATTTACAAAATATTATTATTATATGTAGGTATATACATATGTATTTTTTTATTTTTGATTTTTAATTGTTTATTTTTATACATTTATTCCAATTTTATATTTTATTTATTTATAAGATAAAATTTGGAATCAAGGGGTATTTTTATGTTATTTTTATTAATTATTTACAAGGGTTAAATAAATTCTTTTATTTATATACATACATGGTATATATACAATGTGATTTTGATTTTTTATTTTTATTTTTATTTCTTTTTATTTTTATTTTATTTTTATGGTTTTTGTTTTATTTATATACATCATGGAATATGGGATGAGAAAATATTTTTATTGAATTTTTATTTATTTATTTATAAAGGAAAATAAATATATAAGTGGTTTTATGTACATGGTGTATATAGACAATGAAGAAGGAACTTTTTCTCTTTTTATTTTGCTTTTATTTTTCCCATTTTTATTTTGATTTTATATTTACAGATATATACATGTTTACACCCATTTGTATTTTTATTTGGAGGAAAATAATTTTTATTTATTTATAGGTATATGTACACACATGAGTTTCCCTCTCTCCCTCTACTTGAGTTCTTTTTGCGGTCAGGCCCGTGATGAGCCCTCCCTTGGGATTAGGTTGCTCAATATTTAAATATCTCCCTCTTTTTCTTTTATTTCTTTATTCTTTTATTTATACACAAAAACATGCTAATTATTCATTTTTACACAATGCATGTTGAATGGTAATTATTGCTATTTACATGAATGTACATGTGTTTTGCATAAGTTTTGTAGCTAAAATAAAAGAATAAAGAGTGATGAATGGGTATTCATCAAGGACATACGTACAATGCATGATATATATCATGCATACTCGACATTGATTTATTCATTGTTGCATTAACTTGATATCTTATGCTTATTGTCATCATGCATATGTTGTTACACATACGAATAAAGTTGGAGATGGGTACATGCTTTGGAATAACGGATGAGGCTATTGGTGATTGGGATTGGAAGCGTTTCCTATATGAGAACAATTAAATGATGATATTTATTGTGTCTTTATGTTGTCTTTAAATTAGGTAACTGATGGCACGAAAAGTTAATTAGAATTTAGTTCCTTTTTTATCTTGACAAACATAGAAATCTTTCAGCAAGGATAGAGTAGAATCTAACCAATCACAGAAAGTGCAATGTTTTGTAAACAAATATATAAATAAAAGTCGGATACGTTTGTACCTATCGATGGTTATATGACATGGATTTTCTTAATCAATCATAGCATCCTCGTGAACACACAAGATGATTATCAACTACAGCAGAATCATAAGGATATATAATAATTACTTTTCCTAAAATGAGTAGCATAATCAAATTTACGATTAAGTGCAAGGATGTGTGTCTATCGTGTATGGACTAGTTTGATGATTTTATATGGAATAACTATCTCTTTTTTAATCATAATAGTAATATTTTGTCACATCCTCGTCAGTTTCTAAATTACCATTTTGTTGTCTACTAAATATCGTCATAATTTTTTTAAAAAAATTAAGATTGACTCATTTTAATATTTTTGGGGACCTCGATCTTCATATGTGATGAATCTCCATTTCATCACATTTATTCTATCATTTGGCCTTAAAAAGTCTAGCTAATGCATGTAAATAGCATCAATTTGTCCATAATAGCATCCATCATTTATTGTATTATTTGTGTATAAAATAAGGTTTTCAATGCTAAAATTATAGAATAAAGAGAAGAAAAGAAAAAGGAACAAAATATTGGAAATATTTTATGACCCTAATCATGAGACCAAGTCAAGAATTGAGATGGTCGACAAGGAATAAAGTATGAGGAGATAAGGGCCAAAAATACAATAAAACCCAAAATCTTGTATTCATTATTTATTTATTTTTAACACTTTTCTATTATTTATCAATTATTCATCAAATAAATAATTTTTTACATAAAAATTATAAATAATAATGTAAATAAAAATACAAAATTGAGTTTATACAAAAATAAGACACGGTTTGCATTTTATACACAGAATAAAAAGCTAAAAACCAAACTTCACAGACCCATATCTTTCAAATAAAAACTCAAAACATATCAAAATCACTCTAACTGTTTATAACTTTGGAAGAAATATTTAATGGTGGTGGTTTTATATTTTTTGAAATTACTTTGTAAAAGTTAGGTTTTGGGCCTCTATTGTACATTTTACCAATTAAAATATTCAATTTATTTATTATTCATTATTTTTACAAATTCATATTTTTATAATTTTGTAAATATTATTTAAATATATGTCCATATTAAAACTAGAATAAAATCAAAAGGAAAACACAAAATAAAATAAGTCTATGTACAAGTCATAGATGAAATACCTGTGATATATATATATATGTATATAAATAAAAGGGAAATATATTCTTTAATTCTCTTAGTCTTTTATATTTTTGTAATATTGTAAATATTCAATTTATTCATTATTCATTATTTTTATAAATTCATATTATTATAATTTGGTAAATATTATTTATAATATATATGCATATTAAAACCAGAATAAAACCAAATGGAAAACACAAAATAAAGGGAAATATATTTTTTCATTCTTTTATTCTTTTATATTTTTGTAATATTGTAAATATTATTATATTCTATTAAAAATACAAAACTAAAATACAAAATCATCGAAATACATTAAAATAAAATAGTATACATAAAACATGGGTAAAATACCTATAAATATACCTACATAATATACTGACCTATTTACTTAAGTGTACAAATCACACCATAAAAATAAAAAAATATTTATACTAAGAAAAATAAGTTATAAATTTATAATATAAAAGAATAAAATAATAAAATAAACTATACAAAATAAAAATAAAAATGCACAATATATATATATATATATGAATATACCTATAAATACACTCATAAAAATTAACTACTAATAAATATAGTCAAAAAAATAAATAAAAATCATATTAAAATACTACATAAAACAATAAACAATTTTTTATTTTATACCCAAAAATTAATAAAATCATTTACTTTTTTAAATTAATTATTTTAGAATAAAATCCCTATTTTGTCGTTTAGTGGCGTGACTTGGACCAATCACCACGTGTCAAAAGTTGACCGCGGTCAACTGTCCCATTCGAGTCTCTGACTCGTCAGAAGTGTATTTTCCCCAGATTTCTCGCCTTTTTTCCACATGATCTGTCCATCATCTGGCCCTGACTCCTTCAAACAAATTGATCCTCCATCATTGTACATCTCCGCCGAGATCCTGGATCCATTATATATACTTTTAATTCCTTGCAAACCGCCTAATCAATAAGGGTCCCCATTATTGCAGATAAATAAAACCTCCTCCCTCCTCTTTCAAATTTTGTCATCTTCTTCCTTCTAAAATATCGTGACTCGGCCAAAGCGAGCATCCTCGTGACAGGAGGAGATCCCCTGAGCTTGTAGCGGTCGAAGGCGGGTGGAGGTGCACCCACGGTGGTCCGCTCCAGCAACCACCTCTGCTCCTTGGCTTCGGCCAAGTAAGAGTTGTGTATTTCTTCATTTTTAGTTAGGTTTTAATTCCAGCATTTTATTTATGCATTTAGTTTAGTGATTAGTTTAATTAGTTAGTGTTAATCAGCCCATTTGTAGTTCATCAGAGCTATGCTACGGTGAACATTTCACTGTTCACATAACTTGTCTCAACCTCGCCTTTCCCCCTCGTTCTGTTCCCAACCATTTTTATTCACAAAAATTCCCCTACAAGGACATGTATTTTTCTTGTATTTATCTAATTATTTAAAATCTACAGAGCTCCTAAAAATACGAAAAGATAGGGATAAATGCTTCATGTCATGTATTTTTACGTTGTTATTTTTAATCGGCACTCTTTGCATTCTATCTATTTATTAAAAATGAAAAGGAGCCCAAATAATCCCTGCTTATTTATAAAAATTCTAAAGAAAATATAAACACTTTTTAAAAAATTATAAAAAATTATATATATTATATTTTGATACTTATTGAGTCTAGAAAATAAAACCCCCCAAAAACATAAAATGAAAATGATAAATTCATAAAGCCTCAAAATCCAACAAAAAATATAAAAATTAAAAAAAAACAAAATTATGTTAATCTATTTTATATTTATATGTATATTATTATTTATATATTAAAATTAGTTTAGGTAATTTTGGGACCTATTTATTATTTTTAATACCCATATTAATTTCGGTATATATATTAATCCCTTATTTAGGGATTTTTTTTACTTTAAAAATACATAAAAATTAGAAAAAATTCCAAAAAATTAAAAAAAAATTTTGAAAAACATAAAAATCCCAAAAAATTTTATTTTTAGTATATTTTACCTATTTATACATATTTATATCTATATAGTATATATTTATACCATATATTATATTTATATATGTACATATATACATATACGTATATATTATTTATATAAAAAATAAAATAAAAATGAAAAATATAAAAAGAAAATCCAAATTGTAATAATTAAAAATAAATAAAAAATATGAAAATTAAAACTCGAAAAAATAATAATTGGACAAGAGTTAAAAGACAGAATTTGTGTACATCTATCATGCCTCCTCCTCCCGTTTGCTCCCAATGTTCAAACTCTACTTGTGCTTACACCTATACACATTTCATGTAGAGTTATAATAAATTTTAACTCCACATTTTTTAGATTCATTTATTCATTCTTGTTGTGGGTTAATTGCTGATTGATAGAGAGATTAGGTCACATCAGCAACCGTCCTTCCGCCTTGTGGAATGACGCAACTTCATCTTAATTTTTCTCAGTTATAAATATGTTATAAGAATAATTTAATTGGACTTTAGAGATAAATTCAATACATCTACCATTGTTGTAAATTTGCAGCTGAGCCACAGTAGGAATTGTCAATCTGATAGATTTGAATTCCAACAAGTGGCCAACACAAATCTATGCTTTCTGATAACTATCATAACATATGTGAGTTTTCATGATGATCGGGTAGATAGAGATAGGCATCGCAAGGGATTGAGCATGCACCCTTGGATCCCGGTTAGAAGCCATGAAGGTCGTGACCTCAACGAATGAGTTGGGTGACGTTGCACCTAGCAGTCTGGTAGGATTTGGAGTCGCTCGACGGAGTAGGTAGGTGGTGCGGTTGGCATTCTTGGTCTTGCATTTATATAGAATATTAAGACTCGGAATAGAATTAAGTGTGGTCGCATCAAACTGTATTTCGAGTAATAGTATTGTGAGAGATGTTCCAGGATGTGCGTTGAAGTTGGAGAAATGGGTTTTTTGATTGTTTTCATGTTCTAGTTGAACAAAAGTTCTAGAGGGTTTATTCAAGATGACAAAGAAGTTTCCGCATAACGGAGGCTTGTGTGTTGAGTACCTACGTGTGCTAAATTAATGCCAAAAATGTATCATGATCAAATATCAAAAATATGTATTTGTATACAATCGTGAATTCTAATTAACGGATAGAAAAGAAGTATCAAGGACAACATGTTAGTCCTCAAATACTGATTATAATAATAAATGAAATTTACGACTATGTAACCCCTTGTAAGTTAGAACAATACGATAGATTCTAGTTTCTACAATATATGCAAAAGTCAGTAGATAGAATCAAGTTCACATGTCTTACTACTTCTACATTAGTTATTATAGTGTTTGTCTCGTTACTGGGCAATTGCTAATAACGTTACCCTCGTGTGAACCCAACATGTGTACCTAAGCTGTTGCCGCAACAGTAGCGACCTTTTGAGGAGATCAAACTTCCTATGTCATACTTGCACCAGACGAGGTGCATCATACTTAGAGTATTTTATTTATTCTTGCACTATTTCATATTCTATTTGAGCGACAATGTAATGAAATATTTGGAGAACTTCTTATGCAAATTTACAATTATATGTTGTATCTCATTTTGTGTGGACATGGACTTGACGATTATTATCAATGAGAATGGATGCTGCATTTTTCTTTCCATTTTATATCATTCTTCTTTTGTTATATGTATTTAAAATATTGAGATAATGTGCATTAGATAGTTTTCTAAGTATCATAGATCGTGGGCATATTTGGACCATAGGTCTGACGCTCTCGTCCCGTCGATTTCGGTAGCCGGAGTGACGGGGTGTCACATCAGCTACGTGGATCCTACGAAAAATAACATGCGATTAGATCATTTAAGTGATAATTTGAGATAATAAATTATGTAAACATACATAAAATAAACAATACACAAAATAATTTAAGTGGTAAGATCTCCGTGAGTGGTTTGGCTAAAATCTCATGGATAAGTCCAGTATCAAACACGAGGACATTGATAATCAGTTTATCTAATTAGGACCTGAAGATATAATTAAGGTAAACTAATGTGTATCTAGGTCAAGTGATGCACAGCAAAATGAATGCATTGACTTTTCTATGGATTTTCATGGATATAGATTAAATGTGAATGAATCAGAATGATAGATGAAAAACAACACAAACATATAAACACACACATACAACTATGCTCCTGTGATGAACAATTATCCTACAATGAAATCAATCGAGCATCAATTTGTTCAAATTTATTAATTAAATATTTCAATGATCTCTTTTTTCATCAATGCATCTATCAACCAAGACAATTAATATTTCAAACTCATATGAGCTCCCTAATATAAAATTAATCAGGAGTTAATATTTCAACTTAACTCATGCAAAATTCCTGACTAAATTATATGAAATTAAGGTAAACCAGCATTGACGCATTAAAATAATTAAACCTATAAATCAAGCTAATTAACCAAGGTTTGAATCTCAATTCCTTGCTCTAAATTTCAATTCAACATACAGAGAGCATGATAGAGAAATTAGTATGTCATTTGAAAGATCATGAAATATCTTTAAAATGAGACCAATTTCATTTAATTTGGACTTAATATGCTCAATATAATAAATTAACGATACATAAAACTTAATAAAAACCTAAGTTCACATATAAATCCACAACAACGATGAAAATATAATTACAAAAGCTCCCTAGGTTTAATGTGAAATTGTTCCCACACGGGGGTATAAATGGAATTATAAATTAGAGGTGAGGTTTATAATGTGAATTGCCCAAACGTCATGCAATGAGCATGCAGAGGACCAAAGTTTAAATATCTGAAGGATGGTCATGTGTGCTACATTTTTCCCAAACATGTGAGGTGGCTCACGTGATGGCGAGGCTCGACACTCAGGGCTGATTCGAGACCACGTATCAAAGTCTGGTGCTCTGTGACTCAGCTTGGACGTAGCTTCGACTGGTTTGATCTCTCCAACATTGGTGGCTCAGAGAAGGCATCTCAGGGCAAAATCTAGGTTGCAGGATCAAAGAATCCTATGACTATGGTTATCCACGATGATCTTCTCCTCTGTTGTACGTCAGCGATGCAAATAGGGATCCAACAACGAGGCTTTGCCTCCTCCATGCTCCTCTACTCCTTCTAAAGGATAAGACACCCCTGTGAAGGTCTCATGAACATGGTGTCGCATCAAACAAGGGGCTTCCTGACCTGGAAGATCTACTCTATGCAAGATCTTTAGCATTTAAGTTTGAGATCAAAGATGGCTCATTGGTTCTGATCAATTGTCTCCTACACAGTTTAGCACATAGATAAAGCATATAGAATCTATTGTGATGCTAATGAGGAAAAATGGAGGCTTTTTTGAAGTGGGAAAAGCAAGCCTTAATGGCCCCTTATCTCTTCTAGATATGTAACTTTTATTGACGGTGAAGAGACAATGAAGAAATAGAAGAAGAGAAGATGAATGTTGCGTATGAATGTCTAGTGAGAGGAACAACTGTGAGTATACTCAATTGGTGAAGGTGGTGGGTGTGCGCAATAAAAATTTTGAGAAACAATGATGATAACACAGATGACTTACCTAGAGAATGAATGTAATGACCGCGGTAGATGAATCACACTAGGAATGAGGTCTTGAAGGACTTCGAGTCTTCACTCGATGCTCCGACAAAGAGCAGAGCTCTAACAGCTCCAACTTGGCACTGCGATAAGTGCTGGACTTGTAAGCCCTTGGTGACCCATTAATGCAATAGAAGTTATTATTTTATCATGTCCATCTGAAATAAAATGAATAATATAATGAATGCACTTTATAATTAAGGTCCCTTTGTCTAAGTAGGGTTATATACCATGGCCATATTAAATACAATGCAACTGGGAGGTAATAGCTGACTTCAAACATGTGATATTCAACAACGATCTCCAATCTGAGAAAGAGATGGCAATCTTTCTCTAAATATCAATTTTCAATCGACTTCTTGATGCATGTCTTCTACATAAGAATGGGAATCGGAAGTGTTGGAATAGATAAGTCAAAGAGTTGACTTGATGAGGTCAAGATAAACTAAGACTTGAATCATAACTGTCATAATTAGGTATACATCCTTTGGCCTGAGACAGATATGCATCTATATGTCGGAGTATGCACATTGGACATACCAATAGCTTGATGACCTCGTGAAGGTCCATATATCAACAAATGGTGTACATATGACGTCATATGAGATATATGATCTCTCAAAGGAATCATACATATACTTGATGAACCTGGGACACAGCACACTCATGAGATATTTTGGGGTCAAAATGAATCCCATGCATGGTCATCTTTTTTATGAAATGAGACACGAATTCGAGATATTAATATATTCTTTTGGAGAGTATATGATTAAAATTGTTGCCCGATTATCAAATAATAAATCTATTGATATATTCTAAAGAAGATAATCAAATCAGGGTTTGAACATCATATTTATCAAAGTCTTACAGTGTGAAGGATGGATGTGTGTTTGGAATAGTTTCGTTGTTGTAATGAATCATCTACCATGACATTTTCATATCAAGGAAGTGATAAAACATGATTGGTTTTAGTGGCTCCATTTAGCTAGATGATTTGTGATTAATTGTATTGTATTGAATCACAATTCATTTGAATCCAATTCTCAATTCAAATTCTAATTTTATTGTCCAAAAGTTAGAAAAAGAAATGGTCATGGAAATGGAAATATACAATCTCCTTGAGCCCTTTCTTAACTCCAAATGGTTTAAACTATGTTTATAAATGGTCAAAGAAGCTGGATTCAACTCACCAACACCTTTTCCAGCTCATGGAGAGTGTGACGTGTTTCGTTGAGCTTGTTAAGATTGTAAAGTGTTACAACTCGAGCTCAACATTTGTATGAGACAGATTTTTGCAAAAATGATATAAAACCTGAAATTGTATAGTTATCCACATTTCAAATAACCATACATGGATAGTATGATCTCCCTGACATTACTCCAAGTATCTGCATTTGTATCTCAAGAGTCCTAAATGGAGTAGAACTCACGCCTATTGATGTAAAAATTGTAATAATAATAGTTATTATTGCAAGGGTAATTTTATAAACAAGATTCACAAATATATCTCGTTAATTAATATGAGTAGTGATTCAAAAAATTAATATTTATATAGATGTGATTCATATAAATATTTATGAAAAAATATGATTTACATAAATTTTCCAAGGCATGAGATTGTGTGAATTTGATTCACAATAATTAATGAAAAATATGATTTACATAAATACACTAGAATTTTTGAGAGAAATTGTCCTTAGAATTTAGTGCTTGTAAGATATAGAAGAGTATTTAATGTGTACAAAACATACACTCCTCTTCTTGTTGTCCCAGACGATGTCCGTATTTGTGGGAAGCAACATGACTCACCATCGTGCCTACGAGAGAGGCAAGCACATATCGGGCTTGATTCAGGAGATCTATTACTTTATAGACTCACGCTTTAAGAGGTAACACTGATTTATTATTTATATTCATTATGAATATCATAAATTATTTTGGAAATTATTTCCTTAGAATTTATAGTTTCTGGATGCACAATTGGTTGTGCTGCATTTTCTAGTTCGTATGTTGAACTAACATTGTTTTGGCAAACAGTTTGCTAAATATTATGCATTTTTGTGACGCATAGTAAATAATGTTTTTTTACATTCTTCAATTGGTATCAGATCTATAGTTTAGAATATCTAAATTGCTTCCAAATCCAATTAACGATCGGCTAGATCATCCCAATTATCAGGAACATAGCTTTGCGACAGTTTTAATGATTCGAATGATTCGAGGACTTTTGAAGTTGCTATTGTTATCCCTTATTTTTAAATGTAATTTTTGGATATATATATATATATGAGTTCTAAAAGTTCTAGACTCATGTCCAAAAGATGCATCAATTGTTGGTAACATTCGAGAGAAGATTCAGATGTTAAAAGCGATCGTGGACTCCGATTTCATCTAAAGATCATAGTATTGAAATTATGATTTTTTTTGGTCATATAACATGATAAAATATGACTAATAAGTCAAAGATCAAGTCTCTAATTAGTGCAGAGAATTCTCACGCGATTCCGACCATGCGACCTTGAGAAATTGGATTTCTCCATAGGCAGAATTGGAAGAGGACTAAATCACCTTATTGACTTATTTCTCATATTTTGGAACTCAAAATTCATGGAAATATATTTTATATATTTACATCATGAGTTGGATGTAATATTTTAGAAATATCAGGGATCGCAACGATTTTTAAGTCAAAGTTAAAATATGCTTTTCTGATTTGAAGTGCAATGGTCGTAACTTGCAAATTCGAATCTGAAACAAGAACTCTGAGCTACCTCGTTATTCACTGAAATCTCCTGGAGCGAGGAGCTCCACCATCCACCATCGACTCCATCAGTCCTGCGAGCTCTTTACCCAACTCCACCACCGCATCTGCAATAGTCGCTTCGACGTCAAGTTCTTCCATCGACATCTCCTTGGCCTAGGCGTGTGTTGTCCATTCACCGACGACTTCATCTTCCATGCACCGCTAACTCTAGTTTCTCCATCGAGCCGCATTGTAGCAGCAGACCCATCTGCCTCGTCTCCTCCGCTCCAACTCCATCACCCCTGAAGCCACACCTTTGCTCCTTCGCAGGGTTCAAAGACCGAAGCCCCGCCTATGTGTAAGGCACGTACGTTGGGGAGGCTAATTGCATTAAATCCCCCAAAATAGCCTCGTATCACTAGAAGTGCCCCCGCCACCAAAGGCACGTGTTCCGCACGTGCCCCTTGAAAATTTTACAAAAGACCCTTTAGGTCTCGGTAATTCTAATTATGTCCCTATTTTGTAGTTTGCTATTTTATTTTATTTTTTTATTTTGCAAATAGAACCACGTATTTCTTCTATTATTTAAACCTTATTTCTGTATCATTTAATTATTAAAAAATAACACTTTGTTTATCAATTAGTTCTCTACATTGTGGTATGATCTTTGTATTTTTATTCTTAGTGGTTAATTAATAATTAGTATTTGTGTGGAAAATTGAGTATTTTGCCCAGTTGTGCTTATAAATTCATATATAATTAACTAATGCTCTAAAAATTACCAAAAATTCATGGAAATTAGAATTAATTGTATTTCACATTGTGTCAAAGGACTTCTTTTGCAGAATGTTTTATCATGTAAAAATCATTTTGTGTACTTCATTAATTAATTTTTAGTTGGTATTAAATCCAATGTTTCTATGATTTAAGATTTTTCTAAGATATATCACCTAATGATATATCTTAGATAATTTTATTTCCTAAAAATAAGTAGATTTAATATTTATTATAGTTAATTATTGAAAATCTCACTATCTGCATTCATTAATTCATAAAATATTTACATTGCATCAGAAAATTCCAAAAAGTGTGCATTTATTTCACCATAATTAACATCTCAGTAAGTTTTGTAATTTTTATACATCATTTGGTCAATAATATATTTTCTAGTCCTTAAAATTAGCTTGCATTTTCATTTTCATCCAAAAATTGCATTACAAATACCAAAGCTATTCCACCTCAAAAATCGCACATGAAATTTGATAGACACTGATCTAAGTTGCTCCTTTGACACCTCAAGTTCGACCTTGGGACTTGCCCAAGTGAAACAAACATAAAATCACTTGAATTATATGAATTAATTATTTAAGTGATCATTTCTTGATTGATTTTGATTACCTGCCTACAATGAAATGAGACATTTATTATTTTAAATGCTTAGTTCATGAAAATTAACTAAGGGAATTATCGGACTCATCACATTACACATAGTTATTGAAATACTTGGGGAGAGATAAAAGAATGAAGTCAAACTACATGTCTACATCTATCTCAGCCCCGAGAGTTTCCAGTTCTGACAAGTAACCAAACATTTTAATCACATGCTCACGAATAGAAGTCCATTCCTTTATTTCGCAGCGAATAAGTTTTTTCATAACATTATAACATTGTGTGGGGTTGACATCAATGAACACCTCTTTGAGATTCAACATTATATCCTGGCAATTATCCATCTCCATGTGCTACTTCTGAAGCACATTAGATAGGGATCCCAGAATATAACATCTGGCCAATGAATGATCTTCATCATATTTTTCATTGTAGTTTATTTCTTCCGATATCTTAGGGTTTGTGTGCTTGTTCTTGGATATCACATATGAAATGTGATCCACAGATAGAACTAGGCCCAAATTACAGATCCAATCTGAGTATTTGTTCCAGTCAACAGATTGACCTCCATGAGCCTACTGAGTGGGTTCCCAGACTTCAAGCTCTGAAATTAAGAATGCACTATATTAGATCATATAAACAATTAAATGTTCAAATTAATTTTTTTGGTTAAGGATTTTTAATCAAATTATTCTTGCCTTTTCAACTCTGAAAGTTCATTCCCTTAATTACTTTCAAAGCAAGAGATATACTTACTGCTATATCTCTACCAAAAAATGGGATCTCCTTTTTATCTTTGTTACATCCCAATAATATGAGAACTTGTAACTTGGATAAAAATACGCAGGAACTCATCCCCCTTACAAGTCTAACTTGTATTTCCTAATTCGGTCTTTAACGCTCAAGCTTACTACCTCTAAGGTGATGTTGACTCGTTGGTAATTAACCAACCGTCAATAGGAATAACACTCATTATCTGCAATCCAATATCGTCCCAATAATATGAGGACCCTATATTGTGATCACTACGCATATGGCCTTACTCGTTCAAGAAGCAAACAGACCAATCCATGTGTTCTTGTATGCAGGAGCTGTCACTTGAGACAAACATCTCCTACATACAATTCATGGCAACAGAAATCCTTCACCTCGACGGGAGACCATGGATGTCACTTTTGTAAACCTCCATATCATGTTCAAATTTTAATTAATTATTATTGATCATATTCATATAATTAATTCTTTCTAAGGAAAATACAACTCTATTTATAATAGAGTTTTTATATTAATGGATCTAATTAATTTAATCATATTAAGTCAATTACCAATCTAATTCAATAAACTAACAAAACAATTAGGGTTCGCTTGATTTATTATATAGTATACACCCTCGCAAGTACATATTTATTTTGTATTTAATTATTAGAGTACAACTTGACTTACTCATATTATTCTTTCCTCAAAACGAATCCTGCCAGTACACTCGAGTTATACTGGGAGGTGGCATTCCATGGCATGCAAGGCGTTATTTAATAAACTAAGCTACATACCCGGACTAGACACCTTCACCATTCCAATTGAGAACAATACAAAATAATGCCAATGTACTTGCGGTTCCAACGATCAAATTTGATGATGATGACCGACATTATACTATATAATAATCACTCGGAAATATTAGCGTATTAAAATAATTTTTGAGATCTTAAAATTTTTAAGCATATCAAGCAAACTTGTTTTGCATGTAAAAGTCATCGTATAACTATTGTAGGATAAATTAAGGTTTTCATGAAACATACATTCGATGGTCAATGATGATTAATCAATTATTTTCATAATTATTAGTCATAATAAATTCAAAATTTTCATGATTTTTATTGAATAACAAACACACTAAGCAAAGAATTTTCATGATCTAATCATCATCTAATCCATCTCCACTAAATATAGAATATCTAGAGCAATGAGAATCAGAACCACGTGAAATAAATTCGAGTGGTTTTCTAGTTTGATTCTCTACTTAATCCAAGTGTTTATTTCATGTCTCATGATGGGAAAACATTAATAAGAAATAATTTTCTTATGAATCCATGAATAGACTTGTAAAAATAATTTTGTACTGGGAACTATTCGAATTTCAATTATGAACTTTTGGTACTAACAATAGGCTACCGTTTTTTGGGACATATTTAGAAATTCTAAATACATTTTAATAACCGAAAAATATTCCAAAATAGTACACAAATAGTAGGTTTTTTTTGCAAAAAATCAATTTGAATCTTGCATCCAATGCAAATTAATGAGTCCCCGCAGATCTGAATATGAAACCTTGTTCACCTACGATTTTTAGATCATATCTAAGACCTGACAAAGGATCTTATACCACTTGAAGTTTATGGAAAAAACTTTAAGCGCATCGTAAAAGTGTGAAGATTACTCTATATGTGATCGAGAGCGACTACTCGTAGGGGTAGCAGAATTTAAAAACTTAAAGCGATGAAACCACATAATCCGAGAACAATTATAAAATCATTTAATCTAAATCACATAGAATATATAGTAATACCTCTCGAAACGTGGTTGCAATCGAAACCTCTAAAGCAAGAGACCGCATTTCTCAAGTCTGACCAGATGGAGGAGATGCTCGCAAGCACGTTGATGAAGTGTGTCCTTCTCGCAATCCAATATGTTGATCCAAGTGACGGATCTTCTGATTTCATCACACGATCCAAGGTCTTCCTCATTTACCTGAAGCACTAAGGAAGACGAAGATCTATGAGTGGCTGAAGCGACGACACGACAATGTAGAGATGACAACAATCCTATCTAGGTCATAAAGTAGATGGCCACTTTGGAGTGAGGGGCGCATGTGTGATAATAAGAAAGAGGGATAGAGATATATACAGAGATTGTGAATTCTTGTTGTAAAAGATGAGCTAGGGTTGACTCTTCTTTTATATTATTTTGGGAGTCCGTGAATCTCAATCCATGGATAACACAAATCTAATGGTTGAGATTTATTTATGTTTCATTCAATGGCCATGATTTGTTGTAAAAATACATGAATTATTTTCATTAATTTAAATATATATTGAATAAATCATCAATATAAATCGATTCAATCAAATCACTATACAATGAAGAATTAGGAAGGATGCAATGTTCCTTCCAATTAATGGGGAACATCAACCTTGAGTCCTAAATCAAGGTGGTCATCCGCCCTCCTTTGATGGAAGGTGCACTCCTTACTTTTATGTGAGATCTAATATCTCATATAATCCTTCACTATATACAACAACTTTTTGTTGTATATTATTTTACAAAAGTAATTCCAAATTATTTTGTGACAATTCAATAATGCCATTGGAAATTTGTGGATCATATTCACAACTCAAAATAAAATGTAAATTGAATTTTCAATAATTGTCCAATGTGAATCCAATTCACATCAACATTTAATTTGTAAATACTATTTACAAATAAATCTCTCTCTAATATATTATAAATCACATTTATAATATATATGATTAATATGGATAGTACTATACACATTATTCATATCCATGATAATTAAATCACATTTAATTATATTGGATCACCATTATCATGAATCTAAATAATATAAATCAAGTTCACATTATTCATGATAATTAAATATCATTTAATTATCCATTTATCAATGCTCGAATATAAATTTCTCAATGGAATTACTCTTGAACTCTTTCAAGAATAATGCACTTTCTCCAGAGATACTTGAAGACAAGGAAATGGCGATAATTAAATATCATTTAATTATCCATTTATCAATGCTCGAATATAAATTTCTCAATGGAATTATTCTTTAAATCTTTCAAGAATAATGCACTTTCTCCACGGATACTTGAATACAAGGACATGGCCATTGTAGATACCACCTATGGTGACATGGAAATTGAGATCACATCTCAAATCTAGATCTTGGAGACCTCTCAAAGGTATTAATCTTCTATCTGAATCATATTCAGATCAATGTCCAATAATTGGACTAAGATTAGATTTCTCTTATTGAGAGGAGTCACTAAAATTGAGACCTATTTTATCACTCTCTCGGAATAGAAGTGCCATGGATATACAATCACTTATGATCATATCACTCTTGAATATTCCTAGTACCGTACATCCTGCATACTGGAAGATCTATAATAAACATGAAGATTTAGATCAATATAATATTGACTTCTTACTCCTGGTAACAAAGATGCATGAACCATTTCTCGAAGTATGTGTCCGGGCAATATCGAAAGATGTTATTTGATGGTATTCCATCTATTTGTGCATCAAGTTCGAAGAAGATATCAATATAATGAAGAAATGATAGAAAGAACTAGATGTTGACGATCCGACAACATCTAGTCTTCGTTGAAGAACGTGAGATATCCGTTCTTTCCAAGTCTAGAAGTAGTGGTATGGATGACCAAGAAAAGTCTGGAGAAGAAGCAAGCTTCAACGCTCCCCAAGACTTTGTTCTTTGGATACAATTCCATCTTTCTATGGCCAAATTTCAATTTCTAGAAAGCCTCGAAGCTCCGAAAGGTCAAGATGATAGACAACTCATTGCAAATAAAGATCTGAGGAGATATGATGAACTAGGGAACTAACTAGTACAATGGATATGCCCACGCAAGTAAGCAAGGTCAAGGTGAGAAGCAAGCAGAGCTCGTGTTTGAAAGGCTGGCTAAGTAATAGGTTGACAAATCCATCACACTAAAAGATAAAGAGAAGTGATGTCCAAAGAGGTGTGCTAGAAAAGCCTAGCAATGCCTAGATGAGAGTGCGTATGGGTAAGCGTCAAAGCGAGGGCTGAACTTGCGAGACGTACTGCTTACTGGGGTATGGAAGTCTAGATTTTTGGAGAGGTATCTAGTGCTATGGGATTTGGCTTATGTGGATCAAAAATTATGAATGGGATTGGGGCACTCCATTCACCGCCAATGTGGAGGGATGCCGCCGAAAAGAATGGAAGACTGCTTCACTCTGTTTTCTTCTAGAAAATCAGGGAGAGAGAAGGAAGAAGGTTCGTCTCCTCTCCGAGAATCTGATAGAAGTTGCTATTTAGATGACTACTTAATAAGACTTCAAACTAGAACTCGATCGCGCAGAAGCAGTTAAGTTTAGGGCTTTTTTCTACTAGCGGAGTGGAGCCAAGAACCCTGCGTTCTGGTGAGGTAGGTAAGTGAAGATGTATGGAAGGAAAGTGGGTTTTATCATTAAGTTTCTCATTCGGTCATTGAGATTTGGTATCGATCATATGCTTTTAAAAAACATATATCATACCTACAAATGCTTGCCATGTTTCCAAAGCAAGGTAACAATGCATGGAATTTGATTGGTCCCAATACCTCAAGAGTGAACTCATATTTTTCATTTCGCAAATGAACCTATATGATCCCTTTGAGACATCGTATTACTTATATACCCTTGTATGCACACTAGCTTTCTGTTGTATAGACATTGATTATGTCATCAACCTATCGATCTACCAAATGTACGTACTCTGACATATAGCAATACTTTGTATCTGGTTTGATGATGCATTCCTGTATTGTGACATTATTTGATATAGGTCTTTCTTATCTCGATCTCTCTAAGTCACCTCTTTGACCTAACTTATCTGACACCTCTGAATCTCTATTTCTATGCAAAGGCCATACACCAAGAAGTCGGTCAGATATCATCCTATAAAGAAAGATTGCCATCTCCTTCTTAGGCTGGAGATCAACTCTTAATAATCATTAACAGTTCTTGATGAGTCTTCAATCTAACTCTTTATATATTCATCGAAGCACCATACTTTATGATTCAACCATTGAATCAACAGATGTATGATCACTATGATGACCATGGTACATAACCCTATTTGTATTAAGGGACTTTATAGAGAATTCATTCATTTAATATCAGACAAGGATTAAAATAAACAAATAATATTTATTGATATATCAAATATTACAATAATATTTATTATGGAAATGGTTTGCCTTGGACTCACATGGCTAACAATATTTACTAGAACAAAGTAGAAAAATAATAGATGAAGAATGAGAATGTTCAAACCCATGATGATCGAAGTAGAAAATGGAGTTAATCACATGTGGTGTTGAACACATGATACACATATTAACAAGAAGCAGAGAATTGGAGAGCGATTAAAAACTTGATAAAGGCTGAGGGATTTTGAAAACTTGGTGGAACAATTTTTATGGTTCTCGGGGTATACGGTGCACATGACTTTATTTCTTGATGTATGTGGTGAATGTTTTTGAAGTATTAAGAGAGATAGAAAGAATGAAATATATGTACAGAACTTTCTTGAAAAATTCAAGTGATTGATCAGTCAAACTGAAGTGATCAATTGGATTCACAAGTGGCCACTCGGCTAAGTGATATGTGTTGGACATGCGAGCCCACGGCGAGCCATTATGCAATAAATGTTATTGCACATATCATTCCCTGATCTGAAATGAAAAATAAATAATTTGCATAATAGGTCCCTCTATACAATTAGGGTCATGTACCATGGTCGTCTTGATGATCATATAGTTGTTGATTCATTAATTGAATCATAGAGGCTGGTGTTTGGATGAATATCTAAAGAACTAGATAGAGGACTCATCAAGCATCGTCAAATGATTATTAAGAGATGATCTCCAGCATGAGTAGGAGATGGCAATCCTTTCTCACAGAGGTTGATATATGACCGACCTCTTGATGCAGGTCCTCTGCATGGGAATATTGATTCGGAGGTATCAGATTAGTTAGGAAAAAGGGTTGACTTAGCGAGATCGAGATAACCTAAGTCCTATGTTGAATGCTGTCACAGCATGGGCACACATCCTCTGATCGGAGACAGATGCGTTGCTATATGTCTGAGTATGTACATTTGGCAGACCAATAGGTTTATGACCTAATCAAGGTCTATACACCGGCGCGCTGGTATGCATGTAAGGGCATATGAGTACTACGATCTCCCAAAGGGGATCATACATGTTCACTTATGAACCGGAAGACATGAGCTCACTCATGAGGTATTGGGACCAATCAAATTCCATGCATGGTCATCGTGCTTTGGAAGCATGACAAGAATTTGAAGGTATGATATATGCTTTGGGAAAGCATATGATCGATACCGATTCCCAATGACCATGATTGAGAAACTTGGTAGTCGAACCCTGAAGAAGACAATGTAAAATTGATCTTAATCTTCAGGTTGACCATAGGTCTTCCAGTATGCAGAATGTACAGGTATTGAGAATACTTGAAGATGATGTGATCATAAACGATTGTATAACCATGACGCTTCCATTCCAAGGGAGTGATGAAACGGGTCTGGATTTTAGTGACTCCTCTCAGTAGAGAAGTAATCTGATCTTGGTCCAAGTGTTGGACATTGGTCCGAATGAGATTCAGATGCAATGAGAAGATTAGATTTGCGGTCTTGATTTAATCAAGCATCTGTGGGAGGTACGTAAGATATGGATTTGAGATGAGATCTCAACATCCAAGTCACTATACGTGGAACAATACAATCGCCCTGTCCTTATCTCCAAATATCTGCGAAGAAAGCACATTATACATGAAGGAGTTCAAGAATAATTCATTTGATGAATTATATATCCAAGCAACAAGATGTTGATAATTAAATGATATTTAATTATGAAGTAATATGAATGGGATTCATATTATGAGAATGATTATCTGAGATAATTAAATGAGATTTAATTATCAAAGGAAATACAAATTGTGGATAGTGCTATCCATAATATCTGTATATATATTATAAATATGATTTATAATATATTAGAGAGAGAGAGAGTACCTTTGTAAATAGCATTTGTTAATTGTTAATGCTGGATTCACATTAAGCAATTAATTGGAAATGTAATTTACAATTTAGTTTGGGCTGTGAATATGATTCACATATTTCAATGGCATGATTAAAATATTCACTAGATAACTAGGAATTAATTTAGTGGATAATCTTGCAATAAATATACACTAATTATTTTGGAATTAATCTCGTGGATAATGTTGCAAGATAAATGAGAGATAATGATATAAATTATAAAAGAGGATAATCCACCAAATAACATGGGTGACGCCCCATGTGATTTGGATGGATAATTATCTTTTTAATTATAATAACATTATCTTGTGATTATTGATTTATTTATTGAATTAAATTATGTTGATGACAATGCAACATATATTTGATTTAATATAAATTAATAATTTGTTGTTTTTGAACAACAAAGATCATGGCCATTGATTTAATATACATATCAATCTAACCATTGATTTTGTATATGCCATGGATTGTGATCTATGGACTTTCAAACTAATATAAAAGGAGGGCAACCCTAGCCACTTGAAGATACAATACAATATCAAGAGTACATGCCTACTCTCTCTCTCTCTCATTCTCGTCCTCTCTCTCTCTCTAAGGTGGCCGTCCACCTGGTGCTTGGAGGAAACAAGCAATCGTCTCCACGTCGTTGTGTTGTCGCTTCAATTGCTCGTGGATCTACATCAACGGATTTCGTTGGACGAAATCAGGAGATTCAAGGCTTGGATCTTCATCGAGGATTGCGGGAGGAACGCGTCTCATCATCGCACCTGCAAGTGCCATCTTCGTAGATCGGACTTGAGTCAGGAGGATCTCTTGCTTTAGAGATCTTGTGATCGCAACCACGCTTCAAGAGGTATTTTTAATACTTTGTTGTTTGATGAAACGATCCTAGTGCGACTAGTCGCCCCGATCGCATGAGATGCGTTCAACACGCTTTCGTGATGCGCTTGAGGATTCCTCGTATCCTTCAAGTGGTATCAGAGCCTTAGGTCGGAAAAAGTTTTGAATATGATCCGTAAACCTAGGATAACTTGGGTTTGAAAGGGTTGCGAGGAGGAACACGTCTCATCATCGCACCCGCAAGTGCCATCTTCGTAGATCGGACTTGAGTCAAGAGGATCTCTTGCTTTAGAGATCTTGTGATCGCAACCACCCTTCAAGATGTATTTCTAATACTTTGTTGTTTGATGAAACAGTCCAAAAAATGTTCTTGTGATCATGTGGTTTCATCGTTTGATTTAAAAATCTTTTAAATTCTGCTGCATCTAGCAACTAGTGCGACTAGTCGCCCCGATCGCAAGAGATGCGATCAACACGCTTCCGTGATGCGCTTGAGGATTCCTCGTATCCTTCAAGTGGTATCAGATCCTTAGGTCGGAAAAGGTTTTGGATATGATCCATAAACTTAGGATGACGTGGGTTTGAAAGGGTTGCGAAATTTTTGCTGCATTTCAATTTTCGCACCACTGTTTAATCGAATTTTTCGGCACTGTTTAAATTATTTAAACACGAAATTTTTAATTGAATTTTGTTCCCCATTAAATAAGGAAACCATAGGATCTGAGTTTATGTAATTTGGATTTCATTTGCTCAAGATTTGGCCCTTTGAATAAACATGTATTCACTGTTGCGGGACTGCGAATCTAAACATGATTAATGAGTTAATTACTATTTTTATGAGCCTCGAAATACATTAAATATTACCTGTATTCTGTCATAAATCAAATTAGCAATCTTAGAAAACTTATTTTGCGTAATTTGGATTTAAATTGGTCAAGATATGTTGATTTTAGTGAGTAGGGGTCACTGCTGAAAATTAACGAATTTGATCATGAACCTTGTGATAGTCATTCAAATAAGTTGATGAAAATTAATTGTTAATTTTCTGAAATAATTCGTAATAAATATTTGTGAAATATTTAAAGATATAATTATTTCATTGAATGACATTTCACTAACCAAGATGATAAGATATTTGATCTTGATCATCAATTGGTTGATATGAAATCATCAACAAACATTGTTTACATGCAAAACCTTAGTTTATCCTACAATAGTTGTAGGATAACTTTTACATGCAAAAACCTCTTTCTTGAATAGGACTGGGGATTTGTTTAGCAAATCTTCTTATAATATTATCAAAATGGTTTTGATGAATATTATATGGTATAATTTCGGTTGAAAAATCGATGAGCATCTCAAAGTACATGATGATCTATCCAGCATTATCCTTTTCTGAGAAGGATATGGTGTCTAGTCAGGGAGCGTTGGGGTAGCGGGTTGTACCGGATGTTGTTCGTCCCACTCCCGTCGGTACTGGACATGACAGCGGGTAGGGACTCGATTATATCAGAGAAGTCAAAGTGTATTTTTCTAATTATTAAAATTCAAATAATATGTACTTTGAGATTTATTCAAGTAATAATCAAGTTTGTTGATTGATAATTGGATTGATAATTAATTTAACGTGATTAAATTGATTACCTTTCCTTGATCTCGTGCGTTTGCATGTTTCCATTTATTTAATCGGTTCCTGTTTGCATATTATAATCGGAAAATGAATGGGAAACATATGATTAACACGATCTTAATCGGTATTGTTTCACTGTCAATTCATTTGGATCCATCGTATTATTGTTGAATATGTGCACTAGTATTTCTGTTTTCAACAATCTTAGAGAGGATATCAGGAATTGGATTTAACACCATGTCGGAAACGATGTTTAAATCGAGGGTAGATATGACAGGTATGCCTGAAAAATTCGGTGGTCAGAATTTTAAGCATTGGCAACAACTCATGAAGATCTGGTTAACCACCATAGGATTAATCTCAATGCTTGAAACTGATTGCCCTACGGTGGAAAAGGAAAACCGCTCACCTGATAGCCAGAATGTGCAATCTACATGGAAGGAACGCGACCGTATATGTCATGGTTGCATCCTGTTGGTTCAGTCCAACATGTTGTTTGGCGTATACTGTTCGTCCATGCAGACTGCAAAGGGGCTATGGGTAGATTTGGATCAGAAGTATAACACCACCGAAGACCTCGGTATTGAGAAATTCTTCATGGCCAAATTTTTGAAGTTTTCCATGGTCGAAGGGAAGTCGGTTTCTGAACAAGCATACGAATTTTTACTCCTGCTCCATGGTTTAGAAGATGTTGAAATGAAACTTCCAGAGAATTTTCAAGTCATGTGCATCGTAAAAAAAATCTCCAAGTCGTGGGAAGACTTCGGTATGATCCAGAAACACAGGAAGGGAAAAATTTCTATGGATGACTTGATGGTTGCAATTGCCATAGAGGAGCAACACAGGAAACAAAAGCATGTGCTTCATGTCGACATTCAGGCTAAGGTAAATCTCATGACCTCGAAGGGCAAGGATAAGAAGGGAAAGGGTAATAATAACAATAAAATGAAACTAAAGGACAAGATCCAGAAAAAGGCAAAGAGTAAACCCTGCTGGCACTGTAATTAGGTTGGCCATTGGAAGAAGGACTGTCCGTCCTTGAAGGCTCAACCTAAGGCTGCAGACGGGAGTTCACAAGTGAATATGATCACTAAGGGACTCAGGGCTAGCGAGGGGTATATCTCTGTAAAACCTGAACTAAACCATATCCATGATCCAAATGAGTGGCTCGTGGATACAGGAGCCAATGTAAATATTTGTTCTGAGAGAACGTTGTTTTCTTCTTATCAGACCTGCAGTGGTGGGATTATGAAGATGGGGAACGATTTTGCAGCCAAGGTGCTAGGGTCGGGACAAGTCAACTTGAGGTTCTCCTCTGGACATGTCTGGACATTACACAGGGTGCTGCATGTTCCTGACATCAAGAAGAATGTTTTATCTGGCTTCATCTTAGATAGAAATGGTTTTGAATTGAACTTTAAATGTAATAAAGTTGTCATTCTGAGACATGGCATTTTTTATGGAAAAGGCTATTTGGCAGTTTTTGATTTTCTATTTAGAATTAGATATGATTCAGTAAACATTGATGAAATGAATGCTTTAAATTCCGAGTGTTCTAATTCTGTGTCTCATGTGGTAAATAATCTAGAATCTTGTGATCTGTGACATGGTAGATTGGGACATGTGAACTTAACTTCAATTAAGAGAATGATGAATTTAGAATTGATCCTAAATACACTATTGATAAAACTCAAAAATGTAAAATCTGTGTGCAAGCTAAGACACCTAGGAAGTCTTTTCAGTCTATCTCTAGAGATAGTGAGATCTTGGATCTAGTGCACACGGATAGCTGTGAGTTTAATGCTGTGTTGACCTGAGACAATAAAAAATACTTTATCACTTTTATAGATGATGGCAGTAGATACTACTATGTATATCTAATGAAAACCAAGGATGAAGCCTTAAAGAAATTTCTTATATTTAAGAATGAGGCTGAGACACAAACAGGAAAAGTGCTTAAATGCCTTAGGTCGGATAGAGGAGGTGAGTATACCTCTAACTTATTTCATGAACAATGCAAATTGTTCGGCATAGTTTATGAAGTTATGACTCCATATTCACCGCAGTCAAATGGGATAGCAGAACATAAAAATAGAACCTTAACGGACATGATCAATGCTCTCCTATAGAGTTCTGGACTTCCAACCTATATATGGGGAGAAGCCTTGAATACGGCTTGCCATATTCTGAATAGGGTTCCTCCAAGACATATGGAAAAGTGTCCCTTTGGATTTTGGAGAAATAGGAAATCAAGTTTAAAATATCTCTAAGTGTGGGGATGTCTCGCTAAGGTTTTAGTCCCAGAACACAATAGAAAGAAGCTTGGTCCTAAAATTGTTGATGAGGTCTTTTTAGGTTACTTGGAAAATAGCTATGTATATAGGTTCTTGGTACTTCGGTCCGAGATACCAGGCATATATGTCAACACCATTGTTGAACTCCGTGATGCTACCTTCTTTGAGGATGTCTTCCCTATGAAGACTGGGATTCCTCAGAATTTGACCATTGAGGGCGCCTCTACATCTGGATCCATTCCAGATCAAGTGGAAAGGATAACGAATGTGGGGTTTGAGACTCAACCTGAACCCAATGACCTTTTAGAAGAGATTCAGCCAAGGAGGAGTAAAAGACCTCGGATAGCCAAGGATCTGGGTAGCAACTTTGTTGTCTACTAGATCGAGGGTGATCCACCAAGTTACAAGGAAGCCATGGCTTCATCTGAAGCTAAACAATGGAAGGAAGCCATCAAATCTGAGATGGATTCCATTATGGCTAATGGAACTTGGGAGTTGGTTGATTTACCTAAAGGGTGCTCTACCATTGGGGGCAAGTGGGTGTTTAAGAGAAAGCTTAGACCTGACGGATCAATTGAAAAGTATAAAGCCAGATTAGTTGCTAAAGGCTTTAGGCAAAGGAAGGTATCGATTATTTTGATACATATTCCCCTGTAACTAGGATGAACACATTCCGGATGCTCATAGCATTGGCATCTATATTTGATCTCTCTATCCACAAAATGAATGTGAAGACCGCCTTCTTACATGACGATCTTGAGGAAGAAATCTATATGGATCAACCTGATGGACTTATGACTCCTGGGAATGAGGGAAAGGTTTGCAAGCTCATTAAATCCCTTTACGGATTGAAACAAGCACCAAAGCAGTGGCATGAAAAATTTGACAAAACTATTGTGTCATTGATGAATCCACGATTCATCATCTCAATATCTTGATCTTAGCAAAATCCACGAGTAAATTCCCTAATAAATGTATATAAAATCTATAAATTAACAAAATGACTCTTGTAAATAAAATACATTAATTAATGTATACTAGATTGTACAAAATAACTAACACTAAAAAAACCGCAAAAATAAAGGAGTTTTATACTTGTAAATAGCCCAAAACTTCATGAATTTTTAATAATTTCATTTCAACTCCTTTTTGCCTAATTCTTTCTCTAACTTGTTTATAAAATTGTTTATAAAAATACAAAAATACAAAACAAATTTTACTTCAAATAAATGCTCCTAGATCCCATTGGGAAAAAGCCGTAAAGACCAACTTTCAAGCCAAATTCTCGCTCTGTATGAACTCCAAATTCACCAAACTCACTTTTAAAGTTCAAGTTAGAAAATTATCTATCCAACAGAAGTGGTTTCATTAAAATCGGAGCTCGTTTGTAAAAGTTGGGTTTTGGGACCTAGATGTACATTGTATATTATGTATATATTCTTTCTTTCTTCATTTTTTATTTTATCTTTCTTAATTACTAAAAATCCCAAAAAAAATCATTGTGGTGTTGTATTTTGATTGTACTATTTTATTGTATTTTCCTATTGTACATAGCTACTATTAAAAAGACAAAAAAATATAAAAAGAAAAGCAAACAAAAAAATGTACATGTTGTATATCTTCTTTTTGTAAATTCCCCACTCTTTTTCTTCTCTTTATTTTATTTTCTCTTTTTAGTAGCCTACTTTATTTCATTTCATTTTTTATTTATTTAATAACATTCTCTACAATAACTTCCCTTTCTCCATTAACCTCCAAGTCTTCTTTCAACCTCCATTCCACTCCATATTCTTCATATAACCTCCCATTCAACTCCACCAATAATCTAACTTCTCATTCAACACCACCACCTCTCTAACTCCCATTATTCATCTCTTTATAATCATCTCTACATCCACATTTTTTCCCCATCCACCATTCTTATAGAATAAGGAGAGAGCTTGGAGTGTTTTGTTGGTGACAGCGGCGAAGCATCGTCCTCAAGCGACGACCTCCTTCAGGTGAGATCCGCGGAGCTCCGCTTCGCGTCACGAGTTCCCCGTCGAGCTCGCGTAGCTTCTCCGATTTTGATTTCGCCAATCGGATCGAGGCGACAACAGGAGTCCAGCGTAGCTGCTCCGCACATCCGGCGAACATCAGGTAAGTTATTCCTCCTCGTTTCTCTTGTTATTTTATTTTATCTAATATCTTGTTTCCTTGTCGTTTAGATCACCATCATTTTTTTTATCCATCATAACCCCATATCATTTTTATTTTCATATCATCACGATCAACCCACCCACATATTTGCATTTGTTCATATTTATCATTTTGCATTTCTTCATCTTTTTATTTAAACAAAAAAAATTAAAAAAAAACACTTGTTCATTTTGCATTTGATCATTTTCTGTTTAAACAAAACAAAAAAATATATAAAAAAATTTAGTTTGCATTACAGCAGAAAAAAAAATCAAAAAAAAAACAAAACAAAAAAAAGTAACGCAGCAGCGGTGGGGGAAGTTCCCACCGCCGCCGCCGCCCCCACTCGTCTCCACCGCCCCCAGCGCGCGGCCGCGCCCCGCCGGAGGCGCCGCCTCCTCTCCTCGCCGCCCTCCGCCGCTTTAAGCGGCCGCGCAAGGCGGCGCTCCTCCAGCCGCGCCCCGCGTGGCCCCAACTCCTCCACACGCAGCGGCCACCGGCGCCGCCTCCTCTGCCATCTCCTAGCGGCCACAAGCGCCACCTCCTCTGCCATCTCCGCGCGCGGCCGCGCCCGCTCCCCCGCCGGCCGCATCCGACGCCGCCGCCCCCTCTCGTTTTGGGTTCTTCCAATTCAACGAAGAAGAAGGTCAATTTTCAAATTTTTTTATTTGTAAAAATTGCAAGTTATTTCTTTCATGTTTCTGTAATTACAAAAACGTCCCTGTACATATTTGTCTTGTTTCTTTTCAATTTCCAGTTTGCACAAACACCCCTGTGTTGTCTTATTGATTTGGACATCCAACTTGCTTCATTTGATTCAAAGAAAAATACCTTTATGTTGAGCAACTACTTGTCTACATTTTAACTATTTATTTGTATTTTTATGAGTAATGGGTAGTTAATTAAAAATGGTTAACTGAAATTTTGCATAGTTTACCCATTCTGTGCCATTAAATTATTATCTCACAAACGGTTGCTCTAAAAATTCCACAAAAATTATAAGTGATGCCTTGATATGTGATGTAATTGCTGTCCAAATTTCACATCTATTGGAGTTATCTTGTGCCTGAAATAAATCATAGAGTGAAATTAGTATTTGATTTTTAATTAAATCTACAGACATCCTTTTCACGAAATTTCAAGTCTCCTGTATTGCTTATCTAAATATCTTTTTGAGATAATTTGATCTCTGACTAATTTGATAACGTGGATTTAATAGGAATTAATTACTCATTTCCACTCTGTCTTCACTAAAAAATCCATAAAAAATTCATAACTTGTCAAAAAATTCTAAAAATATTACTGTAGCTTCCTTGCATCATCTTTTAGTTCCACTAATTTTTTCATAATTTTTGCTTACTGTTTGTGTGAGAAATTGCGAAAAGACCCTTAAAAAGTGTGCATTTTTCATTGTTGCATTTTAACCCATAAAATTCCAAAAAAAAGTACCTTGCATTCATCTCTGGATTAAGACTCTAGGAAAAATATAACTTTGCTAAATTGGACTTATTTTTGATTCAAATTAATTTGGCTAAGTTGTATGCTCTCTTAGTGTATTAATTCCGCCGCATTTGCATTTGCTTTGGTTTTTGCATAAAAAAATCTAAAAAAAACCGCATTGGAAATCTAAAATCTTCATTTTCAAATTAAACTCAAGTTGTTCCTTTGCCTCCCTAAGTTCGACCTCGGACTTGCCCGGGATATAAATTAAGCCGAGACACTCTTCACGGAGATTCTTCTCTCGGTTCTGACCGAATTGCTAAGTACACGTATTACAACGAACACGAATTAAACATCGTATTTAGCGACTCGTCAGATGGCGCCGTTGCCGGGGAGGCAAACGGCTTAGGGACTAATTTAAAAAATTCGGATTTAGATTTCACTTACTCGGGTAGTCTGACCCCCGAGCCACCTTGTATTTAGTCCATTTTCCTTTCAATTATGTCTCTTCATATTTTTGTATATATTTTATTTTTATCTCTCTAATATAAATCTTATTTTCCTTGCGAGGGCCCGGTGGACTTGGAGTGCATCGGAGGTCGACGGACGCGACGCGTGCCGACTGCTGAAGAGCTAGGAGAATCTATTCATTCCGAGAGAAATTTTTGTAAATTGTTGTAATTATTTAGGTAGTTTGCTTCTTTACAGCGGCTCTTGTTTGAGAGCTCGCGCTTGTATCCGGACTGGACTTTGGACCCTCTTGTGGTCGTGTGGTTGCTTGACGTAGAATAGGACCTGCACTTGCGGCTCTTAGAGCATTTTATTAGAATATCTTTATTGCTTGTGCTCGTAACTTTTAGGACCACACATCACATTTAACGAGACACACTTAGACCGCTGGGCTATTAGTCAAATTAAACTTGTTCATCACTCGCTAATAGAACTACTTGTCTAGGAACGGTTTCTCGTTTGCATTCATATTAGTATAAAATTTCAATTCTGCCTTGCATCCCGCATGTAGAGCGCGAGGATCACTGTAAGTCTCCTGAACTGGGCATGCATCATTGATTTCATTATTTGCATCGGTTTTTCTCGACTCCCTCCCCTTGGTTTTTGAAACTTAGGTTAAAAGGAAATCGGGACTGATCGTTAGGCGTGCTTTGTTTGGTGGACTAATCAAGTGATAACCAAACTTAAAACCGGGACTGCTAATCAGAGTTGACAAAAAAAACTGATTAAAACTAACACTTATTTTGGGAGAGCAAAACCCTCATTGTATGCTTGGCTAATTGTGATTGTTGGGAGGTGAGGACGCATCCCTAGGATAGTGCCCAAAACCTACTTTTGAGCCTTGCGTAATTGGATTGATATCTTGATTTATCACCTAATTAAAACTGAAAAGATAAACGGTCGGACTTTTGCGACCATCACTGTGTTGAGTAGGTGAACTCAGGGTTTGCTCTTGTGTTTGTTTGTTTTGTGTGTTATTCGGTGCACTTGCACGCTTTCTTCCTCGATCCGCTTCATTCTCCCATTTTCCCTCCAAGATGTCAGAATATTGGTCATCATATCCACGTCATTCTTCTTCGACCATATTTCGATCATCTCCACCCTCTCATTCCTCCTCATACCCATACCCCAACCGCGAAGTCAGAACTCCGACTGACTTTCGCACTTCTTCGTCCTTCTCACCTACCCCACATTCTTACACCCATGACCCACAACCACTCTGTATTGACTCACCATATTCTTGTCTGCTTGCTGGAATCAAGGAACCAATCGAAGAGCAAGCGACTGTTGAGATGAATGATTGGCATAATCAGTTGACCCCACATACTTCATTTTCACCTCGAGTTGGGACAGAACAACAATTGCTATATACACATCCCGACTTAACCTTAGGGTACAACATGGTCGATCAGACAAACCGAATGGAGAGGCCTGCACCGTACGATCTTCCTGACTTGATTGACCTGAGTGATAGAGACCACATTGACCAACCTTCATATCACCCATTCGGAGAGCCGACATATACAGGGGATTGGACTCATGAGACCGATCTACAGACCCCCTGTCTACTGACTCCACCTTATGAGGCTCCAACCAACATCTGCCATACAGATGGGTCATACTCAACCCAGCATTACACGCCTGAGTCAAGATGTGTTGAGTATAAGATCCCAAGTTCTCAGCAGTATCCTCCAATTGTGTCGACTTCTCTCATGAGGTATCATGAGAACTTATTGGAGGATGACATCTGTAGACCGATCAAGAGTCCAGGTAGGAATGTGGATCGTGGATTTTGCGGATTAGATCTTGAAAACCTAGAAGACACCGGACTGACCACACGTCATGTACAGCTGGAGTCCCTTCTACCTCCCTCTTCTACTAACCACTTTCTCACCAAACCAGAGTCTGTACATTCTCCTAGTCCTCCTTCACCTACCAAAAAGACCAAAAAAACGGAAAAAGCAGAAAATACCATAAAAATTGAAAATGGAAAAGACTTACAAAAATTGGATCCCATCGTTAGGGAAGCACTTGATAAAGAGTTGATTTTTGAGCTTCCCTTGATAATGGCCATTGAACACTTTCCCGACCTTAAAAGATTTGTGAGAAGTAAATTGATGCCTAAAAGGTCGGGCAATAAGAGAACAAGGACTGAGATACATATAGTGTCTATGGCCACATCTTTGATGATAGGGAGAAAAACCAAGAGCCGCAGAGTAAAGCGGTTGCCTAGGTTTGATTGTGAAATCAAAGATACCACATTCACCCATGCAAGAATCGATGATGACTCACCGATTAATATCCTCCCGACCTCCGTGTTTGCCAAGCTCAAATTCGGATCTACCAAGAAATCAAGAGAGATCATTCAGTTAGCAGATCGATCCATTAAACGGTCAAGAGGAACCATTTCTATCATCATCACTTTCCAAGGTGCTCTATTACAGGTGGATTTCACGATCATTGATATTGAGCACCGAGGAGAGTTCACCCAGTCTCCAATCATTCTTGGGAAGCCGTTCTTAGCCTTGGCTAAGGCAACTATAGATTGTGAGACTCGGGAGATCGATTTCTCTGCATTGGGAGCACTCCGACCTCACCCGATCTTTGAGGACACACGATATTCCAAGGTAACCCGTAAAGTTGCAGACAGTCGTGACCTTCGAGAGACAGTTGAGTCCCGTCTCTCTACTACACCTGAGATACAGACTGTCCAGACGACCATTGGTTTAGAGACTCCCTACAACCACACACTGCCTACTGCTTTCACCACCACCGCGACAGCTTCTAGAGAGGACTCACGACCAGAAGCTATCATTGAGTCGGATATGACCTTTGTGGATTGCCTTGATCATTTCGATGATCCGACACAAGAACCCAACAATGTCAAGCCAACTGAGAACACTCTGCCTTATCAGAGACGTGTGCTGACCATGCAGGAGTATTACAATGCATATGGTGACTCATCTGATGATGAACCTCTGGTCAGAACCTTACACACACTACATCCAGGACATACACCAAAGGAGACAACTGGGACCAAATTGACCAATCTTGATAAATCGGTTGCTCCATCCTATAGTCGGTCATCTGGTAAGAAGAAGAAGAGTATTGATTCCTCGAGGTGTTCCCCCGAACCCCTCAAGACTTGTCACTCTCCTCTTCCTCTTCATGCTTCAGGTTCTAGAAAACCGATTAAGAAAGTTGCCTTCGACTTACCAGAGAAGGAACTTTCTGAGGAGTCCTCATCAGGTCCGGATGAGGTGATCTATATGAGTGAGCTCAGTTCAGCTGTTCTGAAGCCATATTTGAGCAAGCAGCCATGTGTCGACCCTCGTTGGACGTTCCCCACACCTCACTATTATTCCTCTACGAACGATTCTGACAGCGACACATATGTATACTACCCACCCCCTCGCTCCCGCAAGAAGGTCCGTCACAAACCTTCTTAATCCCTGTACAGATTCAATCACTCTTGTACATTCTCCCCTCTTTGTATATTCTCCAGATCACATCGGTTCTTACACTTACTCTTGTCCTATACTTAGGCTTACCAAGAGCCTAAGTATAGGGGGAGCCGATGCCCGCCATGTGTATATACTCATCCATTTCTCCTCTTGACCTCGTCCGCCCCATTTTTGCTCTTCTTCTACACTTAGGCTGTCTAGAGCCTAAGTATAGGGGGGGCGGATCGACTTCTACGCTATTTATTATTTTAGCCATCCTACGCTTAGCACGAGCTATATCTTTTTCTCGCTTCTTGTGCCATGAGGACATAGCACATGCTAAGTATAGGGGGGCGTGTATATATTACATATATACTTTACCCATAGCTCATACTTTCACGTATTTTTGTATATATATTATACAATAAAAAAACTTTTCAAAAAATTGTTTTTTGTTCTCTTTTCTTATTTGCTCTAAAAAAATCTTTTCAAAATAAAAAAATGTATCCTTTCTTATTTATCTATATTTTTCAAAAAAAAAGATAAAAAAAACTTTTCAAAAGGAAACTTTTCAAAAAAAATCCTCTTTAAAAAAAAACAAAACAAACTTTTTCAAAAAAAAAGTCTTTTCTTATTTACCTATCTTTTTCACAAAAAAAAGAGAAAAAAGTGATAAAAAGAAAAAAAAGATTTCTTTGCCTTTGTTTGAAAAAAAAAACTTTTTGTAAAACTTAAAAAAATCATAAAAAAACACTAAAAAAACTAACTAATAAGTTGGTTTAACCCCTGACACATTCACTTTCACACAAGACTAGTGATGTTCAAGAACACTTGGTTTATGAGCTCTTGAGATTTTGAGTTAATCTGCCTTAGTCATTAGGGTCTTGGACTTAATTATTCACATTTCCCTAGTTTGAAAGATTTGTATGCTATATTGCATGCTTAGTCTCTACCTTAAGAATATGATCAGCACCTCACATACACGACTGCAGTTATGATGAGATGAGTTGAAATTTCACTTGAGGATCTGGGATGAGGGATTTGAGTTTGGACTTGATTTAATGATGCTCGAGGATGGGATAAAATCAATGAAGGCTTCATGAAACCTGAGTGTCAGCATCTTTAGCCAGTATGAGAACATGGTTCTTATACTATCTCTTGACATCTACCTATGTGCCAGGGTGTGATAAAATAAAAAAAATGTTGATCAGTGTGCGCCAACTCTTGGTAAAAGCAGTGGAGCCAGCCAAAAATACTACAAGTCAATGAAATGTCAAAGAAAAGCTCTCATTCCATACAAAGTCAAATATCAAAGAGCTTCCACCAAAGGCGAGCGCTCCCAACCATTTCAAAAGTGTCCACTTGGACCACCGCTATTAGGACCAGGAGTCGGGCTTGCACCAAAAAAGGGCTCTGCATCGTAAATGCTACAAGTCTGGGTGTAGAAGGTATAATAGATACTCAAAAAAGACACACCCCGGTGTACTCCCAGGAAAACAAGTGCAGACGACTCCAACTTCTCTTGACGGACGCACTGATCAACACCAAAAAAAATGCGTTGAGTAATAAGGCACTCGAGAGGATCCTTGTTCCAATGAGAGGGAGAGAAGAAATGACACAATCCTATGCCCTCCATCAACTGGCCTTCCATCTACACTTTCAAGTCTGATAACTAAAGAGACGGTGGATTGGATGCAAGAAATGGTTTATTCCCTAGTGTTGAGGATCGGGTCCTTAGGAGAGTCTCTTAGACTGGAACCTTGGGTGACGTTGTGACTCTACTCTTGTAACTGCGTCAACACTTAAAGTCATATCCCTACTATATATGTATACAAAGAGAGTCTGATGATTAGGGAAATTGGGTACCTTTTGACTAGAGCTTGGTTCAGCTTAGAATTTTAGGATCTCTAAAACCGAGAGTTCTTGAACGGATCAAGTCTTGTATTCACATGCACAGACAGGGGTTAACCAAACTTATTCGTTCTTTATTTGCTCGAGGACTAGCAAAGTTTAAGTATAGGGGGGTGATGAATCCACGATTCATCATCTCAATATCTTGATCTTAGCAAAATCCACGAGTAAATTCCCTAATAAATGTATATAAAATCTATAAATTAACAAAATGACTCTTGTAAATAAAATACATTAATTAATGTATACTAGATTGTACAAAATAACTAACACTAAAAAAACCGCAAAAATAAAGGAGTTTTATACTTGTAAATAGCCCAAAACTTCATGAATTTTTAATAATTTCATTTCAACTCCTTTTTGCCTAATTCTTTCTCTAACTTGTTTATAAAATTGTTTATAAAAATACAAAAATACAAAACAAATTTTACTTCAAATAAATGCTCCTAGATCCCAATGGGAAAAAGCCGTAAAGACCAACTTTCAAGCCAAATTCTCGCTCCGTATGAACTCCAAATTCACCAAACTCGCTTTTAAAGTTCAAGTTAGAAAATTATCTATCCAACGGAAGTGGTTTCATTAAAATCGGAGCTCGTTTGTAAAAGTTGGGTTTTGGGACCTAGATGTACATTGTATATTATGTATATATTCTTTCTTTCTTCATTTTTTATTTTATCTTTCTTAATTACTAAAAATCCCAAAAAAATCATTGTGGTGTTGTATTTTGATTGTACTATTTTATTGTATTTTCCTATTGTACATAGCTACTATTAAAAAGACAAAAAAAATATAAAAAGAAAAGCAAACAAAAAAATGTACATGTTGTATATCTTCTTTTTGTAAATTCCCCACTCTTTTTCTTCTCTTTATTTTATTTTCTCTTTTTAGTAGCCTACTTTATTTCATTTCATTTTTTATTTATTTAATAACATTCTCTACAATAACTTCTCTTTCTCCATTAACCTCCAAGTCTTCTTTCAACCTCCATTCCACTCCATATTCTTCATATAACCTCCCATTCAACTCCACCAATAATCTAACTTCTCATTCAACACCACCACCTCTCTAACTCCCATTATTCATCTCTTTATAATCATCTC
This sequence comes from Ottelia alismoides, assembly GCA_037367405.1. Taxonomy (NCBI): domain Eukaryota; kingdom Viridiplantae; phylum Streptophyta; class Magnoliopsida; order Alismatales; family Hydrocharitaceae; genus Ottelia; species Ottelia alismoides. The sequence goes on along the minus strand of JAZKJV010001148.1, from coordinate 923,134 downwards.
CACATCCACATTTTTTCCCCATCCACCATTCTTATAGAATAAGGAGAGAGCTTGGAGTGTTTTGTTGGTGACAGCGGCGAAGCATCGTCCTCAAGCGACGACCTCCTTTAGGTGAGATCCGCGGAGCTCCGCTTCGCGTCACGAGTTCCCCGTCGAGCTCGCGTAGCTTCTCCGATTTTGATTTCGCCAATCGGATCGAGGCGACAACAGGAGTCCAGCGTAGCTGCTCCGCACATCCGGCGAACATCAGGTAAGTTATTCCTCCTCGTTTCTCTTGTTATTTTATTTTATCTAATATCTTGTTTCCTTGTCGTTTAGATCACCATCATTTTTTTTATCCATCATAACCCCATATCATTTTTATTTTCATATCATCACGATCAACCCACCCTCATATTTGCATTTGTTCATATTTATCATTTTGCATTTCTTCATCTTTTTATTTAAACAAAAAAATTAAAAAAAACACTTGTACATTTTGCATTTGATCATTTTCTGTTTAAACAAAACAAAAAATATATATTAAAAAATTTAGTTTGCATTACAGCAGAAAAAAAAATCAAAAAAAAAAACAAAACAAAAAAAAAGTAACGCAGCAGCGGTGGGGGAAGTTCCCACCGCCGCCGCCGCCCCCACTCGTCTCCACCGCCCCCAGCGCGCGGCCGCACCCCGCCGGAGGCGCCGCCTCCTCTCCTCGCCGCCCTCCGCCGCTTTAAGCGGCCGCGCAAGGCGGCGCTCCTCCGGCCGCGCCCCGCGTGGCCCCAACTCCTCCACACGCAGCGGCCACCGGCGCCGCCTCCTCTGCCATCTCCTAGCGGCCACAAGCGCCGCCTCCTCTGCCATCTCCGCGCGCGGCCGCGCCCGCTCCCCCGCCGGCCGCATCCGACGCCGCCGCCCCCACTCGTTTTGGGTTCTTCCAATTCAACGAAGAAGAAGGTCAATTTTCAAATTTTTTTTATTTGTAAAAATTGCAAGTTATTTCTTTCATGTTTCTGTAATTACAAAAACGTCCCTGTACATATTTGTCTTGTTTCTTTTCAATTTCCAGTTTGCACAAACACCCCTGTGTTTCCTTATTGATTTGGACATCCAACTTGCTTCATTTGATTCAAAGAAAAATACCTTTATGTTGAGCAACTACTTGTCTACATTTTAACTATTTATTTGTATTTTTATGAGTAATGGGTAGTTAATTAAAAATGGTTAACTGAAATTTTGCATAGTTTACCCATTCTGTGCCATTAAATTATTATCTCACAAACGGTTGCTCTAAAAATTCCACAAAAATTATATGTGATGCCTTGATATGTGATGTAATTGCTGTCCAAATTTCACATCTATTGGAGTTATCTTGTGCCTGAAATAAATCATAGAGTGAAATTAGTATTTGATTTTTAATTAAATCTACAGACATCCTTTTCACGAAATTTCAAGTCTTCTGTATTGCTTATCTAAATATCTTTTTGAGATAATTTGATCTCTGACTAATTTGATAACATGGATTTAATAGGAATTAATTACTCATTTCTACTCTGTCTTCACTAAAAAATCCATAAAAAATTCATAACTTGTCAAAAAATTCTAAAAATATTATTGTAGCTTCCTTGCATCATCTTTTAGTTCCACTAATGTTTTCATAATTTTTGCTTACTGTTTGTGTGAGAAATTGCGAAAAGACCCTTAAAAAGTGTGCATTTTTCATTGTTGCATTTTAACCCATAAAATTCCAAAAAAAAGTACCTTGCATTCATCTCTGGATTAAGACTCTAGGAAAAATATAACTTTGCTAAATTGGACTTATTTTCGATTCAAATTAATTTGGCTAAGTTGTATGCTCTCTTAGTGTATTAATTCCGCCGCATTTGCATTTGCTTTGGTTTTTGCATAAAAAAATCTAAAAAAAACCGCATTGGAAATCTAAAATCTTCATTTTCAAATTAAACTCAAGTTGTTCCTTTGCCTCCCTGAGTTCGACCCCGGACTTGCCCGGGATATAAATTAAGCCGAGACACTCTTCACGGAGATTCTTCTCTCGGTTCTGACCGAATTGCTAAGTACACGTATTACAACGAACACGAATTAAACATCGTATTTAGCGACTCGTCAGTCATGTGGCTTTAAGGTCTATGAATACGATAAGTGTGTCTATTCCAAGGTGAAATGTGATGAGTGTATTGTCTTGTGCTTGTATGTTGATGACATATTATTGTTAGGATCACATATGAGGATTATTAATGAGACTAAGGCATTCTTAAGTAGCAAGTTTGAGATGAAGGACATGAGTGTTGCTGATGTAGTCTTAGGTCTCAAATTGACAAGATTAGTTGATGGGATTGTAGTTTCTCAATCTCACTATGTTGAGAAGCTACTTGAGAAATTTGGATATCAAGATTGCAAAGCTGTAAACACTCCTTTTGATTCATCCAAAATGCTATTTAAGAATAAAAATGGAGTACCTGTAGCTCAGCTAAGGTATTCACAAGTGATAGGAAGTTTAATGTATCTTGCAAATTGCACGAGATCTGATATTTAATTCTTGATTGCGAAGCTGAGTAGAGACACTAGTTGTCCTCACCGTACTCACTGGAAGGCTCTGGATCGAGTACTGAAGTACTTGAAGGGAACTGTTTCCCTTAGTTTGCATTATGGTAGACAACCATCTGTACTAGAAGGATACAGTAATGCAAGCTGGATAGGGAAAATAGAGGAGTCTGGGAGTAATGGTGGTACAGGGTATGTATTTACCCTTGGAGGCAGTGCGGTCTCCTGGAGGTCTGTGAAGCAGACTATTCTAGCTCAATCCACTTTTGAGGCCGAGCTCTGTGCTTTGGACACCACTGGAATTGAGGTTGAATGGCTAAGGGGACTTTTGTCTGAAATTCCCATGGTAGGTCAGCATGTGCCTGCAATCTCAGTACATTGTGATAATATGACCATAATTGCCAAGATCAAGAGTTCAAAGTACAATCAGAAAACAAGGAGACACATATAAATTAGACTTAAGACATTAAGGGATTTGGTGTCTCGAGGAGTGTTGGCTGTGGATTTTGTTGGATCCAAAGACAACACGGCAGATCCGTTGACTAAGGGACTTGATAGATCTTTAGTCCTAAAGTCTAGTCTTGGGATGGGACTGAGACCCATTGGGAGTTCCTCTACAGTAGCAACCCAACCTATCTGAGCGGAGATCCTACAAAGCAGGTTCAATGTGGTAATAACAAGTTGTTTGGAGAACTGGTTGGCACTCTAATCTTAATGCGTAAGCATGAGTGTCTTATCCCTGGAAGCCTGAGTGTTGTTTAAGATGCAAGTTTAGAAAGAGCGTAGGCTCTGAATGGGTTCAAGCCTTTGGGCTGGATGTTAACAACGCATCCTTGGAGAACGCCACCTATGTAAGTGTTACTGTGAGCCACAGTTAAAGGAAGAGGATCTTTTTTGAACACACTCATGAAACAGGATAAGGGTGCATGGCCTTTAAGAGCACCAATCCTGAATATTGTACCAGGAATAACGCTTTGTTGTTTCTACCGTATACTTTAACACTAAGGCCTGAAGTTCAAGACGTAGTTCACTTCGTTCCTCTTAAAGTGAAAGTAGTAAACTCAGGTAGAGGTTCAAACCAGAGGGTACCTTTACTGAAAGCAAAGTGCGGCAGTCGAAAGTTGTGTTTTAACTACTTTTGAATATCTTTTTCAAATTGGTGAATTCGTGGGGGATTGTTGTATTTAAGAATTGTAATTAGATTTCAATTGGAAAATCTATGTGATTACTATTGGAGTTAATTTGGTTTCAATTGAGAAACCAAATAGCTTGGAGGGAAAGTTGTGAATTCTCAAATTTGAAACATGGAAAAGTTTGGGTGGAAGTTTAGTACCATACCTTAGAGCTCTAAACTTTTTGTGGAGTCATATATGAGTTCACACCCCAAGCTCTTGTAGCAATAGTAGAGAGGAGGAATGGAGGACCACACGCGTGCGCACGCTCCGCTCTGTCTCCGGCTCGGGCTCAGGCTCGAGATCGGGAGATTCAATTCGGATCTCAATACTTTTGCTTCGGGTTTCATTGGTAAGTTGATTAAATTAATCACACGATTAATTTGGTAAATCGACTAAAATGGGAATCCAACTCGCCATTATGGACGCGATTCTGACCGTGATCTCAGGATCCGAAATGACGCGGTGAGGGGCGTTTTCAGAAATCGAAAGGCATCACACTAGGGCACACGACCATCTATTTAAATCCCTTCCCCCACGCCATGTTCTATACATTCGACAGAAACTCTCACGTCATCTTGGCTTCCGTTCTTGTTCTTCCTCTCGTGGACGAACCTGTGTTTCTCCTTCTCTCTGCTGCAGTATCTGTGGTACATTCGAGGATGATCTCGTCGGTGTGCGCGGATGAAGATCGTGTGCCGTCGTATCCTGGGAGCGGATTGCCAGTACCCTACGCACCGGTATTGTGTGGGCAATATCCTCTCTAAAGACAGTCCATTTCATGGACGCTTCGGTGATTTCTAACCTTATTTTCCTTTTGATTTGTTTGCCACAATTTATTTATTACTTTACCTTTCATGGATCTTGCCCTTTTGCATGTTTCCGTTTATTTAATTGGTTCTTGTTTGCATATTACAATCGAAAATGAATGGGAAACATATGATTAACATGATCTTAATCGAAATTGTTTCACTGTTAATTCATTTGTATACGTCGTATTATTGTTTAATATATACATTGGTATTCTTGTTTTCAACAATATAAGGGAAAATAGAGTAAAGATGGGAGAAGGAACAAGCTGAAACAAGAGGAAGAAGTTACTTGGAGTTGTTCTACTAGAGAAAGGTTGCTCGACGGAGCAGCCTTTGATGTTTCGCTTCAACTCAAGCTGTCGGCAAGATCAATGAAGCTCAAGCAGCAGAATCACTAACTGCTACAAGGTCCAAGATTACACCTTGGATCACGTCGAGAATCCAACTCTTCATCTTCACCCAGCGAGCCATGGAGTGGCTATCACCTTTCGTAGAATCGGAGCTGGAAGATGGGTTTCTCTTAAAATGTGGTGGATGATCTGGTGGAAGAGGTCTCGATGGGATTTTATTGGTCACCGAGAGGAAATGTTGTGAGGATAGAGGGTGGTTGGCGTAGACCATGGGGTCCGTGCGAGATGTGGGCGGGGCTTGCAAGCTAGCAGCGATGATTACACATTTGGGAAGAAGATGCGGGTCCCGGCGGATACGGGCTCTGGCGGAGAAGTGGGAACAGGGGTCCTCACGTGCAAGGCACGTGAGGTTTATTATTTATTTATTTATTATTAAAAATAAATAAAAGGGAGTTAAAACTAGCTGACAGGTGGCGGCTCCAAGAGCTGCCATGTGTCAGCTCCAAAAAAATCGGAAAACAAAAATAGTCTCGGTGAAAAAGCAAACGAACAACCTCGGATAAAAAAGTACTCAACATGAAAATTGTGTGTCTCGATTATATCTACAACTTTTATGAAGTAACCAAGAGCAAAAGAGGTCATATATGTAAAATGATTTTTTAGGGTAATCTATGTACACAGATTACCTTGATTTTTATGTTTTTATAAATTTTTAGTGATTTTTAATCAGAGAAAAATCAAGAAAAATTAATGATAAAATCAAAGATAAATATTTACACATTAATTTATTTTTTAGATTTTAATAAATAAGAAAATATGAGAATAAAATAGAGAAGAAAATAGAGGATATTTGTACAAACTCTTTGGGAACACTTGGATTCAGTCAGTTTCTTCTATTCAAGTCTTATTTTGGATTTGGATTTTTGTAGATTTTATTAGAATTTTCATCAAATAATATAAATGAAAAGAAATATGAGAAAAAGAATTATGTACATAAAATATCAAGTCAAAATCATGCAAAACTCAAAACGCGCAGAAGAGGCCCAAAACCCAACTTTCACAAACGAGCTCCGATTTTTATGAAATTGGTCTTGTTTTGATGATCTTTAAATAGGTATTACTTTAAAAGTTATAATACATAAATCGGGAACTCTGTGAGGAAGATATGAATGTTTTAATCTGTCTAGTCTGAAATTAGATTTTTGTCTCACAGGCCAGATATTTGAGTTAGTATTTTTTTGTATTTTCCTTTAATCTTGTGAGAATATGTACACAGTGGAGGTAGTTTAAGGTCAATTGAATTTAGCATGAATTAGTTAAATATACATGAAGTTGGGTGCAAATGTGAAGATGATTACGATTGCAATTATGAGTGTTAAAATGCAAATATTAAATTTACATGCATGAATGATGAAAATGCAAAATAAATGATGTAATGCAGCTAATTACTCGGGAACGACACTTTGTTTTCATCTTTTAGTATAATGAATCACAGATTCATCAACTCCCTTAAACCATGCTCATCCCTGAGCAACTAAAATGAAATGCAAAAGTGAAATGATTTTGGGTTCCATACCAAAGTCATGAACAAAAGGTGAAAATGGAGTCAGATCTGACCTTTGGACTAATAATGTAGAGGAACTTCTGTGAGACTTTGAATTTTAAAATTAACCTCCCTCGAGTTCTACATATCATTGTAATAGATTCAACTAAGAAGTCATCTTAAATCAATCCTTCTCCCAAAGCATATCCCATGAACATTGAACAACCATCTCATGTGTGTGAAAGGTTTTAGCTCTTCCAATCAAGAATGTCGTACTACCATGCAAACCACCCTCCCAGTAACTCGTCCTCGGGGAGTCAGGTATTTCCTTCTAAGGTATGTTGCGTTGTGTTCACAATCGAAAGGGAGAGAAATGAGATGAAGGGGGAAAAGAACTGGAGGGTGACAAGTGTAATCACATCTCCTTGTGAAGCCGGTCAGTTTAGCCAAGTCTCCACTAAGATCAAAAGGTTTTCTTGAAGCTTGGACCTTTTTGGTCAGATTTTTATTTGGTAGTTGGCTTCTTTTTTTTGTATGGATTTTTTGTGACTCTGCATGGATCTTTTTGTGCCTTTAAGGATATGGAGTCTTTTTTTCTGTACACATTTTAGGGTCTTAAATAAAATTATGCCCAGCCGTCCATCCCTTTTCCGAAGCTTTATTTCAACCCATACTTTGATCTTTAGATGTCCACGCTACTAGAAAGAGACCCATACAGTCTTCCAACACATTGTTTAAGTTGAGCTAAGTGCATAGTATGAGAGAACAGATTAATTCCCTACTCAAAAGCTATACCCAGAATTAGGAGACCAGGTTAGGCACTAAGAGTCAAAGGTTCCACATTGTCAAGCAGAACTTAAAGAATTAAGTTAAAAGACCTAAAGATTCATCGGTAAAGTTCCTCTGGAAATTAGGTAGATTAAGTCATAATCAATACCACTCTCCACTTCTACTCACGACTCGGTTCAGAACCTAATATCTTTCCACTTTACAGATACTAGATATGCGAAATGAAATGCAGATGCATATGAGGTGAAAAATGATTTTCTTTCTTTTTTTTGTATGAATGCAAGACTGATATGCAAGAGTAAAAAGATTTTTTTATGCAAGAGAGATTTTCTTCTTTTTTTAATTTTTTGTGTGTGTTTTGTTTTGTTTTTTGTTTTTTATTTTTTTAACTTTTACCCATCCCATAATTATTGCATAAGATATACAAAAATATGTAAAAATACGAGCTGGGGTAAAGTATATATGTAATATATACCAGCCCCCTTATACTTAGCGTGTGCTATGTCCATAGAGCACAAAAAGCGACAAGAAGACGTAGATTGTGCTAAGCGTAGAGAGAAAAATAATCAAAAGAGGTAAAGAAGTTAACTGTCCCCCTATACTTAGGCTTTTCTCAGCCTAAGTATAGAAGAAGAAGAAGAAGAAGAAATGGAGCGGTTGAGGTCAAGAGGAGAAATGATTAAATATTTACAAGGTGGGCATCGGTCCCCCCTTTACTTAGGCTCTGGTTAGCCCTGGTACAGGACAAGAGTAATTATGAAAACCAATGAGATCAGGAGAATATACAGATCAAGTGGAGAATAGAATCATGAATAAATATAGTTGGCATCGATCTCCCCCTATACTTAGGCCTTGGCTTAAGTCTAGGAAGAAATATACAAAGGGAACCGACGGGGGGCAAGGAAAGGGTAGTTGAGATACAAATATGAAAGTGATGTTAATTCATGTGTTCCCTAAGACAAGATCATGGGATTTTCGGATGCACATGAATGAGATCTCCTCAACTTGGGCTAACTGATCATCTACAAAGTGCTTTAGCAGTTGTCCATTCGCATGAACGGTTGTGCTCCATCTGTAAACTCTGAAATCCATACACTGTCGTTCACATTCACTTCTCTGATAATGAATGGTCCCATACATTTGGATTTTAACTTGTCCTGAAAAATCCTCAACCTGGCATTGAATAACCACACTTTTTGTCCTGTGACAAAATTCTTTCTTCGCTCATTGTGCCAATGCTTGATTCTATCCTTGTAAATCACATTGTTGTCATATGCCTTGTTTCTTATTTCCACAAGCTCATTTAGATCCATCTTTCTGTTCTGTTGTCCTTCATGAGTATTCCAGATCATTTTCTATAATGCCCATTCAGATTTGTGTATCATCTCAGTGGGCAGATGAAACGGCTTCCCTTACACCATCCTGAATGGGGAGGTTCCAAGCGGGGTCTTGTAAGCTATCTGGTATGCCCATAGAACTTGGTCCAAGAGCTGGGACTAGTTCTTCCTGTCAGGGCAGATGAGCTACTATAAAATACCATTCACCTCCCTATTCGACACCTCAGCCATGCCATTTGATTGTGGGTGGTATGGACTAGCGAACTGGTGTTCAATGATATAGTCCTTCATTAACTTTTTCATTTCCTTGTTAACAAAGTAGCTACCTCCGTCGGAGATAATGACTTTGGGAACCCCAAACCATGAAATGATATGATCTTTCATGAACTTGCAGATAGTTTTGCTATCCGCTGCTTGGGTGGGGTAGCTTCCACCTACCTCAAGCGATAATCAATTGCCAAGAGAATGTGCTCGTAGCCATTACTGTTAGGGAATGGGCCCATGAAAACTATGCCTCATGCATAAAAAACATCAACCGTAATGATCGGTTGCATGGAATTTCTTCCTTGGGAATGATAGTCCCTCCCATTCTCTGTCATACAGGGCAGGATCTAACAAATGCATATGCATCTACGAACAGGGCCGACCAGTACAAGCCACATCAGAGCACTTCCAGGCGGTCCTCTTCCCGGAGTGATGTCCTTCTGCCTCCAAGGAATGGCAATAGATGAGGACACTCATGTATTCCTCCTGAGGAATGCACCTCCACAAGACACAATCCGGACCTTCGGAAAAAAGGAATGGATCCTACCATTGATATTTTCTAGATTCCGATTTAAGTCAGTCAATGCTGCTCTTGGGCCAATCATGGGGAACTGTCCAGGATACTAAAAAATTCACTATGTTGTCATAACATGTAAGAGAGTCGACAAAACAGATCGACTCATCAGGGAAGGAGTCCTTGATGGGGTCAATCTCAGAGGAATTAGGTGACTCTATGCGGGAGAGGTGATCAACCACTACATTATTCACTCCTGGCTTATCCTCAATCTTCAAATCAAACTCTTGGATTAATAGGATCCACATAAGAAGACGTGCCTTTGTATCCTTCTTTTGCATGAGGTACTTAATGGATGTGTGATCAGTGAACACTGTGACCTTAGACCCTTGAAGATGTGACCTAAATTTATTTAAGGAAAACACCACAGCAAGCATTTCCTTCCCTGTGATGGTATAATTCCGTTGAGCCTGACTGAGTACTTTGCTTGCGTAGCGGACAACATAAGGTATCCCTTGTCTCCCTTGTCCTAAAACGGCCCCAACAGCAAAGCCTAAAGCGTCTGTCATGATCTCAAAAGGAAGTGATCAATCTGGGGCCTGTAGGATAGGAGCATCCATGATTTTTCTCCTTAAGAGCTAAAAGGCCTCGAGACACCTGTGATCAACAATGAACTCCATGTCTTTTCCTGAGAGATTTGTGAGCGGTCGTACAATCTTTGAAAAGTCCTTTATGAATATGTGCTAAAAATCGACATGCCCAAGGAATGACCGTACTTGTTTAATGTTGGTTGGTGGTTGAAGTTCCTTGATCACATCCACTTTGGCAGGGTCAACCTCCATTCCCCTCTTGTAGACTACATGGCCCAGCACAATGCCCTCTCGAACCATAAAATATCTCTTTTCCCAAGATAGGACCATATTTACCTCACTACACCTTTGGAGGACTCGATCCAAATGATATAGAAAAGTATCAAACGAGTCGCTATGGACCGAGAAGTCATCCATGAAGACCTCCAAGAAATCACCAACCATCTCAACAAATATTGCAATCATGCTTCGCTGGAAAGTCGCTGGTGCATTACATAGTACGAAGGGCATGTGTTTGAATGCATATGTACCAAATAAACATGTAGAGGTGGTCTTTTCCTAATCCTCTGAAGCGATCCCTACTTTATTATAACCCCACTACCCATCTAAAAAGTAGAAGAATTATTTCCCCGCAAGTCTCTTCAGGATTTGATCTATAAAGGGCAAGGAAAAATGCTCCTTCTTCGTCACGGCATTCAAGCATCTGTAATCCACACAAACACGCCACGAGGTGGGTACTCGCGTCACGATCTCCTTTCCATCCGAATTGGTGACTGTCTGAAGTCCTGCCTTCTTAGGGATTATGTGAAGTGGTGCCACCCACTTGGAATCCAAGATGGGATATATAAAACCTGTGTCGTACCATTTTTCAATCTCTTTCTTGACTACATAACATAAGTTTATATTCAACCTACGCTGGAACTCACAAGAGGGTTTAGCACCTTTCTCGAGATAAATATGGTGTCAACACAAAGCAGGGTTAATCCCGTGAAGATCGGTCATGCTCCAGCCTATGGTCTTGCGATTCTTTTCAACGATCTCTAGCAAGAGAGATTCTTGTTAGTCAAACTAGAATTGATAATGACTGAAAACTTCTGAGGTGGGCCCGCAAGGAAGGCATATTTGACTGTTATGGGTAATGGTTTGAGCTCAAGTACAGTGTGGTCATCAAGAACATCTAGCTCGATCAATTCTGGCTCTGTGCTGATAATGGTTGGATATGTCTTTGAAGTATTGGCCACCAACTGAGTAAACTCTGGAATCGGATCGTCAAAAGTGTCCAAACAGTCGGCAAAAGCCACATCCGACTCATAATCCTCGTCCTCTGATTGACCTGAAGGGAACATGTCTGACAAAGACTAAGTCGGCTTCTGAGTCATCGAGGGCGTAGGGAGATGCATGAGAAACTTCTCATGTGGATAATGTTTGATTCCGTAGGAACTGTCTAACAACCTAAATCTACATTTTCCTCTACAGATGAGAGGGACCTATCAACTCAAGATGTTTGCTGCCAATGATCAACTAAGTCAACTCTGTAGCACTCAGCTTCTGACGAGAGATACTTTGTACTGCTCTCCAAATAAGGTCTTTGCCATTTCGTTTGTAGCATTTCTAATTCCACACCTTCATTGTGTGCATGAAAGTGTATCTTCCCCGTAGTATAATCGAAGAGCTCTAGCCATCCTCAGGAAAGGGCGACCAAGTATGATCTATGAATCTTGGCATCTTCTTGGACATTCCATGTCTAGGATCCTTGTATTGCTTCCCTCAATGCCAATGATAACGTCCTTCAACATTCCATTAGGCTTCTTAATAGATTGATCTGCAAATTGTAAGAGTGTTCTCAATTTCTTTGGAGGTCCTAATATAATACGATCTATGAGGGAATACGACAATAAATTGATCGAGAATTCATTATCGAGTAGAGTATGAGCAAATGACGTATCAGCAATCTGACTGGTGATGAAGTGTGCTCCTAGATCTCTATTTTTCCTAGGAATCTAATTATGGATTGCACAGGTAGTGGCTATGGACAACACATGCTTCACTATTCGAGTGTTCTTTTTCCTGCTAGTCCAAACAGGTGTGCATCTCGACTTTAAGTACTTCTTGTATGAAGGAACCATATCCATTAATTGAAGGAAAGGAATTTTGACTTAACATTCTCGGTGCACATCCTTTCCATATCTAAATTGTTAAGGTCATTTTTTTGAGAATTTTTCTTCTTTCCCTTAGATAAAGACCGAGTGAAAGGAGGGAGAGACTCGTGATGTTAAGCAGAAATATCAACATCTGAGTTTTTATTGGAAAAGTTCAGTTGTACGTGACTTTGACTTGGACTCAAACTTAGAATAGGACTCGAATGACATGCATGAAATGGAACTAAAACTGAAGCTGGAAAAACTGCTGGTAATGCATCCACAGTGGTCTTCGCCTCGCTCGAAGACTCGGTGCTCGATGTCACTTTATTCTTCCTTTTGGATTTTCTTGATCTTCTAGATTTTTTGGATGGTGATCAGAAAGTTGCTGCTGGTGATGATAATCGTCCTCCTCTGAGCTATCTATAGAGGCTGGCTCATCAGTATCTTTTGCTCCATCCTGCCTTGCTAGATCAGGGGTCTACACGGTCCTACCGCTCCTGAGAGTAAGACGGTGAATACCATGCGATAGGATCTCATGATCTGATTCTAAAGAATTGAAATAGTATACCTGATCCTTCTGGCAATTTTGTCCTTGGGTTAGTTTATTAGGATTAATCTAAACCTATTCTAGGATGGAGGTCTTAGGTACGGTGAACTCATCGTGTCATCTTGAAAGCCGATTGATTCCAGCTCTCTGATTGTTTTGTTCACCGCGGATGAGTTTGAGCTCATTAAGAATCCTATGAAGGTCAGAGGTGCCCAAAGATGAGTCTCCGAGATCCTGCCTCTGGGACGATTGCCGTTAACCCTGTTGTGGCATGTTAGGTCCCTGATGGATCTTCTGACGATACTGGTTTTGTTGATGCTGTTAGTGAGGATACTGCTGCTGGCGAGGGGGTTGATACTGGTGATATTGAGGCGGAGGGGGGTACTATGGCTGCTATGGTGGTATTGTTGTGTAGCATTGGGATCATTGGTGTACCAATCCCATTCACCTCCTACACTTGTGGGGATTCCTTGGTGACTGTCTTGATGGTTGTCTCAGTGAACTGGTTCTCATGAACTCCAGGCTAATAAGGAGTCCATGTCATGTATGACCCCTGCATGGGCTGCTCCTGAATGTGATGCACTCGGTGGATGGGGACAGGAGGTGCAGTTGGGGTAGGTATCTTGATCTTGGATACCCGATCAGCTAATTCTGCCATCTATTTTGGTAGCTTGGCGAAGTTCTCCCATTCGTCGAGCTTGTGTATTTTGCTCACCTTCTTCTCGATCTGGTCAACCTTAGTTAACTTATCACCGATTATCCCCATGATAGGGAGTAGGTCATTTTCCAAATCGACAGTAGATGTTATCACCACTCCTGAGATACAAGAGATGTAGGTGGTTTGTCATAAGACCTTCTTGATGACCTAGTGGGCATGGTCTCTGTCGTCTGCTCTAAAAACATGCAAACCGCATCGGCTCCTTTGTTCAGATAACTGCCTCTACATGAGTCATTCAACAATCCTTGAACCTCAGGAGTCATGCCGCTGTATAGGTTCTGAACCAAGATTGGTCGGTCAATATCATGACCCGGACATTTCTGAATCAGGTCCTTGAATCTCTCTCATGTCTCAGGAAATGGCTCATGGGACATCTATGTGAAACTTGGGATCTGGGACCTCATCTGATTAGTTCTACTCAATGGGTATAACTTCTTGAGGAACATGTCCTTCAAGAATCCCAAGTGGTGACTACCTTCCCCAAATTCTTTAGCCAATATGCGACCTTGTCTGTTATAGCAAAGGCCTACATCAATGCCTCAGCCTACATCGATGCCTCGAACATCGCGGTCGTGCCATTATCATAGCCACCAACATCTCTACCTGTGGATCGCTGTAATCACCTGCTGCGGCCTGCGTACGCCTCCACCAGAAGCTGCACCGCTGAGCGTGTGTCGCCTACGGCCCCGATCCACTCTAGGCGCCACCACTTGCGGTGCGACAGCAACCCAAACCGTCAGCCTCCTCAGCCTAGCTTTCTCTGCTCAGTCATGGGTCGCCTGTCCCTTAACCTCACCCCTCCTCACGTGAGAGCAGGGAAAGTTTTCATGATGGCTCCTAACCTTCCGGATATTTACATTAAACGCCTTGGCCGACCAGGAGCACATGTGACGCGGACGAGTTAGGTATAAAAATTGCTTTAAAGGTTCTAAGGTTACGTGTATACCCCAAACAACCCTTACCAGCGATACTTCACGCATGATGCACGTGTCATCCTACAAAATTGCATATCTACCCCTCCAAGTCTTGGTAGTTGTATTTTAGTCCAGTCAACATATTTTCTTTAATCAATTTTAATTATGTACTGCATTGTGAACCCTATGTTTGCATGTTAGTTTGAACATAATTTTGGCATCATTTTAATTACCAAAATATTGCAACTTGTTCTACAAATAATTCTTCACATTTTGGTATGATCATCTTATTTTCTCTATAGTGAATTATTGATAATTGCTTTTGTGATAAATTACATATTTTGCCCAATCTGAGCTTAGAAATTCGTAGATAATTAATCATGTAACTAAAATTTCCAAAAATTCACGAATCGTAGAATTAGTTGGTAGTAAAATTGTGCCCAAAAAAGAATTGCATTTATATGTATAGTTTTCTTTAGAAAAATCATTGTGTGCATTTCACTAATTATTTTTTTAAGAAGTACTAAATCAAACATTTTTAGGATTTAGAATTTTTCTGAAATAGATAACCTAGTGACATATCTTAGATAAATTTATTTCTTGAAAATAACTAGATTTATTATTTATAAAAATCTTGTTATCAACATTCATAAATTCATTATATTTCATCTTGCATCCAAAAATTCCAAAAAAGTAGCAGTAGCGTATGTTCATCATATTTTACATTATGTCCAAGTTTGAGGATTTTTGGACATAAATTGATCGAAATTTACAATTAAACCCTTAAACTTTGCAAAAACTGCATCTCATCTATCATTTGCATAAAAAATATCAAAAAAATATGAAAACCTAAATTATAGATCAACTTTAAACCATCCTAAGGGGACAACTGCCTCCTTGAGCTCGACCTTAGAACTTACCAAGTAAAAAAATCAACCGCCTGCTTTAATTGAACATTAATTAAATTTGTGGTTCGATTGATCTTAATTTATCCGATTACAACACATTTAAAATGACACTATTAAAAGGGTAAATTCCAGGCTCTTCAAATGGCACCGTTGCCGGGGAGGCAGACTTTGGTTGTTTTTAAAAAATTAAGATTTTAGTTTTTCCAACCCTGGGTAGTCTGACCCCTAGTTTTCTTGTAATTATTTCTCCATTTTTTATCTTTAAGTATTTTCATTTCTTTCATTTTTGTTTATTTTTCTATGAATTTCTCTCTAATAGTTGATCTCTAATTTTTCTTATGAGGTACCCTGTGACTTGGAGCAATCTTCTTGGAGACCGACACATCTTGGAGCAACATGATACACACAATTATTTTTTAATTTTTGGAGAGAGAGTGTTTTTAGTTAATTGCTCATTTTTATTAGTTCCCGCTTGGGTTCTCGCATGTGTAAAAAAAGAACTTTTTTTCTGTGGTGTGTTGGCCTGTTTCACCCTCTGGTGAGGGTGGGGTCTGACTTTGGTGGTGAAATTAGGACAGGCACACAGTAGTATAAACTCAAATTTGTTTGTACCCATCATAATTTAGGACCGCACTTTCACTATAATTATACGCACCTTAGATCATTTTCACTTAGTCAAATTCAACTCACTTCTTCCCGCTAAGTAGAACTATCTATTAGGTGAAGTCTTCTCTTGCATTTCATATAGTGTAAAATTTTTCAATTTGGTATTGCATCTTGCATGAAGAGCGTGAGGTTCACTGTAAGTCTTCTCAACTGAGCATACATCATTGATTTCATCGTGCATTCACTTTTCTCGACTCTCCCTTGGTTTTATCACTTAAGTTAAAGGAAATTGGGACTGTCCATTAGGTGTGCTTTGTGTGGTGGATTAAACTCAGTGAAAATTAAGCATAAAATCGGGACTGCTAATACAACTTGAATAAAAAAATTTACACTAAAACTGTAAATGTTTTTTTGGAGAGTTAGCCCGACCTTGATTTCAGGCTGAGTGAGGAAACAGAGTGTGTGTACACACTAAGACAGAGCCCAAATCCACGTCTTCCATATCAACACACCATGCTCTTTGCAAATATCACAGGCTGAAGTATTCGAAGTTCAACTAAGCAGCACCATGTAGCCCCTGCTTTCTTTGGCAAGTAGATAGGGGCGAACCAACGGTGCGACGTGACAAGTTGTTTAGTAACCCCCTGGGTGATGTGACAAGCCTTGTCAACCTCCGCCTACTTCGGTAGGTAGATAGGGGAAGGTACCTGAACTTCATCGATATTAATCGAGTAAGCTGGTGATAGGAGTTAAGAGAGTAAGGGTGTTGTTATATTAGGAAACAGGTTAAACAGGGGAGACATAACCGATATTGAGTTGACTCCCCTATAGGCCATCACATAATCCTTGCCAACTTTGCTTGAAAATAATACTTAAAATCAACCAGATTAATGGGACCCAGCATCGGGTCCTTCACTGTGTTGAGTTGGTGAAATCGGGGTCTGCTTTGTGTTTACATTCAGAGGTGTTTGTTCACAAGACTACGATCTCAGTACCCTTCTGTTCACATCGTGCTCTTATCCTTTTAACATCAAGAATGGCGGATTAGAGTGATTCTTGTTCAGACTCCGTGAGCCTCTCACCTACCTTTCCAAACTGATCATCCTCACAAGTTCAAGGAAACCCTTCCCCTGAATTTCCTTGGTTTCATAGACACTCTTTCTCTGAGACTAAAGTCAATAATTCATTTTTTATTTCGAAGACTCATACCAACCCTCTCTTCTCTTACCACGTTGAGGAAGACCCCCATCTCAATGCTTCTAGATCACTTTCTGGCCCAATTATTAATTCCAACCCTCTTCATTCTGAAGGTGAAGAAGACCAAGATAACAAGATGCCTCCCAAGAAGAGCACGGACTATGAGGGCGATCATGACACATTGAGGGACGTCCTAGCCAGACTTGCACAATCTAAGCAGAGAAATAAATTATAGACTGGAGCTTGGACAACTAAGAAACGAGGGGGGATCAATGAGATTTGCCTACAATCCCAGTGCCGCACATAACGAGAACTAGCTTAGGCCAGTAGTACTGCCAAATATTGGAGAATTAAAGCCTCACTTCTTCACACTCTTACCAAAATTCTATAGCAATGCAGTAGAAGAGCCATATATGTTCCTGCAAGAATTTGAAATGGTATGTGACAATCTACGATGACCTGGTGTAGCACATGATTACATACACCTTAGATGTTAGTGGGAGATTGTTGAACATGCGAGCCCACAACAAGCTATTATGCAATAAATGCTATTGCGAATATCATTCTCTGATCTAAAATGAAGAATAACTAATTTGCATAATAGGTCCCTTAGTACAATTAGGGTTATGTACCATGGCCATCTTAGTAATCATATAGTTGTTGATTCAATAACTGAATCATAGAGGTTGGTGCTTGGATGAATATCTAAAGAGTTAGATTGAGGACTCATCAAGCACCGACAAATGATTATTAAGAGATGATCTCCAGCATGAGCATGAGATGACAATCCTTTCTCATTTGGTTGATATCTAACCGACCTCTTGATGCAAATCCTTTGCATAGGATTAGAGATTCAGAGGTGTTAGATTAGTTAGATCAAAGAGTTGACTTAACGAAATCGAGATAACCAAAGACCTATGTCATATACTGTCACGATATAAGCACACATCCTTTAATCAGATACAGATGTGTTACTATATGTCTAAGTATGTACATTTGGCAAACCAATAGGTTGATGACCTAATCAAGGTCTATATACAAGCGCTGGTGTGCATGTAAGGGCATATGAGTAATACGATCTCTCAAAGGAATCATACAGGTTCATTACTAAATCGGAAGACATGAGCTCACTCATGAGATATTGGGAAGAATCAAATTTCGTGCACGATTGTCTTGCTTTGGAATCTTGAATGAATTTATAAGTTTGATATATACTTTTGAAATGTATATGATCAAGACCTAGGTACGATATATGCTTTTGGAAAGTATATGATCGATACCAACTCTTAATGATCAAATGTGAAAACTTATTGAT
Organism: Ottelia alismoides; assembly: GCA_037367405.1. Taxonomy (NCBI): domain Eukaryota; kingdom Viridiplantae; phylum Streptophyta; class Magnoliopsida; order Alismatales; family Hydrocharitaceae; genus Ottelia; species Ottelia alismoides. The sequence continues at coordinate 904,876 of JAZKJV010001148.1, read as the reverse complement.
AAAACCCTGAAATAGACAGTTAAAAACTAGGTATTATACTTCAAGTTTATTATGGTTCTTCCAGTATGCAGGATGTACATGTATTGGGAATACCTGAGGATGATGTGGTCATAAACGATTGTATAACCATGACACTCCCATTCCTAGGGAGTGATGAAACGGGTCTGGATTTTAGTGACTCCTCTTAGTAGAGAAGTAATATGATCTTGATCCAAATGCTGGACATTGATCTGAATGTGATTCAGATGTGATAAGAGTATTAGATTTGCGGTCTTGATTTAATCAAGCAACTATGGGAGGACCGACATCTGGATTTGAGATATGATCTAAATATCTAAGTCACTATACGTGGAACAATACAATCATCATGTCCTTATCTCCAAGTATCTGCGGAGAAAGTACATTATTCTTGCAACGGTTCAAGAATAATTCCATAGTTGAATTATATCTAAGCATTGAGAAATGGATAATTAAATATGATTTAATTATCTTGAATGATGTGAATTTTATTCACATTATTTGGATAAATGTGAATGATTATCCGATATAGTTAAATGTAATTAATTATTATGGATAGGAAAAATGTGGATAGCAATATACAATTATTCATAATATATTATAAATGTGATTTATAGTGTATTAGAGAGATCTTATTATGATTTATATTTGTTGATTAATTATTGGTGTGAATTGGACGCACATTGGATAATTAATTGAAAATGTAAATCACTTTTTATTTTGGGTTGCGAATGTGATTCACAAATTTCCAATGGAAGATTGCAATATTCTCAAAATAATTTTGAATTATTTTTTTAGAATAATTTACAATAAAAGTTGTTGTAAAATCTTGGAGATTTTCAAGGATTGATGTAATCTCATGAGATGGCATGAGATTTCATCCACCATGAGATATGGTGGACGGCTACCATCTCTTATAAGGAAATTGGCAGCCGTCCCACAAATTATCTTGGTGTGATGAAATCTCCATACAAGAATATCTATGTTTGCTTGATTTAATTTAGGATTGAATTATATTTTGATTTATCGAATATATTCAATATAAATTAAATTAAGTGTTGTTGTGTTTTTACCAACAACATCTTGACCACTGAAAGAAGCACAAATCAATCTCATCTATTGATTTGGTCTGTCCCATGGATTGTGATCTATGGACTCCCAAAACCCTATATAAAGAGAGACACCCCATGCTCTCTAGGGTTAATAGTAAAATACAACAAGCTCTCTCCTCTCTCTCTCTCTCTATTCACACTTCCTCTCTTCTCTCTCTCCATTGGTGACCGTCCACCAAACCCTAGAGAAGGAGTCCCCGTCGTTGCTTCATCGTTATGCCGCCACTTCGACGACTCTCGGTTCTCCATCTTCTTTGTTGTGCTTTGCTCACGAAGAAGACGTTTGATCTCGTGTGACGAGATCATTGGTTCCCACGCTTGGATTCAACATCTTAGATTGTGAGGATTACACGGTTCATCCCCGCGCTCGCAAGCGTCTCCTCTAAAGATCGAACTTGTGACAGGAGGTCTCTTTTCGTAGAGACTCCATCGTAATCATGCTTCAAGAGGTATTCCTTCATACTTGATTTGGTTTAAGATCAAACGATTTGAGAAGCGTTCTTGGATCATGTGGTTTCATCGCATGAAAAAAAATTTAATTTCCGCTGCCCGGAGCAACTAGTGCGACTAGTTTCTTCCAATTGCATACGATGCGATCTTCACGTTTCCACGATACTCTTAAGGATATTACCATATCCTTTAAGTGGTATTAGAGACTTAGGTCAAAGGTTTCAGATACGAACCATAAACCTAAGACGACTTGGGTTCGTTAGGGTTTGCGAAAGTTTTCTCGCATTTCATTTTCGCATCTCTATTTTGTGAATATTTTCTACCATATTTACTTGTTTAAACATTAAAATAATAATTTTATTTTGTTCCTCATTATATAAGAAAATCGTAGGATCTGAGTTTGCATGATTTCGAATCCGTTTGCTCAAGTTATGATCATTTTAGTGAACATGTATCAACTGTTTTTGGTACTGCGAGTCTTAACGTAATTAAGGAGTTAATTACGATTTTGAAACATCTTGAAATGCGTGCAAACCACATAGGTTCTGTTGTAAACCAAATTATCATACTTTGGGAACTTATTTTGCTAAATTTGGATTTAAATTGATTTAGATATGGTAAATTTACTAAGTAAGGGTTACTGCTGGAAATTAGTTTCCTAATCAAGAACTTTGTGATTATCATTTAAACAATTAGTGAAATTAAATTATTTAATTTCCTGGAATAATTATGGATAAATATTTGTGAAATATTTGATGATAATTATTTCTTTAAATGTCATTGCCCTAACCAATAGTTGATTAGATGTGATCTAGATCACAAATTTGGTTACATGATCTACATGATCTACATTCCAACAAACAAAGTTACATGAATAGGATTGAGGATTTATTTAGCAAATCTCCTTATAGTGTTAATCAAAATTGTTTTGATTATTATTTTATGTTATAACTTCGGTTGAAAAATCGATTATCATTTCAAGTACACAATGATCGATTTGGCATTATCCTTTCATGAGGTGGATATGGCGTCTAGTCGGGGAGCGTTGGGGTAGCAGGTTGCACCATGTGCAGTCTATACCACTCATGTCTGTTCTGACCATGACAGCTGGTAGGGACTCGATAATGATGGAGAGATCACAGTGTATTTTTCTAATTATTAAAATTTGAAATAATACATATTTGAGATAATACCACATTTCAAGTAACAATAAAAGGATGTTTGTTGGATATTAATTAGGTCATTAATATGATTATATTAATTGGAATCCAATTAAAATTGAACACTCTATGTTAATAAAGATGTTATTTCCATTGAAAGAATTAATTATGTGAATATGATTTGTAATAATTAATTAGAATTTAAACGTGATATGGAGGATCATATAAGTGACATCCATGGTCTCCCGTCAAGGCGAAGGTTTCCATCGCCAGGGATTGTATGTAGGAGATTCTTGTCTGATGTGACAACTCATGTATGCAAGCGCATCTGGATCGGGCTCTTCGCTTCTCGAAAGAGTAAGGACGTATGCGTAGTGACCCCAATATCGGGTTCTCATATTATTGGCGTTATATTGGATTGCGCATAGAGAGTTGTATTCTTGTTGACGGTTGGTTTAATTAATGATGGGTCAACATCACCTTAGGGGTGGTGGGCCCGGGTGTTAAAGATCGAGTTGGAAATGCAAGTTGGACCTGCAAGGCGGAATGTATTCCCGCTTCTTTTTTTTCGAGTTACATGTTCTCATATTGTTGGGATGTAACAAAGATAAGGAAGGATATCCTAGATCTTGCTTGAGATTTAATGGTAAGTATATCTCTTACATTGAAAGTGATTAAGGGAATGAACTTCATTGTTGACAAGCAAGACAACATTGATATAAAAAGTCCTGAATCAAAGTAAAGTATGTATATATAAAAATATATACACTTATGAAAATTCCTTATTTCAGATAATCCTTCGTTAAACACACTCAATACTATACTTATAATATCATGGATTGGATCCATGATCAAGATATTGTACTTGCAGTTGGACACATAATGTATGAGATTGCAATGTGCAAGTTTCCTCATAATAATGAGGAATGATAATTAAATATACAATAGGACTACAACCCTAAGATTTATGTATATCTATAGTCTTGATCTCATCGAATGTACTTTGGAAGTGACATGTCGATGATGATCGCAATTGTCAAATAATCCTTATAAAATCGAAGAAGATGTTCCAGCATACATATGTGCTCTCGACATTTAATCACGAATGACATGGTTCTCTGCATTGTGCAGAATGGTGACTCTATAGGAGAAGATGTATTCAAAATATTTGAGTACCTACCTGAACCAATAATTTTAAGAATTAAGATATATTAGATACGATGAGTTTCATCATTCTACTATCTATGATTCCTGGACTCACCGTGAAAAACTATAGTCATTCATGAAGTTTCATAATATTCATATTGTGTGAATTGAATGAAGCATGTATAAATGAAGAGATACTCTTATATTGAAATCTTTTGAATTTAACGTAAGAGAACCATTATGTTAAGCAATTGTTGTTTATAGATGAAAGGAGCACAATGGAAGCATGGGTTGGACCCAAGTTAGAAGGAAAGTCAAAGAGTTGATTGTTCTTCTATGGTGTCCATAATATGACATCCAAAGAGTTAGATGCATGCCAGTACTGCAATAAGCTGATGTATTGATAGTGTGACTATATAGATTATCTTGGATACTTAGAGATGGACCCAGATAATGCATCAAAATAATATACAATCTACATTTAATCATTAAAATAGACTTGCTTATTTGATAAGATCAAAGTCTAATAATTGTATCTCAATCTTCTAATAACACTTGCAACTGGTTGCATATGTTTTAGAAGACTAGAAAATTTGATCTTAAGGTTTGTCAATCATCCAATGGATATTCATGCAATTGTTGCAACAACCTATATTAAATTTATAGACTCCATAATTTCAATGGGAGAGCCCTTAGTCATAGAGATTGTCTCTATGACCCAGATATCATAATACACTCATTGTTTATTTCTAATTGTTGGAAATAAACATGAATTCTGCAATAAACCTATCATAGAGAGTTATGATGGATATATTTTAGATAGGAATCTAACATCTCATGGACTCTACTTAATTAGAAAAATTAATGAATGGTTCACTAACATTGCTAATACTGGAAATTTAAAACCTTAAAAGATTAATAGGAGGATGAAGATCATTTGCCAGTGATCTGGCATCAAGATTTGGACATTTGTCTGTTGATGAGATCAACAGACAATTAAGATATGAAACTTTAGAGTGTCTGAAATTTCAAATCTTACATACTTATGAATATTGTATTCAAAAGTAAAAATGTCCAATATACCCTTCTTTGGGAATGGTGTAAGATGTCAATGTATTCAGGATCTCATACATATTGATGTATATGGATCATCTATATCATAATAAACATTATGGATATGTGATATCTATTGATGACTATGTATGATATGTGATTTCTTCTCTTCACCTAAGAAACCTTTGAAATGTTCAAAGACTTCATAATTTTGGTTTAGAACCAAAGTTTGAAGGAAGATGAAATGGATTTGATCTAACCTATGTAGCTTGTACCTGTTAGATGAATTCATGGCATACCTTATGGAGATAGGAATATCATTCCTATATCACTTCTCCTATTAAACCTAAACTCAATAGAGTTATAGGGAGATACAATTGATCATGTGTGACATAATTTGATCAATGATGATTTTTTGCATAATTACCTCTTAGTTTCCAAGTATATATGTTGTAGAGACTACATTATACATCCTTAATAAGGTTCCATGCAAGTAAGCTGGAATCGAGCACTAGAGAGTGCTACTTCATTAGGAAAATAAAGGATGGTATTGGATATCTACTTTATGACCTTGAGATTCTTAAAAGATCTCATTTCTGAGAATGTTATTCTCAGAAGATGGCTCTCTTGAGAATCAAGATGAAAATGAAGTAAAGGAAATCATTTAATCTTGAGATGTAACGAGGCTCCTGAAATCAGAAAATGAAAGGACAATTAAAGATGAAACACTAATACCTCTTCAAATGAGTTTGACGATATATTCCATGTGTCAATTAAGTCTGATAATGATCGGACTTTATGTGATGAAGCTCCTGAGGATCATGTCATGGAAATATGGATTTTAGCAATAAAGTCTAAAGTATACTTCATATACAAGTGTTGTATATAGACCCTCGAGAATCCACCGATAAGGGTAAAACATGTTAGGTGTAAATGGATCTTCAAGAGAAAGAGGGAACCTGATGAGAAGGTAGAGACCTTTAAAGCACGACTTGTAGCCATAAGCTACACACCGAAGAGAAGACATTGCTTGCGATGAGACTTGCACTTCAATAACCATGCTTATATACATAAGAATATTGCTAACTATAGCTACATAACTTGACTATTACATCTTCAAGATGTAAGTCAAGATTGCATTCCTCTATGAAATCCTTTTTGAGGATATTCACATGAAGTAGTCCCAGGGCTTCATGGTTGAGGAAAGCAAGGTATGCTAGCTAGAGAGCTCCATCTATAGACTCAAATAAGCTTCTTGAAGTTGGAACATAAGATTTGATGGAATTATAAATGTTATGATTTCAGATAGAATCTTGATGAGCCATGTGAATCTTAGTGGGAGTGTCATTGTGTTCATTTTGCTAAATGTAGATAATCCTAATGGAATGATATAAGGGTGATAATAAGTGTTTTATAATATTGTTGTTCCATACCTTGATATATGATATCAAGGATACCTCTTAGCTCTTAAATCTGAAAGTGTTCAGAAGAAAAGAGAATAGGGTATTGGGACCGTCACATTTGAATTATACCTCGGACATGTTCCATTTTCTAGAAAATTCCAAGAAAGTCTTCCTTCCCTTAAGATATGGTACCGACCTATTTAAAGGGATAGCACCTCAAAGAGTTGAGGAAGTGAATGTTAGAACTGCTTGCCCTTGTATATAAGTTGCGAGAAGCTGTGTATATGCTAGATGTGTACGGATGTCAGATGTCCGCCATGTAATGGGAGTAGTAAATTGTTACTAATCCAACTATGGAGATAAAACACTTGGTTGCAGTAATGACAATATCTTCAAAGATGACAAAACTTAGAGATAGTGATCTCAAAGTCTTCTCTTCAAAAGTCTAAGACCTTATAGATAGTGATCTATAAGGGTCTTAACTCTAGATACCTTGGGAGATAGAGATCTCCAGGAATAAAGGTATTCTGATAAGGATTATGGAAATACTGGTTATAATAATAGTGTCAATGAAACTATAATTGCTTTAACAAAAATTGAATATTGGTTGCATGAGATGCAACATTCGCATTAGATGCAAGCATCGTTACTAGGAGATATGCAAGTGCCGTAAAAGGACTTGGCATAGTATTTTGGGAACAGAGTGACTGATCAGCTTACTTAGCAATTTTTCTAAATAGCATATGATTGTCACATGAGTATGGGTTCAAATGGATAGCCCATTAATGATTCTTTAGACTAGTGGGAGATTGTTGGACATGCGAGCCCATGACGACCCATTATGCAATAAATGTTATTGCAAATATCATTCCCTAATCTGAAATGAAGAATAACTAATTTACATAATAAGTCCCTTAGATAATTTGAGTTATGTACCATGGCCATCTTAGTAATCATGCAGTTGTTGATTCAATAATTGAATCACAGAGGCTGGTGCTTGGATGAATATCTAAAGAATTAGATTGAGGACTCATCAAGCACTGTCAAATGATTATTAAGAGATGATCTCCAGCCTGAGTAGAAGATGTCAATCCTTTCTCATTTTGTTGATATCTAACCAACCTCTTCATGTAGGTCCTTTTCATAGAAATAGAGATTCGGAGGTTCTAGATTAGTTAGGTCAAAGAGTTGACTTAACAAGATCGAGATAACCAAAGACCTCTGCCATATACTATTATGATATAGGCACGCATCCTCTGACTGGAGACATGTGTTACTATATGTCTAAGTATGTACAATTGGCAGACCAATAGGTTGATGACCTAATCAAGGTCTATATACCGGCGCGTTGGTGTGCATGCAAGTGCATATGAGTAATACGATCTCTCAAAGGGATCATACAGGTTCATTACTGAACCGGAAGACATAAGCTCACTCATGAGATATTGGGAAGAATCAAATTCCGTGCACGATCGTCTTGCTTTGGAAGCTTGACTGAATTTGCAGGTTTGATAAATACTTTTGGAAAGTATAAGATCAATACCTAGGTATGATATATGCTTTGGTAAAGTATATAATCTATAGCAACTCCTAGTGATCAAATGAGAAAGCTTACTGATAAAACCATGAAGTAGACAGTGAAAAAAATAGATCTTATACTTGAGGTTTATTACGGGCCTCCCAATATGCATGATGTACAGATATTGGGAATACATGAGGGTGATGTGATCATAAACGATTGTATAACCATGACGTTTCCATTCCTAGGGAGTGATGAAACGGGTCTGGATTTTAGTGACTCCTCTCAGTAAAGGAGTAATCTGATCATGGTCCAAATGTTGGACATTGATCTGAATGTCATTCAGATGTGATAAGAATATTAGATTTGCGGTCTTGATTTAATCAAGCATCTATGGGAGGCCCGGGGTCTGGATTTGAGATATGATCTCAATATGCAAGTCACTATACGTGGAACAATACAATCATCATGTCCTTATCTCCAAGTATCTGCAGAGAAAGTGCATTATTCTTGAAACGGTTCAAAAATAATTCCATAGCTGAATTATATCTAAACATTTAGAAATGGATAAGTAAATGTGATTTAATTATATTGAATGATGTGAATTTGATTCACATTGCATGTGAATGATTATCCAATATAGTTAAATGTGATTTAATTATTATGGACAAGAAAAATGTGGATAAAAAAATCCAATTTATTCATAGTATATTCTAAATGTGATTTATAATATATTAGAGGGAGCTTATTATGATTTGTATTTGTTGATTAATTATTTATGTGAATTGGATTCACATTGGATAATTAATTGAAAATGTAAATCACTTTTTATTTTGGGTTGTGAATGTGATTCACAAATTTCCAATGGCAAGATTGTAATATTCTCAAAATAATTATGACTTATTTTTGTAGAATAATTTACAACAAAAGTTGTAAAATCTTGGATATTTTTAAGGATTGATGCAATCTCATGAGATTGCATGAGATTTCATCCACCATGAGATATGGTGGACGGCTACCATCTCCTATAAGGAAATTGGTAGCCGTCCCACCAATTATCTTGGTGTGATGAAATCTCCATACAAGAATCTCCATGTTTGCTTGATTTAATTTAGGATTGAATTATATTTTGATTTATCAAATATATTTAATATAAATTAAATTAATTATTGTTGTGTTTTTACCAACAACATCTTGACCATTGAAAGAAGCACAAATCAGTCTCATTCATTGATTTTGTGTGACCCATGGATTGTGATATGTGGACTCCCAAAACCCTATATAAAGAGAGGCACCCCATGCTCTCTAGGGTTAATAAGAAAATACAACAAGCTCTCTCCTCTCTCTATTCACACGTCCTCTCTCCTCTCTCTCCATTGGTGGTCATCCACCAAGCCCTAGAGAAGGAGTCCTCGTCGTTGTGTCGCCGCTTCGACGACTCTCAGTTATCCATATTCTTTGTTGTGCTTTGCTCATGAAGAAGACGTCTAATCTCGTACAACGAGACCAGGATTTCCCACACTTGGATTCAACATGCGAGGATGACGTGGTTAATCCCCGCGCTTGCAAGCGTCTCCTCCGAAGATCAGACTTGAGACAGGAGATCTCTTTTCATAGAGATCGATCACAACCACGCTTCAAGAGGTATTCCTTTATACTTGATGTTGTTCAGATGAAATGATCCGAGAAGCATTCTTGGATCATGTGGTTCCATCGCATGAAAAAAAATTAATTTCCGCTACCCAGAGCAACTAGTGCGACTAGTTGCTCCCGATCGCATACGATGCGAGCTTCACGCTTCCGCGATGCTCTTAAGGATCTTACCATATCATTCAGAGTCCTCACGTGCAAGGCACGTGAGGTTTCTTTATAATTTATTTTTCTTTTTTAATAAAAACGAAATAAAAGGGGGTTAAAAATAGTTGATACGTGGAGGCTATATGAGCTGCCACATGTCAGATCCAAAAAAATCGGTAAACAAAAATAGAAGAAAATTCTTGAAGAAAAAGCAAACAGCCTCGGGTTGAAAAGTACTCAACACAAAAATTACTTGGCTCAATGAGATCTTCAACTTTCATGAAGGGATCAAGAGGAAAAAAGGTCTGTGTAAAATGATTTTTTTGGGGTACTCTATATACATAGATTACCTTGATTTTTGAGGTTTGTAAATTTTTAGTGATTTTTAATCTAGAGAAAAATAGAGAAAATTTATTAATAAAAGCAAAGAGAAATATTTACACATTAATTTATTTTTTAGATTTTTAATATATAAGAAAATATGAGAATAAAATAAAGAAGAATATGGTGATATTTGTACAGACTCTCTGGGAACACTCGAACTTTGTCAGTTTCTTTGATTTAAGTCTTTTTTTGGATTTAGCTTTTTATGGATTTTATTAAAACTTTCATCAAATAATATAAATGAAAAACTAATACGAGAATAAGAGTTAATTATGTACATAAAATATCTAGTCAAAATCAAAGAAAACTCAAAATGCGCAAAAGGGGCCCAAAACCCAACTTTCCCATACGAGCTCCTATTTTTATAAAATTGTTCTTGTTTTAAAGGTCTTTAAATATGTATTACTTTAAAGACTTAAATCAGACACTGTATGAGGAAGATATGAGCATTTTACTCTGTTTAAATAGAAATTAGAGTTTTATCTCACGGGTCAGTTATTTGAGTTAGCATTTTTTGTATTTATTTCTTTGATCTTGTGAGTAATATCTAGAAAAGGGAGTTGGTTTGTGGTCAATTGGTGTTAGCATGAATTAGTTAAAAAATCATGAAGTTGGGTGCAAATGTGAAGATGATTATCAATGCAATTATGAGTGTTAAAATACAAATATTAATTTTACATGCATGAATTAAAAATGCAAAATAAATGATGTAATGCGGCTAATTACTTGGGAATGACGCTCTATTTTCATCTTTTAGTATGATGAATCACAGATTCATCGGGCACTAAATCACATATTGAATTCTTTTAAACTGAATGAGTTTCATGTGCATTTCTGTTGACCATGATTCATCATCATTGCATGCTCGGTCGTTATATTTAGGCGCATTGAGGAGACAAACGTGGAAAAAATAATTACATGGTGATTCAAGGGTGTGTTTGGATCGGTACTCCTCGAATTTGTATGCAAGATGAGCCTGCAGGAGTGCCAATCAATCGAGCCACCAAGTTTGCGAAGGAGGTTGGACCCATGAATGTAGGAGATGGTAAATCATTGATCAAAGAGTGAACATCCACTAGATTTCATTGTTTTTTTAGATCCATGGATGATTCCTTTTATAATATTCTTCTCCCATGAAAATTCAGTTTTTTTTTCGCACTTGGGTGGAACTAAAGAAGATTTGACGAACGAACAAAGAGGACAAGAATTTATCCTTGAGGTTATTTAGTAGCAATCACAAGTTTCATTACTTTTCTTCCATTTGGAAATAGGGGGCTTTGTGTGAGCACTTAATCCAGAGTCTTAAGCTAGCTGGGAAGTGAGTGAGGCAACGGACAAGTGGTCGGATTGGAATGCTGGAGAGAAAGAGAGTGCTAGGGAGCAAGAAGACTATAGGACAAATTGATATCGGAAAAGTAAGTTTCAGTCCCACAAAAATCCATTGATGTCAAGTCCTAGATATATAGTTAGAGTTGATGCCATTCTATAAGAAAGGTCTAAATTTAAATCCCCCATAATGTAATCAATTGTCTCTAATATAAACTATATGATAACTCTAGTAAATAGGTGATGATAGCTTTAGATTTGCTAGTCAATTTCCTCATCAATGTATATAACAACTGGCCTTAAATAAATATGAAAACTATAAGCATTCCACTCGAAATTTGATATATAGTTAAGGTGAAATGTTTTGCTTCACTAAGATTAAATTGAAGACTATAGTTGCAGCCAACGAGATTGAAATAATGAATGAATCATAAATCGACTTTAGGTTCAAATTCTTCAAATAAGATCATCCTTATATGGATGAGATTTTTATAATGATAAATAAATGAAACATAAATCATCAACCACAAGAGCCTCTAGATGATCCTTTATAGAGCTAAAATCAATTAACAAAACATGTGTACTCTTATTCTATGGAATGTATAAAAGATATGAGAATTTGAGGTTCTTTACCATTCTCCTCTACTTGTGGTGGATCAATGTCACTCGAATTCTCATCAACCAAGACATATAGTTTATTTTATAGCCTATACTTCTTTTTAATTATTCAATATGCTTTACTTCATGATGAATATTTTAATAGAATTCCTTCATCAATTTTAAGATCAAATTTGTCAAGAGTATTATTATTATTGAAACTAAAATACACATCAACAAAATTTTAAAAATATCCTATCCTAAGAGAATGTTTGAAGTAAATCTCAAAAGCTACCCTATTTAATCTAGGATGGATCGAAGTTTGTTTTAAGACATAAAAAGAAGTATATGTAGCTTTTGCCATCATGGTAGTTTGGATTCATATAATATAGTTTGAGTAAATTCCCAAAGAGTTTGACGTTTGTGTTCGACTACACCATCATAAGGTGTTGTTCTAGGAGTTGCTAACAAATGCGTTATCTTAGATTTGGTACATAACCCATACGAAGTTTCAATTTTGAATTCTCCACGGTGATCACTTCTCAACTTAGTTATTGTGGCTCCTTATTCATTCCTAGTTCATTTATCCAACTTCAAGAATTTTGAAAAAGTTGAGTCTTTGCTGGTAGAAAATAAAATTCAAGTAAATTATAAAAATTCTTTGACTATAGCAAATTAGTAATGACATCCATTTGCATTTTTGACTTCCGACGTTCAAAAGGTCTAAATATAGCAAATTAGTAAGTTTCGATGTGCATCCTATTTTTTTGAACTTAGAGGTGCTTTTGTTTAATTTTCCTAGTTTATAGACTATGCAAAGTTTCTTCCTTTTTGTATGTCAACTCAAGAATTCCTCTTATCATGTTATGTTGACTACGATTGTGAATATATTGTATGTGAATGTGACCTAAAATTCTGTATGAAAATAAGGTCTCGTCTTGTGGAGCTACGATGATATCTAAGGAACTATAGCTGTCAAACTTTAGTTTGCATATACAATTGTGGCTAAAGTCTTTTTAACAAAATTTTTTCAAACTCTTCTTTTTAAACTTCAAATGTATCTTGAATTAAAGATACCTTAAATCCTTTATCATAAATTTGAGAAATATTTAAAAGATTATACTTTAAGACTTTTATTTAACACACATTTCTAATAGAAGTAATGATACATGTTATATCTTCACCAATAACCATAAATATATGGTGATTATCAAATGTAACTGAGCCACCCATCATATGTTCTATCTTGATAAGGATGTCCGACTCTCTATTCATATGCTTGGAAAATCCATAGTTGATGATTTTCCAGTTAAAGGGTGTTTAGTCTTGTGATGGACTAAAATATGTCCATGAATATTTTTTTCACATAACAATAATCACTACATGCATAATAATTTTAATTTGGATACTAGATAAAAATCAGGACCCAAGTATTCATGATTCAGGACTACCATTTGAGCATATTGATCGACTAATCATTATCTGAGTTATAGCATGTAGATTAGCTTAACCTGACTCTATTGATAAACAAATAACTACCTGAGTTATTACTTGTACATTAGCTAAACCTCTTACAAAAGTACTTTGATCATCACCAAAGACACTCCACAACTCGGATCACACACAAGGTGCACGGTACAATAGTACAAGTGCTTCGGTCAATAATAAATACTTACCTCAATATCGATTATAATGATGAATGTGAAGGAATTTCATAACTTCACATCATGAAAATGCGGAAAAACCAACAATTTGCAAACAAGTAGAGTTCATTGTATGAACTTCAATATAGACATAACAAAAATAATTGTGAAACCCCATGATATAGGAAATAATTTTCAAACTATTTTGCAAATTCATAGGAGTATTGTGATTACCTTTGAAGCGTGAATATCTAAAGGAAGAGACCTCCCTAATTGAGTTCTATCTGGAGACTCGTCTCTCACGGGAACAAAGATGACCCATGTAGCTTCCCACGAACTTGGGTATCAACTTCTTCTTGAAATTGTCTACGCCAAGTGTGAATCAAGATGATGTTTGTCTCCTGATTTCATCGCATATAATTGAAACCTTTTTCATGAACAAGAAGCACGAAGAAGAAGGTTTTCTTCTCTTTTGAAAGGATAAATCAATGTAGAGAAGGTGGAGATAATATGATGGATGTGTAGCGTTATGTATGGTAAAGAGACGGAACGACCAAGAGAGAGTTCTCAACTCTCTCTTATCTTTCTCTCTAAGCTCTCAAGGCAATATGGAACAGGTGGAATGAATTATTGCTCACAAGAGAGAGAGAGGCTAATCTCTTTCTTATATACTAGAGCGGGATGTCCCTAGGAGTCCTACTACAAAAGGGGACATCCACCCATGCGAGCCATTGGATGATGATATAAAGTCAAGGAATAAATCCTTTGCCTTCAAGAAACAGGAGTCCTTTTCCTATTAAGTATCATCCAAATAAAATCAAGAGATAATAAAAAAAATAGGAGACTCAAAATCATATGAGGAATCCATGGTGTACGCCCATGTAGAGCCTACATGAGATGTCCACATTGTCCTATTTTTGGCTTCAACATCTTTTTATCATTTATTATCATGATTTAATTATGAAAATGAAAATGGTGTATTTTATGAGGGCTATCTCATAAATTATGAATCTTATTCATAAACTAAAAAAATGTAAATCCAATTTACATTTAATTTCCAATTTAAATCATATTCACATGTATGCCTCATAATAATATGTGAAGCATATTCATATATATATATATATAACTATTATGAGTCAATATTCATATTAATTAAATAATGTGAAGCATATTCTTAAATCATAGATACACGTATCTATGATAATAATTATTATTAATCATAATATTAATATCATTAAGTACAAGTCCTAATCAAATTAGGACCTGTGAGTACTTATCACAGATACTTGAAGATAATGTTAGGGAGATCATACTACCCACGTGTAGTGACTTGAAGCTTGGATAATTATAGAACTTTAATATTTGGACCACTTTTAACGAAACATAATACAATCCATCTTTAATCTTGAGCTTAAACGATTCACACTGGGTGCTCAACGAAATTCATTACACTCTCCATGAGCTCAACAAATGATCAGAGTGCTCAGAGTGATGAACTCGTAGTGATGAAGTCAACTTCCAACTCCAAAAGGTAGATGATCTAGTAACATAGCTTTAACCCAAGGTATTCCCATTACTACATCATCCTTCATACTGGAAGACCTTGAAATACCTGAAGCTTGAAACCCTTGTCTAATTGTTTCCTTCCAAGGCATATCATTAGATTTCTCAATGGATAATTGAACGAAAATACTAATTGTATACTTTGTAAAAAAATTTTATAAATATCTCGAAAATCATGTCTTATTTCATAAATAAGAGGACCATGCATGGAATTCTATATGACCCCAAATATCTCATGAGTGAGCTTTGTCTCTTGATTCATCAAGTATGAACATGTATGATCCCTTTGAGAAATCATACACCTCATATGTCATCATAGGCACACCAACGTATCGGAATATGGACTTTGGATAAGTCTTCAATTTAATGGTTTGTCTAATGCACGTACTTAGACATATAGATGTATACTTGTCTTATGTCAAAGTATGTATTGCTCATTGTGAAAGATATTATTCATGTCTTAATTTATCTCAACCTTGTTAAGTCACCCCTTTGACCCAAATGGTCAACATTTTGATTTTTTGATCATATTTTGACTTTTGGTAAGTGATTATTTGTGTCATAACATAACTCGATGTCAATATTTTTACTTTTCAGGTCAATCTGTTGACTATTAGGTCGATACTTTGACTTGACTAGTCTGCGACCAACAAATCTCGATTCCCATGCAGAGGACTTTATTAATGGGTCAGTTAGAGATCATCCTTTAGAGAAAGATTAGAATCTCTTTCTCTTACTAAACATCAATCTTGAACATCACGTGATGAAGTCAATTGTGTCCTCTTATTTGTAAGGTATTCAAGATGACTATTGTACATAACTAGGGATGCAACCGGATGCGGATATATCTGTATCCGTCCGCTATCGCATCCGCTTTTAAGCGGATACGGATATACATTTTCATATTTTAATGGATACGAATATGGATACATATACTAGTTTTAATTTTTTTGCGGATACGGATTCAGATACGGATAACATTATAGATTTTTTCAGATACAGATACGGATGTATATATTTTTCACAGGTACGGATATAGATATCTATATTATCCATATTTTCATTAATATTTCAGCTTCACAAATGTTTTGCATGCCTCAATGTTGCTCTGACACGAAATCGTACCTCATCCTGAAATGTCAAACAAAAGTGATAAACTTTTATAATTTATCATAATGTTGTTTCACGAAATATGCCATATCACCTTTATCTTATTAGTTGGTTACAATGTTACAGTATTACCTGTATTTTGGTAATATTTCAAATGAAGAAGAGAAAGGTACGTCATCGTACAATTTTATTATATGCTTTTCAATTTATTTCATTCAATATTTTAATTTATTTTTTTATTTATTATGTAACATTATAAGTTTATTAAATTTAGGATTAGTCATCCAATAATTACAAGTTCATAAAAACATCATTTCTAATTAAAAGTATGAGGAGGCACTTAACATTTATAAGACAATCCGTATCTGTTTCTTAAATATCCGTATCCGAATCATGATTATCTGATTCTGAATCAGTATCCATATTTAAGGATATGGTATCCAGTTTTCGATATCCGTATGATATCCGTTCCTGTATCTATATCCGTATTTTCAAACGGATATGGATATTGTAATACTTATATCTGTATCCGTTCGTTTGCATCCCTGCATAACTCTTACTGTACAAAGGGGCCTTTACTAAGTGCAAATACTGTCATTTAATTCAGATGAAAAATAATAATTTTATTACATTAATGAATCGTCAAAGTAAGTCCATTAGGATGAATAATAAAGATATTACACAAAATTATCTTTTGATAAGCCCACACATGTATGCCATGCATCACCAGAGTAAAATAGAATAGTAACATAAAAAGAATAAGAATGCTCAAACATGTGATGATTAAAATAGAAAAAGAATTTAATCATAGGTGTCATTGAACATGTGAGAAACACATCTACATGAAGTAGAGAATTAAAGATTGGGCTTCAATGTGATCATGGCTACAAGATTTTTAAAATCTTAGTGGAAGTATTTTGTCACTTTTAGGGATATGATGTGCAAGACTTTCTCTCTTTATTTGTATGGTGATTATGAAAGAAGTATGATTAGGAATGAAATCAATGTCCAAAAATTTTCTGAAAATCCAAGTTTTTGATTAGAAAATGAAGTGATCATTCACAATTGATTGATCAACCACTAGTCAGTAATAAATTAGGCATATAGTCATTGTAAATAAAATAATCAAATACAAAAGTTGATAGATTATATATTAAAAGTAGTCAATCTATTAATAAACAATAAGATTTAGCGATAAATTAGATCAAAAGGGAGTGATCGATCAAATAATAGCTCACATCGATCGATCAGTTACTGGTGGTTGATCAGTCATAGTCAAAATAATAACTGAGTGATCAATTATGTCAATGGAGGCGACCGATCAATTACTGATGGTTGATAGATCAGAGTCAAAATAATAATTGAGTGATCAATTATGTCAATGGAGGTAATCTATCAGATTTAAAATAATAAGCTCAATTCATCGATCAAGTTTTCAAGGGTGATCGATTATGACATGCTCCAAAACATACATGCAAACTTATATACATGTGAGCCTTTACAACAAATTATTACAAGTAGACAATAAAATACTTGGGGCTCTTTTGGTTGAAAGTTTTCATTATTTGAACCTTGAAACATTAATCTTGACCAATCTTACAAGCGGCAAAGACAAATACATGTAACTTCCTATCAATAATTGTGTTTTATTATTAAAATGGATGCTTGGTATGTTTTGCTAACATGAAGAACCCTTAGCAAGTGAGTTTCGTAGTCATGTTTTCTAAAGAAAGTGGCTCAAGGTTCAAGAAGTCACGATCTTCAAGCTTATCAAGTTCATCTATAGTTGATGATCTTGAGTTGTAGCCATCAACTATCTTTATGTGAATAATCTCACCATCAATGAAAAAGTATACCTTCATTGATTCATGATTGGAGTGGTTCTTTGCTACTTGTAGACCATATTGCCTCGAGAATGATAGAAGTATCAATCATGCATTCAAGGGTATACATGTTTAGGACAATAAAGCCCATTGGATATTTTATATCTTGAATGATTATGGAAATGTTTTCAAGAATGCCCATCGACTTCTTAAACGACTTTATCAAGAAACTGGAGGAGCATCATTATGGTTGATTTAAGGGGTCAAAATTCAAACTCCTTAAGTAGTAAGGAATGAAAAGGGTTACCAGAAGACCTATTATCTAATTAAGTATGGAAGAAGAAGTGCTCTGATAGCTTGTATCAATACTTGTTTGCACCATCATATCATCTTTTTATGAGGAAGTGTGTTGGAGATACTATTGGTATATCATTCTTACCTTTTCTACCCATTCTCTTTCTTGTGGTATGTAATAGTTTGTCATGAATTTCTCCATGTCTAAGACCTTTAAGTATTAGGTTACATTATTTCTATTTTTTACCTTATCTTTACAGATCATACCGCCATCAGGTACCTCATGGCAAAGAAGGATGCCAAAGCGAGACTGAATAGATGGATCCTTCTACTCCAGGAGTTTGATATTGAGATTAAGGATAAACCTGGAGTTAAGAATAAGGTGGCGAATCATCTCTCCCGATTAGAGCATCTTGAGGAATCCGAGCAAATTAATCCTATTTCAGAGACCTTCCCAAATGAGGTGATCCTTGCTATCGTCTCGCTCCCATGGTACGTCGACATTGTGAACTATCTTGTTGCCATGAAAGTTCCATAAGGTTGGCCAAGGCAGCGACTTGATACCTTCCTTGCGAAGGCCAAGTCTTACCATTGGGAGGATCCCATCCTTTATCATGAAGGAGGGGATAGCGTCTGACGTCGGTGTATTCTTCAGGAGGAGCACCATAGCGTCCTCACTTACTGCCATAAGCTTGAGGCAGGAGGATATCACTCTAGGAGGAGAACAGCACAAAAAGTGCTCCAATCCGGCCTATGGTGGCCTGCCCTCTTCAAGGATTCTGATGAATTCGTGAAGAGGTGTACTGACTGTCAGAGGATGGGCACTTGTGGACAGCGTGATATGATGTCAATGTAGTCTATTCACTTCTGTGAGGTTTTTGATGCATGGGGCATTGACTTCATGGGTCCATTCCCTAAGAGTCAAGGATTCGAGTGCATTCTGTTGGCTCTTGATTATGTGAGTCGTTGGGTTGAGGTGATACCTGCCTGAACCGCAGATGCCAAGACTGTTTGCAAATTTTTTAGAAAGAATATCATTTCACGGGTCGGGGTGCATAGAGTATTGATATCTGACGGGAGGTCTCACTTTATCAACGACAAGGTAAAGGCCTTTGCTAGCAAGTTCAGCACAGGCCATCGAGTTACCACTCCATATCATCCTCAGACCAATGGTCTTGCTGAAGTATCAAACAAGGAAATCAAGATGATATTGCAGAAGGTAGTTCGCCCGGACCGAAAGGATTGGTCACAACTTCTGGACTCGATCTTGTGGGCATATCGGATTTCCTTCAAGACTCCTTTTGGTACATCTCCCTTTCATCTCGTCTATGGCAAGCCCTGCCATTTACCTATTGAGATTATGCACAAGTCACTCTGAGTTGTCACGGATATATTATTGGATCCAGTGAGTATAGGAGATCAAAGGAAGGTAGAATTGGCAACCCTGGAGGAGCTAAAAGATATAGCCTTTCAGAGCAGCCTATATTACGAGGTGTGAGTGAAGATATGGCATGATTTTCATATCAGCCATAAACACTTTGAGCCAGATTAGAGAGTATGGTTGTTTGATGCCAGTCTTAGATTACAGGGAAATTGCAGAGCAAATGAAAGCGATCATACTTGGTCCGAAAGGTGCATGACAACGGGAGTATCAACATATCTGAGATGTCATCTGAGTCCACCTTTCGTGTTAACGGTCAGCGCCTCAAACCATATCTAGATCATGAACCGCTCATCGTTGACGTTGCCCTGATTCATTTTGTATGAGATGTGGTCTTTGACTCACATCAATTGCATCTCATGCCTGATTATCATTGTCTTCCGACTTGTATAGATCCAGATGTCCATATCATCTCATTCCTTAGTCTAGCACTCCATTTGCATCTTGTGATTATGCTATACTCAGGGTGTACTTTACCCTAAGTATAGGGGGGGTGTCAGACTCTTGATTATTCTTTTGATTCTTTTTACCTCTGTTTTGCTGCCTATACTTAGGTATATTTTACCCTAAGTATAGGGGAGGTAGACCCTGCATATTCTATCACTCAGTTTTCCCTTTATGTACAACCTGTTATACTTAGGAGTACTTGATCCTAAGTATAGCAGGTTGTACATAAAGGGAAAACTGAGTGATAGAATATGCAGGGTCTACCTCCCCTATACTTTGGGTAAAATATACCTAAGTATAGGCAGCAAAACAAAGGTAAAAAGAATCAAAAGAATAATCAAGAGCCTGACACCCCCCTATACTTAGGGTAAAGTACACCCTGAGTATAGCATAATCACAAGATGCAGATGGAGTGCTAGACTAAGGAATGAGATGATATGGACATCTGGATCTATACAAGTCGGAAGACAGTGATAATCAGCTCCTAAGTATAGGGTAAATAACTGAGCCCTCTTCATTCTTTTATTTGATTCGTTGTTGTGGTATATCATTCCTTTTCACTTTCCTACATTAAGCACGAGTTATGTCTTCTTCATCGCACTTGATTCACTTTGAGGACATTGTTCGAGCTAAGTATAGGAGGGTGTCGTATATATTACATATATACTTTAGCCATAACTTGTACTTTGTGTGAGTGTGTTAATAAATAAAATGGTTAAATTCGTAAAAATTTGAAAATTTTTCTTGTACATAAAATTCTTTCTTGCACAGACATAGATATTTATAAAAATTATTTTTATAAGTGTTTGTAAAAATGTTTTGATTCTAAAGAGTTTGTAACTATTTTGGTATCAAAACTACATATATAGTATAAAATTTTTGTAAAAATATTTGAAAAATAAAAGTTTGCAAAAACCCTTGTGTAAATGTTTGTAAATAGTTTGCAAAAGTTTTGCTTTCCTGCATACATTCAAACATTTTTCAAAAATTTTGCATATTTTTAAAAATATTGCATAAAAAAATTTTTGTATATAAACCAAATTAGACAAATGATCCCTCTTGCAGTAGACATCAAGACAATTCCAACATAGTTCAAAAACGTTGAAATCCGAGTTCGGGAGCTCAAGATAAGGACATGTGAAGTTCATGAGGTTAGCTATTAGATACAGATCTGAATCTATATCTGAATATGGACCTATAAATAGGCCAAGTAATTAGCCACTTAGGCTAACTAAATCATTTGGCTTTGAGATCTCCGAAGATCCGCCAACTCTAACCGAAGCTCTGTCGCTAAAGTGAAATTCCGACTCCAAGATCATCAATGGAAGGCATCATCATGAAGTGGATCACGATGTCATCACCATGCATACATGCATTTTACGTGAAGCATCCCAAAATCACAGGAGGATAATCCAAGGGAATGACCTCGAAGGTATGGATTTTTAGTTCCTCCTCTAGCTCTTGGGTCACACATCATTCCTACACCACCTTCACAATGTTTTAAAGATGGATTAGGTAGTATTTGATGCATGCAAGTCGTATTTCCAAAAAGTTATCACACCAACTTTTTGTTGTTTTCGAGAGACCGTCTTATCAAAAAATTACAAATTTTAAATCAGTATGATAACCACGATAAGAGGAACATGACCGCGTGATCGTTTGTGTAAATTGACTGATCGACCAACTAGTCAATCAATCCAAATAACAAATCTATCAAGGTCGATGGATCATCTGAATAGACGATCGATCAATCCTGATCTGTTGGGCCATGTCATTTTTTAAATGAAATTTTTGGATTCTAAATGAGATATACATGCATATGATTTATGAGATGCAATAAAAAATTATAGTTATCTGTATATTGGATAACGTTATGGAGATGGGTACAAGGCCTAAATAAATAAAAGTATATCACGTAGTGAGCTCATGAGAGAGAAGATCGTATGCGAATGTGAAAAACTGTCCAGATCTGTACATATCATTTGTGGTTGGCATTTGATTGGTGTTTGTAACACATAGATGGCTTTTCTCACAATGTCTTTTCTTTTATCATGGATGTGTTTCCCATGGTGCATCTTTACCTTGCACAAAGATGCATTTCCCATGGTCTGTGGGTAGTCACGTAAGGGATGAGCATGCACCCTTAGATACATGGATAGAAATCTGGATGAACATGACTCAATGTAGCATTGACTAAGTGAAATGTAGTATTTAGTGTTGATGCATTTTTGGAGCTGTTTGATGAAGTACATACCAAGTTGCACAACTGGTATCTAGATTTTGCATTCATACATAGAGGTAGTACAAGAGGAGAATTAGTGTTGATGACTATAATTTGTCTCCTAGTTAATTCTATGAGGGAAGTTTTTGGACGGGATTAGCGAAGTAGGAGATTGTATTAATTTCATGTGTCGGGAGAAAAATAAATGTGGTCATTGGTTATTTTGACTATTGTAGATTGAACGACTGGTCTAATAAGTGTATATGATCTTATGCTTGGACTCTTCACTGACGGGTGGTAGACTTGGGTAGTTTTGTGGTTTCACATGAGTTGTTGCGGTTTAGATCCACCCATCGAAGTTACCCAAATGAGATGACACACACACAACCACACATACATGGGAATTATCCAATTGACCTTGTGCTCATTAAAGTCTTTGTGAGCATCAATTATAGGCTATACATGTGCAATAGCAATTGAGTGTTACCTATTTCAAAGGATGTTGTCTTTTTTTAAGGATAGTAATATGCTTGATGATTTAACAATAACTATATTTTCAAATATGGCATGTCCTTAAAAAAGAGAACACAATTTTGGAAAGAAAATATTCAAATCAATGATTTCATGCAAAAGATTGAGATACAAACACTCATATTAGTAATATATATACAATGGTCAAGCAAAAGAATTTTGTAAAATCAGTAATGCAAAAAAATGGTCAATAAGCTACATCCATAATATTACCTTCTACTGAATTCAGTAATATATATAGTGGTCAAGTAAATGCTTGTTGTGAAATCAGGACTACAATTTTATTCAATTAGGTTACTAGTATTTACACAATAAAGTTAATTTCAAGTAATTTGGAATTAACATGAATATGTTAAAAATCATTGAAGTTTGGTTATTTACCGACGATTTTATACACATGTTCCACTCCTTATTTTTACAATTTCTGCTATGATTTATTTCTTGGTCTTATTTACAAGATAATTATATTTAACTAGCCCACCCTTATTACAAATAATTTTTCTATTATTTATAATTTTTATGTGATTATTGATTTTTTACTTAAGAATTTATATAAAATTTTTATATTAAGTCAATGAATTGCATATTCATGAATGGTCTCGATAGCACAATTTTTTAGTTATCCTCTTGCTATTGGGTTACACATCTTTCCTATACTACATGCACGTAGTTTTAAAGTGGGATTAGGTATTATTTTCATGCAAGTTGAGTTTTCAAAAAGTTACCATGTCAGCTTTCAAACATTTTAAAGAGCTTTTCTTATTAAAAATTTACAAATGTTATACCATCATGACAAGCGTAAAAACAAGAACACAAGCGTATAGTCATTTAAATCTGTGATTTTTTAGGAAAGTACCCAAAAGTGATCGATCATGTAATTTGACTAGTCGATCATACTGATCGATAAATTCAAATATGATCGATGAGTCATTTGACTCGATCAATCAGGGTTGATCAATCGCTTGAAATAGTGATTGATCGTCCTTGATATGTTGAACACATATAATGAAATAAATGAGATTTTTGGATTCTCATAGACATGCATATGATTTACGAGATGCAATAAATAATTGTAAGTATTTGTTTATTATAAAAAAGTGATGGACAATGAATCCATTGTGTAAATAAATAAAATTATATCATATGATGATTCTGACAAGAGAGAGAGCGCATCGTATACAAATGTAAAAAATTGTCCAGATTTGTATATATTGTCTGTTGGGAAAATAAAAAAGCTTGTTTATTCCATCAGCCCTAAGCTCTCTTATATAGGAGAGTAGCCTATGGGTAAAATACATAAAGAGTCCAACGGGAAAGTAAAATAACAATAGAGATACATAAGTGAATATTATATATCTACACTCCCCCTCAAGATGGAGCATAGATATCAATCATGCTCAGCTTGGACGAGCGCTTTTGAAACGGCCCTCGAAGTAATGCCTTGGTAAAAATGTATGTCGTTTGATCCTCTGAGCTAACATGAGATGTAGCAATAAATCCCTTCTGAATCATATCACATATAAAGTGGCAGTCAACTTCAATGTGCTTGGTTCGTTCATGGAATGTTGGGTTATTTGCAATGAATAAGGCCGCTTAATTGTCACATTTCAAAACCATAGGAAGTGGGACTTCTACATGTAAATCTGTAAGCACAGCCTTTACCCACATCATTTCTGTGCTAACCTGGGCCATAGCCCTATATTCAGATTTAGCACTAGACCTTTCCACAATAGTTTGTTTCTTTCTCCTCCATGAGAGTAGAGAATCTCCAACATATACAGCAAACCTAGAGGTGGACTTCCTGTCCTTGGGACACCCTGCGTAATCTGCATCTGCACAGGCTGAGATAGTAATCACCTTGCCTTTCTTAAACAATAAACCCACACCTGGAGATGACTTGAGGTACCTGAGTATCATATGTATGGCATCCATGTGTACATGACGTGGTTGTTCTATGAACTGGCTCACTCAACTCACAAAAAGGCTATATCGGGCCTGGTAATAGTAACATAAAGAAGTTTGCCCACCAGTTCTCTATATCTTCTCCTATCCACTTCCTCTGTATCACCATCATATAATTTCATACTAGGATCCATAGGTGTGGTAGCAGGTCGGCAACCAAGCATTCCTGTTTCACTCAACAGGTTAGTGACGTATTTCCTCTGAGACATTACCAACCCATAAGGATTTCTGGCGAACTCCGGTCCCATAAAATATCTAAGAACTCCAAGGTCCTTGGTAACAAATTCACGACCCAGCATTTCTTTCGCCCCCTTTATCCCCTGTTCATCATCACCTGTAATCAGAATGTCATCTACATGGACCATAATTGCAATAATACCTCTCGAAGTCCTTTGTACAAACAAGGAATGATCAGCATTAGAACGTTTGTTCCCATGTTTCTCAAAGAGATCCGAGAGCTTCTGGAACCACGCTCCGGGGCTCTTCTTAAGGCCAAAGATAGCCTTATGAAGTCTGCACACCTTAGGACACTCCCCCTCAACAGCAAAACTAGGTGGTTGTTGCATGTAGACTTCCTCCTATAAGTCACCATATAAGAACGCATTCTTCACATCCAACTGGTATAGTGACAAATCACGAGTGACCGCAACAGAAAGCAGGATCCATAGAGTGGAATGGTGGGCCACCGGCGATAATGTATCAAGATAATCCACCCCATATGTCTATGTAAAGCCACGAGCAACAAGGAGAGCCTTGTATCTGTCAATACCGCCATCTGCATTCTGCTTGACTGTAAATACCCACTTGCAGCTCACTGGGGACACATCAGCGGGTGCAAGAACCAGACTCCAGGTCCTCGAGACTGAAGAGATGCCATTTATTCCTCCATGGCTAAACGCCATCTGCTATCCTTCAGCGTGTCTTGGTAATTCCGTGGAATAGCCACCGCTGGCAATGCGACGAAGAAATTCTTGAAATCTCCAGTTAGTCGACCAAATGACACAGAAGCTGCTATGGGATATGATGCGCAGCTCCGCTTCGACTTTCGTAGGGCAATAGGAACATCTAAATAATATGTGTCCTCGTCTGACCTCTGTAATGAATCCTGCTGTTGAGCACGTTTTTCTCGAGGACGGTAATTAATGATACGATATTGTTGTTACTATCCCCAAAAAACCTGTGACAAACAAACAAATTTTTTTATTTTTGCTACTTATTCACCTGCATAGCGGACAAGGTCGAACTCAGGGAGGCTACAAATCCCAAGGGTTATTCAATTAATCAAAAAACAATTAAGAGAAAACAAGAATCTCAAAGGACAACTATCCTTGGTTTTTGTGGTTTTTTTTAATCTTTTTAAATTTTTAAATTTTAAAAAATAACACGAAGCAATATTCTCAAGATCAAAAATACGCACATCAACTCTTTTTTTAATTTTTCAATTTATAATAAATGCTCAAAAAATCCAGAGAAAATATTTTTGGGTTTTAAAAGTTTGAAATATTTTGACAATTTTTTGTGGAATTTTCAGATGTTTTTATATTTTTCTTAAAATCAAACAGTGAGAAAAAATGAAAATGTGCACAACCAGGAGGAATTTGCAATTTTAAAAAATTTTAAGTGCCCAAAACTCTTGATAATTATTTTTATGACAAAATAGAAGCAATTATCTACAAATAGGAACTAAAATCACTATTTTTGGATTTTTTTTGTAGAATTTTCTGTGATTTTTATAAGTTTTTTGATGTTTTCTAATTTTTTTAGGTATTATAAATAATTAATATGTGAAAATTGGTCAGAAATTAAAATACAATGAAATAAAACTACCTTAATATTTTTGGAATTTTTGGAATTATTTTCAAATTTTTATGAATTTCTGAAATTCAAAGAGCGAAAGATGACATGTTTTTGATTTTTTAATAATAATAAATGAAAACAAAATAAATTGAAAAATTTACACTAGGAAGATAATCACATCAAGAGCATAACATAATTTTCTCAGAATTTATTGACCAAAGAAAACATTTATTTCACTGAAAAAGATCATGTAAATTCAAGTTCTGGAATTCGGCGACTAGTTTGTAAATAGTTCAATGTTCTTGCATCAAATAAATAATAAAAATACACGGAGTGGAAAATGTGCAATTTACCCAGAAATAACGTGCACAACACGTGCTTCAGGAGTTGGCATGGACCTTTTGGCAATTTCTGAAAACTTTGGGGTCCTTCACGCAATTTTTCCAAATTATGTTTGATGCTGGTGGAATTGATTTGCAATTTATGAAAATTTAAGGGACATGCTTGATAATACATCCCCAATAAAAAATTCCCTAGGGTTGGAGGGGGCTTCGATCTCTTCTTCCACAAGGAAAGGGGCACCAAGGGGCAGTGGCCGCTGCTTCATCTTCTACTAGGCAACGGTGGTGAAGGTACTGGCAGCTCGCGGTGGAAGGGAGTCGCATGCGCCGTGACCTAGACACGCAACAACGGAGGGCGCTGACGCGTGGTGCGGGCGCGGGGGGTTCGGACAACGTGCGGGGCTGAAGGCTCTGCTGGGCGGGGGGTCACGCCACGTGTGGCGTTGTGCGCGTGCAGGTGTGGCAACGCCGTCTTCAACGACGAGTGAGCTTCGGGCGGTGGAGTGCGCCGCGGACCGCAGTTGGGGCGGCGCTGCGCGGGAGGCCGGTACGAACAGGAGGCGGGAGCCTCCGCTGGGAGACGCGGGTGGTTCCACGCACGGAGGCGTAGAGGATCGGGGCGGCGCTGGGCATGCGCGGTGGCGAGACGGCGGTTGGCGGTGGGGGTGACGACCCCGCTGCCTGTTGCTGTTCCCTTTTTATTTTTTTATAATGTAAACAAGAATGAATAATAAAGAAAAAAATGTTTTTTATTTTTAAGATCGTGGACGATAGAAATAGAATGCGTGGAAATCGAGAAAGTTAAATGAAAATTCCAGTTGGTGGTAGATCAAATCGTGATGGGATTTTCAGATCTAAAAAAATGATGACAAAATGAAATTACGAAATTCAAACTACGATTAACCTATATAAAAAAATGAAAAATATGGATCTCACCTTAGGAATGGAAATGGACCGTGATAGCCTCGAAAAGGCCGACTCGCTGTCACCGGACGCTTGGAGGCTAGGCAACTTTCTCGATGAAATTTTCTCTCAGAGATCGAGCTCCTCTCTCTAAAGATTGATCAAGTTGGAATGAGGGAGAAGGAGAAATATAAATAGAAAAGATAGAACGAAATTTGTTTTTGAATTTTTTTGGATAAAGAGATAAGAGATGAAAATTGAAATGAATTTTTTAATTGGTGGAAGAGATAAAAGAGATGAACTATTCATAAAATTATCTATTTTTTTTTGAATTTTCGTCATTTTATTTATTTGAATTAAAAAAATATCATTTTTTATTTTTTTATGGTGGTTAATAAAAAATAGCAACTATATACATATACTATGTACATATATAACATTATATACAAGGATGAATGAGGAAATTAACTCTCTCTCTCAATTTTATTTTTTTGATTTTTATTTTTATTTTAAATAATTAGCAAGAATAATTTACAAAAATATACAAATACAATATTTACTAAATACATGGGAAAATTGCACAAACCACCTCAGGAAACCAACTTTTTACTCGTAACTCTAAAAATTATGAAATCACTACCATTTTAAAGATAATTTAATTTAGAATCCAATGGAATTAAAATTGGTTCAATTTGAGTTCATCTAGAGCCAGAATTGATTTTTCAATCAGTGCTTAGTGTCTTTTTTCAAGTGTTGTTTCTTTTATTCTGTACAAGATTTAGTTGTGCAATTATTTTTATTAATTAAGACACATTTTTATTTATAATTTGGTCTTGAAAGTTATTTGATTTGAAATAAATTACGACACAAATAAATTAATGTTAGTTTTATACATATATACACAAAACACAATTTTTTTTGGATTTTTTGCTTAAGGACCCTATCTCCCCCTACTTTATTCCTGGTCGATCAGGTCAAATCTTGACCTTCTCTTGGGGTTTGGGTCACCCTGTATACAGTCTTCCTTTTATTTTCTTTTCTTTATTTTTTATTTCTTTCTTTCTTTATTTATTTTTTTAGGTTAAAATTTGTAAGAAGTATACAATATTTACATACAGATGCAAGTTAGTAAGAATATGGAGTTAGTGTTATATGTAGGTGTTTTATAAGGGATTTTAAGCTAAAATAAATGAATAAAGATGACGAATCACACATTCATCATCCCCCTAGGTTTTACCTTTTCTAGTCCCTTAGCAAACACTTATTTGAAAGAATAAGTGAAGAAAAAGAAAAATAAAGGGAAAATAAAGAAAGTAGGACAATATCGAGTATTAAATTTATCTTCATAAAATTGTAGTTTGGAGCTTTGTCGGACATTTGGATTATTAGTTTGTCAAAACTTCTGTGAGACTTAGAATTTTAAAATCGACAACCTTCAAGTTCTACACATCATTGTCACAGTTTCGGCTCATAAGTCATCTTAGATCAATCCTCTTCCCAAAGTATACCCTATAAACATTGAACAATCGACTCATGTGTGTGAAAGGTTTTAGCTCTTCCCATCCAGAATGCCGGACTACCATGCAAATCTCCTCTCCAGTAACTCATCCTCGAGGAGTCATGTATTTCCTTCTAAGGTCTGACGCGTTGTGTTCACAATCGAATTGGGGGAGAAGTTAGAAGAAGGAGAAAAGAACTGGAGGGTGGCCAGTGTAGTCACCTCTCCTTGTGAAGCTGGCCAGTGTAGCCAAGTCTCCACCAAGATCTGCAGGTTTTCTTGAAGCTTGGACCTTTTTGGTCAGATATTTATTTGGTAGTGGTTTCTTTGTATTTGGATTTTTGGTGGTTCTGCTTGGATCTTGTTGTGACCCTACGGATATAGAATCTTTTTGTTTCCGTACATGTTTTGGGGTCTTAGAAAAAATTGTTCCCAGCTGTCCATCCCTTTTCTGAAGCTTTATTTCAACCCGTACTCTGGTCTTTAGATTTCCACGCTACCAGAAAAGAAACTCAGACAGTCTTCCAACATCCCGTCAGAGCTGAGCTAAGGGAATAGTACGAGAGTACAAATTAATTCCCTATTCCAGAGTTGTACCCAGAATGAAGAGATCAGGTTAGACACTAAGAGTCAAATGTTGCACATTGTCATGTGGAACTCAAAGAATTAAGTCAAAGACTTGAAGCTTCTAAAATCCTATTTCTCTATGAAGTTCCTCTGAGAATTAGGAGGATGAAGGTCCAACTAAGCTCCATTCTTCAATTTTATTCCGGACATAGTTTAAATGTCAACACTATCCTGAAAAATGCTCATGCAAGTGCAAGAAAATATGCACAATGCAAAGAGATTTTTTTTAGAACAATGCAAATGTAAAAGAAATGGTTTTTTTTGAATTTATGCAAGTTTTTATAGATTTTAGGTTTTTTAGTTTTTTTTCAAAAATGGAAAAGGGTTAGTAATATATACAAGTTTTTTTGTTTTTTTTATTTTTGTTGTTTTTGTTGTTTTTTTTTTGTTTTTTTGTGTTTGTTTGTTTTTTCTTTACACACGTGGTTTTTACAAAATTATATACATATCCCCCCCCAAATAAACATATTTAAAAGTACGAGTTATGTCTAAAGTATATATACAATATATACGACACCCCCTATACTTAGCTCGAACTATGTCCTCATAGTGATCAGAGAGCGACAAAGGAAGACATAACGGGTGCTATGTATAGAAAGGTGAAAAGACTCCTATGCTACAACGACTCAAAGAAAAGATAAAAAGAAGAGAAGTTGGTGATCCCCCCTATACATAGGATCAAGTAATCCTAAGTATAGTAGAATGTACAAAAGGAAAATCGATGAAGATAATGTACAGACTCACAACCCCATACTTAGGGTAGAGTATCCCTAAGTATAGGCAACAACAACAAGGACGATAAACAGGACGAATATGAACAACACAAATCCTTCATCCCCCCTATATTTATGACAAAGCACATCTTAAGTATAGCATATATACACACGAAAAAGGGGTGAATGATAAAATGGGAGAAGAAAGAGTGAAACGAAAGGATATACAAGAGGAGTTGATGTACAAAGGTCAAGAAGGTCGAAAACGAACCTTCTTGCGGGACCGTTGAGGTATGGATTTGACAAGGTATAGGTCGATATTGGGATCATCATTAGACATAAACTGAGTAGGATCGACTAAGAATGTATCCTCAATGGTTTCAGATTGTGCAGGTCTTAGACCGGTTATTGGAAGTACTGTGGTCATGTCCTGCCTGAGAAGTCTCGCAAACATCAAAGTAAAATGGCTCTAAATCATTATCAGAAAAAGTAGGATCAACTTAAGCCTGGAGAGCCTCTACCGGATCATTATCTTTATCAAAAGGCCCAAATTCCTTTATAAAAGCAATCAAATCAAATTTGGCCTGATCGGTCTCATCTGAATCAGGGTGAATAGGAACAAACTCATCAGTGAAAGTGGTCGAATCATGTCCGTCATGTCTAGTCTCAGAGTCTGCCTTCCGCTCTAGAGTGTCTATCGTGTAAATTCCGCGGATGTCATCAATGCATCGCCACATACCAGAAGGGGGAACTCCAAGGTCTATGCTTTCCGAGTCTTCCTCCTTGAAGAGGAATTCTTGGGTTTCATTATCATCCAACATATAACAATAATCTCTGATATTATCATCGAGGAAAAATTCCTTGGGGTTGGCTAACACGGGTGGGCTCTCATGGGATGCGGGTCTCTGGACAGTAGTGGGTGTAGTGATTAACACATCGCTCCCTACATCAGAATAGAAGCGAATCTCTCCTGAACCATAATCAATAATGGCTCCCGTAGAGGCGAGGAAAGGCCGTCCCAGGAAGATTGGAGGGTACTCCACAGGGGTGGAGGTCTCCATGGGCATTACAATAAAATTAGAAGTAAAATTCATGCCCTGAATGAGAATGACAACTTTTTCTAGAATACCCTTCGGCCTCTTGATAGATCCATCAACAATTTGAACTATCATCCTGGTTTTCTTAAGAGGCCCAGATGAAGAGACTGTACCATAGAGAAGGGTATTATATTGATTGACGAACCGTCGTCAAGGAGAGTGTTATCACAAGAATAGTGAGATATGGAGCAACTCGCAAGAGATGTGGCAGTGTTCCCTTTCTTAAAATACGCACGATGAGAGATGGCGTAGGTAGTGGCCATGGTCAAGATGTGACGCTCAGATCTTCTCCTTCGCTTTCTATTCTTGTGTTGAGGAGTAGATAAATCTGTCATGGCCTGTCGAAGTAGGGCATTAATGATCTCATGAAGGGTGGCCACCACTTCAGGTTTACAAGGGAGGAGATCAGAATCAGCATATACACAAGGATTACTAAGAGCAATCTGTACAGTGGCATCCTCGGGGTCAAGGTTGGGACATGGCTGTGTGGGTAAATGATCGGGCATTTGGGTCCTCTCCTCATAAAATGAATCAACAACGTGTCTCCTGAATTCTTTTTGGATTTTTGAAATTTTTTCATTTTTTTGTATTTTGGGTGATTTCAAGCTTTCATGATTGTCCTCAAGTGAATCAATATCCTGAAACAATGGAGCAGCGTTCTGTCTCTTATTTATATTAAATAGATTGGAAATCCTCGAATTCATATGCTCCATCATCTGGTTCAATTTCTCAAGTGTGGAAACCATGAAAGGTGACTCCAAAATCCCAGGATCGAGTGAGTGGGGTGGGGTGGGTGAAAATCGAGGTCCTCCGACTCCTGAAATAATGGGTTAGGCGGATATGCACAAAAATCAGGAGGAAAATCCTCATGGAAAAAGGAAGGTGGATCGTCTAGAGAGTACGAGGTATCTACGAAGAACGGATTAAAATAACTCCAGTCGGCCTCTTCGAAACAAAAGATGAGAGAGCACGATGGTCAAGTCAAAAGATATATAGAAAAAAGCGCAAATGCATAACAAGACCTAGTATGCACACAAGCAATCAAACACAATAAACCCCCAATTCACCAACTCAACGCAATGTGAAGATCGTGAAGGTTCGGTCTCTTAATCTTGTCTGTTTTAAAGTTAGGTGATAATCACAAAGTTGTACAAACACTTAGGTTGAATTATGGGATTTGGGCACTAACCTTAGTGTGTACTCGAGCATGGTAAAACGAATATAATGAGGGTGTTACTCTCCTCAAAACAATGATTTTTCCTTATGTTTATTTTATGGTCGAGTTTTCTTTAGCAGTCCCAAATTTTAGGCAGTTGTCACTTGATTAAAATATTTTCAAAGAATCGCCTACTGAGTGTCCAATTTCCTTTTTAACTTATGTGAGTGAAAATAAGGAAGGAGATCGAAAATGCCAATGCGCGATTAAAAACGATGATGCATGCAGGGTTAGAGATGCGTACCTTGTCGCCAGCACTGTATATGCAAGTGATCCGCGCAGAATTTAAATACAGGAAAATAAACTAGCCTATATGATACAAGTGAACCGTCCTAGATGATAACTTCTATTAACGGGCAAGAACAAGTTAATTTGACTAAGTCCAAATTACGCTCTACTCTATAGGCACAGAAATTCTTGTTTAAGGTGTTTGGAACTAATTAATTACTTGTCTCAAGAAAATTAATTAAAGCAATTAATAGTTGGCTCACGAAATCCGCAGGAAACAAAGAAAAATAAAGCGATGAAAACAAAATCGGTGAGGTCCCCCAAGTGCACCGGCACTTGGCGAAACAGACCCCACAATAAATGAATGTCCGTTTACAGAGTCCAAATGCTAGAAAATCTCTCTCTCTCTCTCTCTCTCCCACTCTCTCTCTCTCTTTCTGTCTCTTTCAATTTTTCTTCTCCTCTTCTCATGCTATCATGCGGCTTGGTGAAGAATCAAGCCGCCTCCACACCGCTTGGGTGCTTCGGCTCTCCTAAGATCGCATCCTTCCCTATGCGGGCTTTCGCAAGAAAAAGAAAAGAGAATGTGTAAGAAACACAATTATCAAATATGAGAAAATGATGAACTGAATGCAGCGAATATGAACAATGAAATAATGTGGCAAATTATAAACAGATATTTACAACCAAGAATAGCAGGTCAAAAGAGAAATCTATCTACCCTTACCGTGCCTCCCCGGAAACGGCGCCATTTTGGTGAGCATGTTTTTATTGATGACGGGAATTAATTAATAATACAAACAAACAATTTCTTTCCTATTTATTAACCTGTGTAGCGGACAGGGTCGAACTCAGGGAGGCTACAAATCCTGAGGGTTATCCAATTAATCATAAATCAATTAAGAGAAAACAAGAATCTCAAAGGACAACGATCCTTTCTTTTGTGATTTTTTTAATCTTTTTATTTTTTTAATTTTAAAAAATAACACAAAGCAATATTCCCAACATCAAAAATACGCACACCAACTCTTTTTAAAATTTTTCAATTTATCAAAAATGCTCAAAAAAATCCAGAGAAAATATTTTTGGGGTTTAAAAGTTTTGAAATGCTTTTGACAATTTTTGTGGAATTTTCAAATATTTTGTTATTTTTCTAAAAATCAAACAGTGAGAAAATATGAAAATGTGCACAACCTGGAGGAATTTGCAACTTAAAAATATTTTAAGTGCCCAAAATTCTTGAAAATTATTTTATGAAAAAATAGAAGCAATTATCTACAAACAGGAACTGAAATCACTATTTTTGGATTTTTGTAGATTTTTTTGTGATTTTTATAAGATTTTTAATGTTTTCCATGTTTTGGATTTTATAAATAATTAATGTTTGAAAATTGGTCAGAAATTAAAAGATAATAAACAAATCTAGGCTAATTTTTTGGAATTTTTGGAGCTATTTTCGAATTTTTATGAATTTCTGAATTTCAAAGAGGGAAAAATGACATGTTTTTTGATTTTTTTTAATAATAATAAATGAAATCAAAATGAAATGAAAATTTTATACTATGAAGATAATCACAACTGGAGCATAGCATAATTTTCTCAAAATTTATTGACCAAAGAAAACATTTATTTCACTGAAAAGATCATGTAAATTCAAGTTCTAGAATTCTGGGAGTAGTTTGCAAATAGTTCAATGTTCTTTCATCAAATAAAAAATAAAAATACACAGAGTGGAGAATGTGCACTTACAAAGGAGTAACGTGCCCAACACGTGTTTCAGGAGGTAGCGTGGACCTTTCGGCAATTTCTGAAAACTTTGGGGCCCTTCACACAATTTTTTCAAATTATGTCTGATTCTGGTGGAATTGATTTGAAATTTATGAAACTTTTAGCGACATGCTTGATAATTCACCACCAATAAAATATTCCCTAGGATTGGAGGGGGCTTCGATCTCTTCTTCCATATGGAAAGGGGCACCAAGGGATAGCGGCTGCTGCTTCGTCTTCTTCAAGGCAACGACGGTGGAGGTACTGGTGGCTCACGGTGGAAGGGAGTCACACGCGCCGCGACCTGGACGCACAGAAGCAGAGGGCGCCGAAGTGTGGCGCGGGCACGGGGGGTCGGGACGACGCGCGGGGCTGAAGGCTCTGCTGGGCGGGGGGTCACGCTGCGCGCAGCGTCGTGCGCGTGCAGGTGGGTTGACGCCGTCTTCAACAGCGAGTGAGCTTTGGGCGGTGGACTGCGTCGCGGGAGCGGCCGCTAGGAGACGCAAGCGGGAGCCACCGCTGGGAGACGCGGGCGCTTACACGCGTGGAGGCGCGGAGGAGGGCTCGGTACTGCAGTTGGGGCGGCACTGCGCAGGTGCGGTGGCGAGATAGCGGTTGGCGGCGGGGGGTGACGACCCCGCTGCCTGTTGTTGTTCCCTTTTTTATTTTTATTTTTTTATAATGTAAACATGAATGAATAATAAAGAAAAAATGTTTATTTTTATTTTTATTTTTTTTAAATCTGAAGAATAGGAATTAAGAAAGAAAAAAAATAGGATACATAAATTTTTTTTATTTTTTTGTTGTTTTTTATTAATGATCCTGTAAAGAGAAAAAGAAACAAATATTTTTTTATTTTTTATTAATTTACAAATCAGAAAATGAACGGGGATTCGACGGAAATGAGAGATTCGAATTTGATCTCCGACCACCGTACGCGGTCGGAGTTGAGAGATCGTGGATGATAGTAATTGAATGTGTGGAGATCGAGAAAGTGAGATGAAAAATCGAGTCGGTGGCGGATCAAATCGTGATGAGATTTTAAGATCTAAAAAAAATGACGACAAAATGAAATTGTGAAATTCAAACTACGATAAACCTAGATAAAAAAATGAAAAATGTGGATCTCACCTTAGGAGCAGAAATGGACCGTGATCGCCTCGACAACACCAACTTGCTGTCACCGGACGACTTGGAGACTAGACAACTTTCTCGACGAAATTTTCTCTCGGAGATCGGGCTCCTCTCTCTAAAGATTGATCAAATTGGAATGAGGGAGAAGGAGCCATATAAATAAAAAAGATAGAATGAAATTTGATTTTTGAATGTTTTTGGATAAAGAGATAGGAGATGAAAATTGAAATGAATTTTTGAATTGGTGGAAGAGATAAAAGAGATGAACTATTCACATAATTATGTATTTTTTTGAATTTTCATCACTCTATTTATTTGAATTAAAAAATGTCATTTTTTATTTTTTGTGGTGGCTAATTAAAAATAGCAACTATATACATATAGTATATACATATATGACATTACATACAGGGTCATATGTGGTTGCACCCTAGGGGCAGCCAACATGGCTGCCCCCGCCTTATTTGGGCAAAATTTTTTATTTTTTTTTGAAAAATAACATCATTTACATTCATTCCTATATCCCTCCTATATACCATTCGAATTTCGTCAGAAACAGAGACTCCTACGGCCTCCATCCGGACAGTAATTTTTTAACGGTAACAGGATTTTTTTAAATCGATACCATCGAGATGGAGGCCGTAGGAGTCTCTGTTTCTGACGAAATTCGAATGGCATGTAGGAGGGATATATGGATGAATATACATGGTTTTATTTTTCAAAAAAAAAATAAAAAAAAACGCCGAAAAATGGGGCGGGGGCAGCCCCATTTTTTCCTTATATACAAGGGTGAATGGGGAAATTAGCTCTCTCTCTTTTAGTTTTAATTTTTTTTAAATTTTATTTTTTTGATTTTATTTTTATTTTAAATAATTAGTAAGAATAATTTACAAATATATAAAAATATAATATTTACAAAATACATGGGAAAATTGCACAAATCACCCTGAGAAACCAACTTTTTACTTGTAACTCAAAAAATTATAAAATTACAACTATTTTAAAGATAATTTAATTTAGAATCCAATGAAAGTGAGATTTGTTCAATTAGAGTTTATCTTGAGCCAGAATTGATTTTTCAATTAGTGCTTAGTGACTTTTTTTCAAGTGTGGTTTCTTTTATTCTGTACAAGATTAAATTATGCAATTATTTTTATTAATTAAGGCACATTTTTATTTACAACTTTGGTCTTGAAAGTTATTTGATTTGAAATCAATTAAGGCTCAAATAAATTAGTGTTAGTTTTATAAAGATATACACAAAACACATTTTTTGGATTTTTTGCTAAAGGACACTATCTCCCCCTACTTTATTCCTGGTCGATTAGGTCAAGTCTTGACCTTCTCTCGGGGTTTGGGTCAGCCTATATACAGTCTTCCTTTTTTTATTTTCTTTTCTTTATTTTTCCTTTCTTTCTTTTTTTATTTATTTTAGGTTAAAATTAGTAAGAAGTTTACCATATTTGCACACAGATGCAAGTTAGTAAGAATATGGAGTTAGTGTTATATATACAGGTTTTTTATAAGGGATTTTAAGCTAAAATAAATGAATAAAGATGACGAATCACAGATTCATCACCTGCTCAGGAAAATCATCAGATCCATCAATAGTAATATTTTCAGAACATAGCTTAGGCGAGCTAGATGATGAGAGATGATCATGAGCTGATGCAGGCTTGCGGGTATAGTGAAATGGTAATGGTGAAACAGGTATAATGACAGGAGGTGTAGAAGATGGTAACGGTTCTGGTGGTGGTGGTGGTGCTAGTGCTGGTGGTGGCATGCATATGGCATCAGTATTATCAGGTGG
Organism: Ottelia alismoides; assembly: GCA_037367405.1. Classification (NCBI taxonomy): domain Eukaryota; kingdom Viridiplantae; phylum Streptophyta; class Magnoliopsida; order Alismatales; family Hydrocharitaceae; genus Ottelia; species Ottelia alismoides. The sequence goes on along the minus strand of JAZKJV010001148.1, from coordinate 866,742 downwards.
TATCACCTGATCACTTGAAGCTGAGAAATACATAACAGATTCAAAAATGTAACATCAGCACTGACAAGGTACTGCCTGGGCAATGGATCGTAACACTTGTACCCTTTCTGAGTTCTGGAGTACCCAACGAAGACACACTTGACAACCCTATGAGAGATCTTGTCAGTCCCAGGAGACAACTGTGGACGAAAGCGACCGAACCGAACACACGAGGAGTAAAGGAGAGCAATTCTTTGTCAGGGAAAATAAGAGAGAAAGGAATCTGCTCGCCTAGAACAGATGACGACATACGACTTATGAGGTAACATGCTGTAAGAACAACATCACCCCAAAAAGAGCGAGGAGCATGACTCTGTATAAGAAGCGACCTGGTTACAACAAGCAAATGGCGATGTTTCCTTTCAACAACCCCATTCTGTTGGGAGGTACAGGCACAGGATGTCTGGTGGATAATCCCTTGGGATGAGAAGTAACTGGATAGGGTATGAGTACAAATTCCAGGGCATTATCACTTCTCACAATTTTAACAGATGCAGAAAAAACATTAAGAATTCATTAAGGAAATTGATGATAATATTCCCTTCTTCAGATTTATTCTTCAACAGAAATACCCAGGACACACGAGAGAAATCATCCACAATAACTATATAAAACCTGTGTCCCTGATGATCAGGCACTTGACTCGGACCCCAGATATCGACATGAAACAACTCAAACTTGGAGGTACTACTCCGACACTGATGATCGGGAAAGTTAGACCGATGATGTTTTCCCAACTGACAAGCCTCACATTGAATAGACGTGTGAGGCAAAACCTAAGGTAACACACAATGCAGTTTCTGAAACGGTAGGTGTCCAAAGCACAGATGCCATAGTAATGGAGAAATAGGTCCAGCAGGTAGGGATGAGGATCCAGCAAAAGGAGTCCGACTCAGGCGATAGAGACCGCCTTGCTCATAGCCACGCCCAAACACGTTGCCCATAAGGATGTCCTGAAAAACAAGAGAAGATGGATCAAAAATCGCCCGACACTGTAAATCCTTTGTAATTTGACTAATAGACAACAAATTCATTGAAAAATCAGGAGCATGCAACACATTCTTGAGATGCATAGATGGCGTCAGTTTAGTTTCTCCTTGACCAGTAATCGGAGAATGTGTTACATTCGCAATAACCATTGTACGACCTGGAGAGATCTGCCTGTACCCTGTAAGTAGACTTTGGTCACCACATAGATGATGTGTGGCGCCAGAGTCCATAATCCATGCTAAAGTATCTGATCCACTACTGCTAGTAAATGCATATGTGCTACTTGATGAACTAGTGGATGCAGAGGCAGATGCGGCAACATCGGTGTGGCTCTCAGGAGTATGTGCTGAAGAAACTGGGCTGGATGGAGGAATAATTCCCTGTAGATGGGCTACAAGATCATTAAAGCGCTGATCCATAGAAGAGGCAGATGGGGGCTCAAACTGTTCAGCGACCCGTGCAGAAGCAGGAAATCCATGCTTAGAGTAGCATGTATCTTCGGTATGTCCAGTGCGATGGCAAAAGGTACATGTTGGGAAAAATGAACAACCTGTTTATTCCATAAGCCCTAGGCTCTCTTATATAGGAGAGTAGCCTATGGGTAAATTACATAAAGCATACAACTGAAAATAAAAATAACAAAGGGATACAGACACTACTATATGCGTTAACACTCCCCCTCAAGATGGAGCATAGATATCAATCATGCTCAGCTTCGACGCACACTTCTGGAATGGGCCTCGTAGTAATGCTTTGGTGAATATATCTGCAGTTTGATTCTCTGAGGTAACATGAGACGTAGCAATGAACCCCTTCTGAATCATGTCACGTATGAAGTAACAGTCAACCTCAATGTGCTTGGTCCACTCATGGAATTCTGGGTTGTTTGCAATGAACAAGGCTGCCTGATTATCACATTCCAAGTTCATAGGAAGTGGTACATTTAAACGTAGGTCTGTAAGTACAGCTTTCACCCACATCATTTCTGTAGTAGCCTGGGCCATAGCCCTATATTCGGTTTCAACACTAGATCTAGCTACCACCGTCTGTTTCTTGCTTCTCCATGAGACTAGGGCATCTCCAAAATAGACGGCATACCCTGAGGTGGACTTCCTGTCCTTGGGACATCCTGCATAGTCTGCATCCGCACATGCTGAGATAGAGATCCCCTTTCCTTTCTTGAATAGCAGACCTGCAACTGGAGATGATTTGAGATATCTAAGAATCATAGGTATTGCATCCATATGAACCTGGCGTGGTTGCTCCATGAACTGGCTCACACGACTCACTGCAAATAATATATCTGGTCTAGTGATCGTGACATACAACAGTTTGCCTACCAGTTCTCTGTATCTTCTCCTGTCCACCTCCTCTGTGTCATAGTCATAAAGCTTCATGCTGGGATCCATTGGTGTCGTAGCAGGTCGACACCCAAGCATACATGTTTCACTCAACAGATCTGTAACATATTTCTTTTGTGACATTACTAACCCATATGGATTTTTAGCAAATTCCAGCCCCATAAAATATCTAGGAACACCAAGATCCTTAGTGACAAATTCGCTTCCCAGCATTTCTTTCGCCTGCTTTATGCCCTGCTCATCATCTCCTGTGATGAAGATATCATCTACATAAACCATAATTGCAATAATACCTCTAGCAATCTTCTGTACAAACAAGGAATGATCAGCATTGGAGCGTTTGTATCCTTGTTTCTCAAAGAGGTCTTAGAGCTTCTGAAACCATGCTCTGGGGCTCTGCTTAAGGCCATAGATAGCCTTATGTAATCTGCATACCTTGGAACACTCCCCCTCAACAGCAAAACCGGGTGGCTGTTGCATATAGACTTCCTCCTGCAAATCTCCATATAAGAATGCATTCTTCACGTCCAGCTGATAGAGCGGCCAGTCTCTAGCAACTGCAACGGACAACAAGATCCGGAGAGTGGAATGACGGGCCACAGGCGAGAATGTGTCAAGGTAATCCACCCCGTATGTCTGTGTAAAGCCACGTGCAACAAGACGTGCCTTGTACCTATCAATAGAGTCGTCTGCATTGTGCTTCACTGTAAACACCCACTTACAACTCACCGGATTCACATCTGGAGGTATAGGAACCAAACTCTAAGTTCCTCTGGACTGAAGTGCCTCCATTTCTTCCTCCATTGCTAGCCGCCATCTACTATCCTGTAGAGCATCTTCATGACTCCGTGGAATATCTACAGCTGACAGTGCCACCACAAATGTCCTGAAATCGCCAGATAATCTCTCAAAAGACACAGATGCTGACAATGGATATGTAACACAGCTCCTCTTCGATTTGCGTAGGGCAATGGGAACATCTAAATCTGTTGTAGCCTCATCTGGCCTCTGCAACATATCCTACTCAGAAATGTCGTCAGATCCATCAATAGAAATATTTTCATTACATACCATAGGCGATCTAGGAGACGAGTCATGACTATGAGCGGGAGGAGGCCTGCGGGTATAATGGAACGATAGCGGTGAGACAGGTATATGTGGTGGTGGCGGTGGTGGTGTTGGTGGTGTTGATGACGGCATTTGAGGTGGTGGTGTCATGTATATGGCATCAGTAGATGGAGGTGGTAGCTGCTTGTCTCCCAAGACTGAAAAATACATAACATATTCAAAAAATGTATCATCTGCACTGACCATATACCGCCGACGCAGGGGATCAAAACACTTGTACCCCTTTTTAGTTCTGGAGTACCCAACGAAAACACATTTGATAGCCCTAGGAGAGAGCTTGTCAGTACCAGGCGACAACTGATGGACAAAGGCAGCCGAGCCAAACACACAAGGAGTAAGAGTGAACAGATCCTTCCCAGGATGGATGAGGGAAAACGGAATCTGTTCATTCAAGATAGAAGAAGGCATACGATTGATTAGGTAACATGCAGTGAGAACTGCATCACCCTAGTAAGAGTAGGGAACATGACTCTGTATAAGAAGTGATCTTGTGACATCAAGAAGGTGACGATGTTTCCTTTCAGCAACGCCGTTTTGTTGAGATGTATGAGCACAAGATGTTTGGTGAACAATCCCTTTTGAGGAGTAATAATTGGCAAGAACATTGGTGCACAATACTAAAGCATTATCACTTCTCACTAACTTCATAGATGTGGAGAAAACATTTTGTATTTCATTCAGAAAATGAATAATGATATTTCCTGCTTCAGATTTATTTTTCATCAAAAACACACATGACACTCTAGAAAAATCATCAACAAATACTATATAAAATCTGTGTCCTTGATGATCAGGTACACGACTCGGACCACAGACATCAATATGAAATAACTCGAACTTGGAGGTACTACTCCGACCTGGACGACTGGGAAAGGACGACCTGTGATGCTTTCCCAACTGACACGCCTCACATTGAATAGGTGTGTGAGGAAGACCGTAAGGTAACACGTGACGCAACTTCTGAAGCGGTAAATGTCCAAAGCGCAGATGCCACAATAAAGTAGTTACTTGTCCAGTGGGAAGGGATGAGGTTCCAGCAAATGGGGTCTGATTCAGGTGGTAGAGACCTCCTTGATCATAGCCACGACCAATCACGTTGCCCATATGGATGTCCTGAAAAATCAAAGAAGATGGATCAAAAATTGCCCGACAATGTAGATCCTTCGTAATCTGACTAATTGACAACAAATTTATTGAAAAATCAGGTGCATGTAGCACATTCTTGAGCTGCATAGAAGATGTCAATCTAATCTCCCCCTGACCAGTGATGGGGGAATGTGTACCATTGGCAATTACTACTGTTCGGCCAGGAGGAATCTGAGTGTATCCTATAAGTAAACTCTGGTCGCCACATAGATGATGTGTAGCGCCCGAGTCCATAATCCATGGTAATGTATCTGATCTACTATTGGTGACTGCAAGTATGCTACCTGAAGCACTGGTAGACGCAGAGGCAGAAACAGCGGCATCAGATTGACTTTCCGTAGTCGGTGCTGGACCAGATGGTGGAATAATGCCCCTCAGACGGGCAACTAGATCGTCGAACCGTTGATCCAAAGTAGCAACAGATGGAGGCTCTATCTGCTCAGCAACCCGTGCGGATGCAGGAAATCCATGCTTCGAGTAGCATGTGTCTTCATTGTGTCCAACGCGGTGACAATAGGTACATGTTGGCCTAGTGCGGCCACCTCTTCCAGAGGTCCACGTCCACGGCCCTGGTGATGAAATATGCGACCCCTGTTGGCTGCCATGGCTGAAGTATTCGGACTCGAGGCCGTGGAAGGAACTGTGATCCGCTCAGTCTATGGAAAGCTTCCTCCATGGGAGGAATAGTAGAGTCGGTCAAAATCTGTGATCGTGCCGCCTCATACTCTAGATCAAGTGTAGCCAGGAACACACCCACCATAGTCGCGTTCCTATATGTCTTCTGCTGTTCTGGCGTGGCTTCAGGGGCATGAAGCTATAGAGCTTCTCGAACATCCCTCTCAGTGATGTATAAAGAGAATGGAGAGGGCGACCATTCTTCTTGATAGTGAAGATATCATGCTGGAGTTGCAGAATCTTTGTCTCGTTCTTTGCCTGTGAATATGTAGCCGCCAGAATGTCCCACATATCCTTGACCGTGGGTTGATGTAGAATGTCATTGGCTATCTCAATTACCAGTGTACCGGATAGCCAAACTTTGGCATATGCATCATCAGCCTCCCAAGAGGCATTGGCTCCAGTCTTCTCAGCAAGCTCTGGTTCGGTAAGAATGTGCTTCTTACCCGTTGACTTCATCATGCTCATGAACTGCATTGCCCACAGTTCATAGTTTGTACCGTCCATCTTTACAATAGGCTCTGGACCACGAAAGGCGCCAATAGATGGGATATCCGCCTTGCTTTCTGACATACTTGGAGATGGAAGACTGGAGCGATTGACAGAGGATGAGATTCGTCTACAATGACATAGACGGGTTTAGTTGCACGTGTAGACCTCAAGCAACTAAACCCATGTAGATGAAGATATGCGCCCTAGGGCTTAGCACACGTACACGCGCGCAAGAAGCACGCGCACATGCAACTGGTTTGCCCTAGCAACTGGATCTCACGTGCTTACGGCGCAGGCGAGGAGATGCACACGCCCATGAGATGTACGCGCACAACACAGAGGAGTGCTGGATCGCGCAAGAGGGCTACAGCGCGCAGGCGCAGTGGAAGCGCGCTCGCGCAGTGCACAACAGTGCACAGTGCACAGAGGCGCAGTGCAGGCGCAGGAGCACTGTTTGCGCAGGTGCGTAGGAGCAGCAACACTGTCACACGAGGGTGCTGGTGCGGCTGCGGTGAGCCCCGGCGGCGCCGAGGAGACAGAGAGAGAAGGAAAGGCTGACGAGTGGGGAGGGGTAGGGTTAGGGTTTCGAGAACTCCGGTCTAGGACCGTCGCTCTGATACCATGTTGGGAAAAATGAACAACCTGTTTATTCCATAAGCCCTAGGCTCTCTTATATAGGAGAGTAGCCTATGGGTAAATTACATAAAGCATACAACTGAAAAAAAATAACAAAGGGATACAGACACTACTATATGCGTTAACAATACACGATGGCTAAACATGGCCTCCTCTGCCACGAGGTCCACCGCCTCAAGCCTGATGATGGTGACCTCCACGACCTCGATTGGTTGCCATAGCTGAGGCAGTCTGATTGGGGGTAGAAGAAGGAACAGTGTTACGACTTAATCTGTGAAAGGCTTCCTCCATAGGAGGAATAGTGGAATCCGCCAAGATCTAGGAACGTGCTGTCTCATACTAAGGATCAAGGGCAGCGAGAAAAACTCCTACCATAGTAGCATTCTGGTAGGTCTTCTGTTGTTCTGGAGTGGCTGTCAGAGGCATAAACCTATACAGCTTCTTAAACATCCCACGTAGAGATGTTTATAGTGAGGGTAGAGGACGTCCATTCTGCTTAATAGTAAATATGTCATACTGGAGTTGCAGTATTTTCGTCTCATTCTTTGCTTGAGAATATGTAGCAGCCAAAATATCCCACATAGCTTTGGCAGTGGGCTGGTGAAGAATATCATTGGCAATTTCAATTGCCAGAGTTCCAAATAGCCAAACTTTGGCATATGCATTTTCTGCCTCCCATGAGGCATTGACCCCAGTCTTCTCAGCAGGCTCTTCTTCAGTAAGAATATGTTTCTTACCAGTTGACTTCATCATACTCATGAACTGCATTGCCCACAGTTCATAGTTAGAACCGTCCATCTTCACGATCGGCGTTGGACCTCTCAAGGCGCCTATGCATGGGATGTCTGCCTTTCTTTATGACACATTGATATTGGAGAACTGAGGTTGTAAACTGAAGATATGATCGTCTACAGGGACATGAACAGGATTGGTTGGATGTGTAGACTCAAACAACCAACCCTATTAATTGGAAGTGCGCGCGAACCAAGATCTGAGTACACACACACACTAGACCTAGTGTTGCACGTGCATTAGGGGTGCGGGGTCACGCACAGATTTCGCGCAGGAAGAAGATGCGTACTGGATGCGGGTTTACGTGCAGATCAAACACGTTGAACCCGCACAGATGAAACACACGCCTTCGTGCAGTGCTTGCATGCAGCGGGTGCAGCAATCACGCACGCACAACACTAGAATAACGCGCAGATGGAGATCAGTAGTACACGTACAACACGATCATGCGCGGGTTTATCTTGATGGAGGCGAGATCACGCACTCTCACGCGTACGACAAGGTGATGGAGTACGCAAGCGATCAGCGGCGTGCGGCCGTGGGCTGGGCGATGGAGTACGCACGCTCACGCTCTCACGCATGGCGTGCGAGACGAGGAGGACCTAGGTCGACGGCTCTAGGTCGAAGGCGCAGGAGAGGCTTGACGGTGGAAGCGGGGCTAGGGTTAGGGTTTCAGTTCAAGAACTCCGGCCTAGGACCGTTGCTCTGATATCATGTTGGGAAAATAAGAAAGCTTGTTTATTCCATCAGCCCTAGGCTCTCTTATATAGAAGAGTAGCCTATGGATAAAATACATAAAGAGTCAAACGGGAAAGTAAAATAACAAATAGAGATATATAAGTGAATAATATATATCTACATTGTCTATGGTTGGTATCTGGTTCGTGTTTGCGACCCGTGGAAGGCTTTGCCCATTGTTTTGTTCATGGATGCATTTCCTGTGGTATGTCTTTTCCTTGCATGCGGATGTGTTTCCCATGGTGACATGGGTAGTCGAGTTACTTACTGTAAGGGATAAGCATGCACCCTTGAGTCCATATATAGAAAATCCTAGATGGTCATGGCTCCATGTTGCGTTGACGGGGTCACGCTTAGTACTTGGTACCAGATGTGTTTCCCGAGCTGCTAGAGGGAGTGCATACCAAATTGTGTGGTTGATAGTTTAGATTTCACTTTCGTACATAGAGTTAGTACAGGAGGCCAATCATTGCCAATGACTTTAATTTGTCTCCTAGTGTTAATTTTATAAGGGACATTATGGGATGTAGTTAGCAAATGGGGAGATTGTACCAGTTTTTGTGGCCAAGGAAAAATAGAGGTGGTTGTAGGTTCTTTCAACTACTTGAGATTGAACGATTGATCAAATCAGTGTGTACAATCATGCATCTGAACTTGTCCCCTACGCAATCATGATCAAATAGTGGACTAGGGTAGTTCTTGGCTTCGCTGAGTTTTGGTGGTTTAGCCTCACTCGTCGAATTAGCCCAAGTGAGATGACACACACAAACTTAAATGAAAAATCAACAAGATGATTCTGCCAGTCGGATTTGTCCCGATGAAATGAGTATAGAGGCCATTTGTACAGGAGTGTCTGCATACACTATTGAGTATGCTTTCACCATGTTACCTTTTCTTTTATATGAGTGATTAATGTTGTATGTACTGAGCAATTGATCATAATATACCCTTTCTATATGGTCCAATAAGCGTTCACGAGTTGTCGCAGTAGTAGCGGTTGGAAATTTATGGAGTTTTAGTGTGTTTCTGCACCAGACAGGGTGCATGTTTTGTGTGTATTTCATTGAGGTTGTTACTTTCGCCTTTACTATTTGTTGTACTTTTGAGAGTTTCTGGTACATGTACTATGAATAGACTCTAATGGTATCATATGGTATATGTATATCTTGAGACATGGTGTTATATTACATTATGTGGAAATGTTAATGAAAGGAAAGAATGTATCTTTTACTTTGCTTGAAACTAATGTGCATGATATGGGTTGCTGAGTACTGTGGTTCTAAGGGACATGTCTTAGGAGGAACATGCTCGAAGGTTTCTGGTAAATATAGCTCAACTTAAAAACTTTTGTGCTCTTCTATTCATGTAAAGAACTTTGTTTTTTTTTTGAATTTTTATTAACTCATTTCTAGGGCAATGTGTGTTACGTGAGGACATATGTACATCCAAGTAGTCATTTACAATAGAATGAGTGGAATAAGAATCTGTGTTAGTATCTACATGACTCTCCATCTCTGCCTTATGGATAGCATTCTGTTTCTGCAAGAGACAGACTGTAGAAACACTTTGTTGATCTCTCAGAAGAATTACCTCTCTGTTGTTGATGCTGTTAGACTTGTGGTTCTGCTTCTGAGAATATCCCTGTGTATTCTGCTACCTCTACGAATTCCGAGAATCCTGGAATTGAGGTTGTTGTTGCGCATAACCGAGCTGGTTATTTTGGAATTTAGACACTTTGATTGTGAAGGTTAGGTACTGGAGGAAGAAGATGAACACTGAGAGTCAAAATGCCCTGCCATCTGATCTAAAAGCTTCATTGGACCTTTGGAGTTGCTGGTTATTTTGGACCCAGTTCATTTCCATCACTGGTTGTTTAAAATTTCGATGGGGAACAATCGCGAGTGGTTTGTACCGATGTCACGGTTTCACTAGATTTTGGCTGTGTGAATTAATCAATTGAGTGATCGTTGCAACCTAAGAAACCGAACCATTCAAAAATTTACGCCCATATTGTGATGAAGTACTGGGTCGAGCATAGGAACATAATACAACAATTACGACATCTAATGCAACACATAATATCCCGCATAATTTTTACTGTGATTTTTGTTTCACAGTTTTTACGCATTATTTTCACAAGGTAAGACTGTTTTTTTATCCTCTTTTTCGAATTTTCCACTGTCATGCTCAATCATTCAAATAAAGCACGCAATAATGTATGGAATTTGATATTTGAAGGCAATTTTGAGTAGATGAGTGGAATTTCCGTAAGTCCTATATAAATGAGAGAATAAAAGCACTCCAGAAATCACCACATGCACAAATCACAATAGATTTCAATGAAATAGATATGCAATGTAGAGAATGAAGGATATGAGGAAAATCCTCAAGTGCATCACGGAAGCGTGAAAATCACATCGTATGCGATCGAGAGAGACTAGTGCACTAGTTACTCCGGGCAGAGGAATTTAAAAAATTTAAACACGATGAAACCACATGATCCAAGAACACTTATTAGATCGTTTCATCTTAACCACAATCAGGTATAAGGTTTACCTCTTGAAGCGTGTTTGCGATCGAGTCTCTAAACGAAGAGATCTCCTGTCTCAAGTCCGATCCGATGGAGGAGACGCTTGCGAGCGCGTTGATGAGATGTGTCCTCCCCGCAATCCAAGTTGATGATCTAAGCGACGAATCTCCTAATCTCGTCACACGAGATCCATCATCTTCTTCATGAGAGAGATGCACCGAAGTAGATGGAGATCCACAAGTAGATGATCCGGCAGCATAACGACAATACTGCGGCGATGACGACTCTCACGAGGCTTCATGGTGGACGGCCAATATGAGAGAGAGAGAGAGAGAGGTTTGGCGTGTAGGGAAAGAGAGAGAGAGAGAGCATTCATAATCGTGTATCTCCAAGAGCAAGGGGTGCCTCTTCTTATATAGTAGTTTAGGAGTCCATGGATCCCAATCCATGGACAACACATAATCAATGGATTAGATTGATTTGTGTTTCTTTCAATGGCTAAGATGTTGTTGTAAAAATACAACAACTAATGATTTAATTTAAATTAATTTTCATTGATAAATAAATAAAATTAATTTCAAATTAAATCCTCTTTGATGAGAGAATAAACCAATCCTCTAAAAAGAGGGGACGACTACTCTTCTCCTCATGGAGAGTTGTAGCCGTCCACTTCTCTTTGGTGGACCTGGTCCATCTCTTCTGATTGTCATGAGATCTCATTATCTCATGATATATATCATTGTCTCTTGTCGATATTATTTTCACCAAAAAATAATTCCAAATTATCTTATGGAAAATATCAACCATGCCATTGAAATTATGTGAATCACATTCACATCCTAAAATAAAATGTAAATTATGTTTTAATTAATCATCCAATGTGAATCCAATTCACATCAATAATTAACTAATAAATATAAATCACAATATGCTCTCTCTAATATATTATGAATCATATTTATTATATACCTAATTAATATGGATAGTGTTATCCACATTATTCTTATTCATGATAATTAAATCACATTTAATCATCTTGGATCTCTTTTCTCATGTGCCCAAATAACATGAATCACATTCACATTATTCACATCTTTGATAATTAAATCACATTTAGTTATCTTAGACATCTCTCCTTATAATATGAATCAAATTCATATTATTCATGATAATTAAATCATATTTAATTATCAATTTTCTCAATGCTCGGATATATATATATATATATATATATATATATGCATATATACCAACAATGAAATTATCCATGAACTCTTCCAAGGATAATACGCTTTCTCCGCAGATACTTGGAGATAATGACATGGTGATTGTATTGTTCACATATAGTGACTTGGATATTGAGATCACATCTCAAATCCAGATCTCGGGCCTCCCATAAATGCTTGATTAAATCAAGACCGCAAATCTAATCTTCTCATTGCATCTGAATCACATTCAGATCAATGTCTAACATTTGGACCAAGATCAGATTACTTCTCTATTGAGAGGAGTCACTAAAGTCCAGACCCGTTTCATCACTCCCTAGGAATGGAAGCGACATGGTTATACAATCGTTTATGATCACATCACCCTCAGGTATTCCCAATACCTGTACATCATGCATACTGGAAGACCCAGATTAAATCCAAAGTTTTAGATCTCTTTTAGACTCTCTTATCATTAAGTTTTCTCATTCGATCATTGGGGGTCAGTATCGATCATGTACTTTCCAAAAGCACATATCATACTGAGGTGTTGATCATATACTTTTCAAAAGCATATATCAAGCCTACAAATTCAGTCAAGCTTCCAAAGCGAGACGACGTACACGGAATTTGATTCTTCCCAATATCTCATGAGTGAGCTCATGTCTTCCGGTTCAGTAAATGAACCTGTATGATCCCCACAAATTTGAAGGCAACTTTCCTCTCACCTGCGCAACCGTGCGGTGGCAGGGGTGACAGTGCAGTTCTTCCATCCAAAGGGTTACCGATGCAATTTTCACATCCGTCTGAACGGATGCAAGATTTTCCCACAAATTTGAAGGCTGCGAGGGCTAACATTCCTCACACACCGAGCCACCGTATGGTGGTGGGGGTGTCATTGCAAATTTCCGATCTGTGGGTACGGATGAAATTTTCCCAACATCTTAGGAGCTTAATCACAAAATCAAAGGCTACTTGAGTCGGTTCCTGCTTCACCCCGTGCCAAGGTGCCGATGGCAGGGGTTTCTTTACAATTTTACCATCCGTGGGTATGGATGCAATTTTTCCACCGATCGAGGCATTTCTCCACGAAACCGTACTTATATGCCCTTATATGCACACCAGCTCGCCGGTATATAGACCTTGATTAGGCCATCAATCTGTTGGTCTAACAAATGTACATACTTAAACATATATAAACACATATGTCTCCGGTTAGAGGATGTGTGCCTATACCGTGACAGCATGCGACATAGGTCTTTGATATCTCGATCTCGTTAAGTCAACTCTTTGACCTAACTAATCTGACACCTCTGAATCTCTATTCCTATGCAGAGGACCTGCATCAAGAGATCGGTCAGATATCAGCCTATAGAGACAAGGATTGCCATCTCCTACTCAGGTTGGAGATCATATCTTAACAATCATTTGACTGTGCTTGATGAGTCCTCAATCTAACTCTATATATTCATGCAAGCGCCAGCTTCTATAATTCAATAATTAAATCAACAGCTATACGATCATTAAGATGGCCATGGTGCATAACCCTAATTGTAGTAAGGGACCTATTATGCAAATTAGTTATTCTTCATTTCAGATTAAGGAGTGAATTGCAATAGCATTTATTGCATAATGGCTCACCGTGGGCTCGCATGTCCAACAGAGAAAGTGAAACATAACATGTCTACTTTTTTCAAAACACTATTTTTTTAGGATTTTAATGACGAAATGATCGCAAAGACGTTTCTTTTCTCAATTAGGTTTTGTATAACTTCTCCATACTAAAGTGATGTACTTATATCGCCAATCTCAAGCCTATGTAAATGAGGGTTACAATAGGATAGATAAAAGTTAATGTAAAATGGTAGAAACCATTGTAACAAGGATTAATACAGACAATTATAACTTGTTGGCGACATCCCTACCTAGCAACTCAGTAATGTCCAGATGCTACGAAAAGCTAGCAAAGACCGCTACATTGTCATATGGATATAGTGCAAAGTTCGAAAGCATTTCACATGGGGGATGCATGTGAACAAAGAAGGTATTTGTGCCATGTAGACCCTTGAGTATAGCTCAAATATGGCAAGAGAAAATGGAAAAGAAGCATCTTCCCCACTATTCCTAGGATGATTTCCACTAATATTCATATTATCCTGACTCCAAACTCCAAAGAGAAATTCTATATACGGGGCCGCTTCGAGGGACAATGGCAAGTCTTTTCTCTTGGTGGATGGATGTAGGGGTAAGGAAGTTAGTTATAGAGAGCAAGTTATGGATTTCAACTTGAAATACAGGTGTTCTCACCAACAAACTAACGGAAACAATCGATACAATGACTAGGAGGCATACAAGCATCATATGTATTGCTTGCTCATTTGTTTGGTCTACATTTTATTTTCACTACATGCAACATGATTTAAGTTAGGAACCCCATTTTGAAAAATATTGGACTGGAAGAAACTACACAGAATGGTTTACGATGAGGTTCAAGTATTCATAATCTGAACCTCCTTGACATGAAACCGTTACAATACAAAAAATGTGGCAATCAATTGCTTAACCGGCCTTTTTCTTGGCTAATCTTTCAAAATAAGTATCAGGCAGAAAGAGATGCACATACATTTTATTGTGCATACATGGCTTTTCAAATCTTTATACTGGTAAAATGGAAGCTCAACAGGTGACACCATAGGGAAGAATTGCTGCACCCACCATCCTGCCTTCCTCTACTAGGATATTGAAAGTTGATGCTGCATTTCTCTGCTCATATTGAAGAGGAAAAAACAAAGTATATACTGAGAAATGCAAACTATAATGATATCGTATCTACTGTAACAGTAGCTTGCATTATGATGACCATATTCTGAAGTAAGCCATGCATTAGACTAAACAAATTGGCTTTGGGCTGAATATAGAAAATATGAGAAAATACTAAAAGGATCTGAATATTATCGAATCAAATGCTTATAGTTTCATGCCGGTGGATTATACAAAACGTCGGATATCAGAGTCTACATTGTGAATATGCTTCCCACAGCCAAATATAGGAATTTCTGACAAATGCATCAAAAGGGATCAAATTCGTGCATAAAAAAGAAATGGGACAAAAAACTAATAGGAAACAATGTACACACTCTGATGCCAAATACGTATGTATAAGAAATTATTTCACAGATCATTAACCATGAAGAAAGACCAGAGCAGCCATGACCTCTTCTGCAGGCTATGCACAGATAATAATAATTCTTCATAACGGTCATCAAAGCATGTCACACAACATTAACCAGAATAATAAATATGTGTAACATCTTTGAACATCCTTCTTTTAACTTGCTGGCTAACAGACCTCCATCCTCAAGTCAAGGACGTTAAATTATAGTACAAGCTGAAACTAATACAGTTCATTTTACCCCATCACAACTCTGCCAGTGTAGAGACACCCTATGAATAGTAACCATTATTAATCGTTTAACTAATCCACGTCTCTATGTTTAAATTTAGAATCTTCTTCTGGAATAGTGTGGACACCCAAATCCTATTCAGAGACTAAGAAAACTGTAATGATCAAATATGGCACGAAAGATGAGTACAAACCTCCTTGCTCATGGTATATGGAGATTGTACCAGTCTATACAAACCTCCTTGCTCACGGCATATGGAGATTGGACAAGTCTATACAAACCTCCTTACTCACAGCCAGAGCCAATCACCCTACCCGTAAGAATGTCCTGAAACACAACGGATGAAGGATCAAATATGGCACGACAATATTAATCTTTGGTGATTTAACTAATAGATAATAAATTCATAGAAAAATTAGGAGCATAGAGGACATTCTGTGGGTGCTTCCCTGAAGTCAACTGCACCTCCCCCTTGACCAGTAATAGGAGAGTGAGTTCCATCTGTTATGACAACCGATCTACCTAGATGATTCGACATGTAAGGGCTAAACTGGTTCTATCACCACAAAGATGGTGTGAAGCTCCTAAACCATGATCCATTCAAATAAGTTTGCCTGCAGAACTAGTAAGAGCATAAGATGTACCTTATGTAGATGCAGATGCTAAGGTGGCTACCTCTGAGGATCCCAGAGGAGCACCGGACGGACTAGATGCATGTGTTGGGAAAAGTAAGAGTTGTTGTTAATTCCTTGAGGCCTAGACTCTCTTATATAGGGAGAGACCTATGGGCAAATTACATACAATACACAAACGAAAAGAGAAATAGATAAAAGATATAAGAACATAAAATAAACTTATTACATACAATACACAAACGAAAAGAGAAATAGATAAAAGATATAAGAACATAAAATAAACTTCTACACTCTCCCTCAAGATGGAGCATAGATATCTATCATGCTCATCTTCGATAAGCACTTATGGAAGGGACCCCGAAGCAAAAGTTTTGGTAAGAATGTCCGACGCTTGGTCTCCTGAGCTGACAGGGTTTTGTAGAAATGAAACCTTTCTGGATCATATCACAGATATAATGGCAATCAACCTCGATGTGCTTTGTCCTCTCGTGAAATGCAGGATTATTTGCAATGAATAATGCAACATGATTGTCGTGTTCTAGCGACATGGGAAGAGAAACATCTATATGTAGATCCGTCAGAACTGCTTGAACCCACATCACTTCTGCACATGCTTGGGCCATAGCTCTATACTCCGATTCAACACTGGATCTCGCAACTATTGTTTGCTTCTTACTCTTCCATGAGACAAGTGACTCCCCAACAAATATAGCAAAGACTGATGTAGACTTCCTATCCTGTGGACACCCTGCAAAGTCTGCATCTGCGCATGCTGAGATAGCAATAATGCCTCCTTCTTAAATAGCAATCCTGCACTTGGAGATGACTTAAGATACCTTAGTATCATATGTATAGCATCCATGTATACGTGACAAGGTTGTTCCATGAACTATCTCACTTTATTTATTGCAAATGAAATATCTGGTCTGGTAATAGTAACATAAAGAAACCTCCCTACTAGTTCCATGTATCTTCTCCTGTCAACCTCCTCAGTATCGTCGTCATGCATCTTCATGCTTGGATCCATGGGTGTAGAAGCAAGGTTGACATCCAAGCATACTTGTGTCACTTAACAAGTCAGTGGCATATTTTCTCTGAGTCATCGCAAGTCCTTATTCATTTCTAGCAAATTCCAATCCCAGGAAATATCTAAGTACTTCCTAGATCCTTGGTAACAAATTCACGACCCAAGAATACTTTTGCTCTTTTTATTCCATGTATATCATCTCCTGTAATAAGTATATCGTCAACATACACCGTAATGACAGTTGTACCTCTGGATGTCCTCTGTCAAAAAGAGAATGATCTGCTTTCAACCTTTTGAACCCTTGCTTCTCAAACAAATTTGAGAGCTTCTAGAACCAAGCTCTCGGGCTCTGCTTTAGGCCATAGATCGCCTTGTGAAGTCTGCATACCTGTATAGACTCTCCCTCAGCAGTAAACCCATGTGGCTGCTGCATGTAAACTTCCTCCTGAAGATCACCGTATAAAAAGGTATTTTTGACATCCAATTGAAACATGGGCCAATCTTGAATCACGACAACAGATAAAAGAATCCATAAGGTAGAATGCTGCGGAACACGAGAAAACGTGTCAAGATAATCTACTTCGTACGTTTGAGTAAAGCCTCGAGCAACCATCGAGCCTTGTACCTAGCAATACTGCCATATGTATTTTGCCTCACTGTAAAACTCACTTGAAACTCACAATAGATGCCCCAGTAGGAGCTGGAACAAGGCTCCAAGTACCTCTCGACTGAAGGGCGGCCATCTCTTCCTCCATATCCAGACACCATCTACTATCAGCTAATGCCTCCTGGTGAGTCCGTGGAATGTTCACAGCGGATAGAGAAACTAAAAACCTCATGAAATCTCCTGTCATACGCTCAAAGGTAACATGAGAGACAATCGGATATGAAGCACATGGCATCTTCTGCTTTCTCAATGCAATAGGCAAATCAGATAGAATGCATTTTCTTTCTCTTCTGAATATGTTGGGATATATTAATGTACTGTCAGCCATTCTTGTATATATTGTATATATTATGAAAGATAGTGAAATGAAATTTCGATGCCATATGTCATTGTTGGTTCTGTGGTGGTGAATGTTGTTTCAATGTCATATATGATAGCAATGCGAAAATTTTTTTCTGATTTTTATCAATATAATACGATCACTTGTGAATGAAATAGTGTGAATACGATGTAAATGGGTGTCCGGATCCGAGGGTGTCACAACAACCCATATCATGGAGGAACACCAAGCCCCCGAACAGATATAGATCATCACACGATGAGAGATCATTTGACGTCTTCCCAGAATATTTTCATGCCCCTCCTCTTGAACCTCCTTTTCAGGCACATACACGTCTATCATATGGTTACAATGGGTATGGATATAGTAGCTGCAACATTGAGAACTACAAAGGTAGCCAACCCGAGCAGAGTCAGGGCAACTATTTTGGTAATGACAGTTATGGTTTCTTCCCCGACTAATATACGGTTGCGACTCCTCCTCTGTAGAGATCGTCTCCTACTCCATCATCGTCATCACAAGGATCTAAAGCTAGCACTTCACAGCCTCATTGTACCCCTCGTGATACCATATCCAGTGCTGTTGATCCTCATCTCAAGATACTCATAGGCATCGATGACCATCAGTACATGCAGTATGTGATGGATTACAAAGCTATATACTTGTACATGACATGGAAGAACTAATGCGAGTTCATTGACTCTGCGATCCGCTATGAGAGACAACAAGAAAGGGGTCGATACAAATCCACAACAAAACTCTTGATTCTGAACCGAAATCATGATCATGTAATATCTTTTATTACATTAATCACTAATGTGCATGTTGTCATTTATTTTTGTGAATATATGTTTTTTACTTGTTGTAAGATAGTTATTAACAAAGATATATTCGATATGATCGACATGTGTGATTCTGATATAAGGGTCATAGTCATAGATGAATGATATGTGTGCTATACATCTATATGTATTGTTTGAAGAACTTAGATGAACTCCCTTTTCAACATATATTAGTCAACAATTAGGATTAACGGTGATATGACTGATATGTACAAAATAAAGGGTATAGATGAGCGATATGTGTAATATAAGTGTATATTATAAGTTATTTATTGTTCAAATTACTTGGATGATCTTAATTTACATAAAATTTGAAAAACAAAAGGGCTTTTTTGAGCTATTTCGAGTTTCCCACCGAAATAGTCGAAAGTTCCCTTTTCCGGGTGACCGAAACGAGATCAAAATCAAGATTTCGAACCCTGCATCGAGCTGATATAGGGGCTAATCCCGTGTCACTACAACAGAAAGAAGAATACGCTATGTAGAATGCCTAGCTACCGGGAAAAAGGTATCATGATAGTCCATCCCATATGTCTGGGTGAACCCACGTGCAATAAGTTTCGCCATGTATCGATCTATGATGCCATTTTCTCGGTGCTTTGTTGCAAGAACCCACTTGCAGCCAACAAAATGCTCGTGTAAGAGTTGTAACAATGCTCCAAGTCCCATACTACTGTAGTGCGGTCATCTCCTCTTCCATGGCAAGATGACACTAACTATCCTATATGGCCTCCTATTATGTTTGTGGTATGTTCATCACTGATAGTGCAACAACAAATTTCCTGAAATCCTATGAGAGTCAGTCCAAAGAAACATGGGTTGCAAGGGGATATGCAGCACAAGTACGTCTCTGCTTCCATAGAGCAATGGGCATATCTAGATCATATGTCATCTCCTAAACATGTAAACTACCCTCCTGAAAGGATACCTGCTTATCCTATAAAGAGTCATGTTACATAGACAACTCAATAGTGCCATCAGTAGAAACAATGTGCTCATTACATACCTGAGGCATGTTGGGTGAGGGGGAAGGTCCATGAGCAGAGGGATAGTGTGAGACCTGTAAGTAAGCATGTGTGGCAAAAACTGGATCAAGATACTGGGTGGTAGTCCAGAGGCAGCCAAAGGAGCATGTGTACGTACTGGAGGTGGTGGTAGTGGAGGTGGTGGAAGTGATGGTGGTGGTACAGGAGTACGAGGAGGCACATATTCCTCCTCACTCGAGTTGACATGAGTCATTCTATCGCCTATAGGAGAAATACATTACAGACTCGAAGATGACATTAGCATTAACAAAGTATTTTTATTTAAGCGGATCAAGACAACGATACCCCTTATAGGTACGAGAGTATCCTACAAAGATATGCTTGACAATTCGAGGGGAAAGCTCATCACAACCAAACATTAGGTTATGAACAAAGGTAACACAACCAAACAATCGGGGTGTAAGAGACAACAAGTCCTTCTCAGGAAACACAATCGAAAAAGGAAAATTTTCTTCGAAAATAGAAGATGGCATGAGATTCACCAAGTAGCAAGCAGTGAGAAACACATCACCCCAGAAAGAATGAGTAGCACAACTCTGGATCAAAAGGGTCCAGGTCGCATCAAGTAAATGACGGTGTTCGCATTTGGTAATACCGTTATGTAAGGATGTGTAGGCACACGATGTCCAGTGTACAATGCCTAGAGATATGAGAAATTCAGATAGTTGTAATGTGTAGAATTCTAAAGAATTACCAAAGCGTAAAAACTTGACAGTAGTAGAGAAAATATTCTTTATTTCATTAATAAAAGATTTAATAACAGACTAAGCTTCAAACTAGTTTTCAACAGAAAGATCCAAGAAGATCTATAGTAGTAATTTCTAGTCATCATCAGCAATAAGATAAAAACGATGTCCTCGATGAGCAGGAGAATAAGTGGGACCCCAAATATCTAAGTGAATAATCTCAAATAACCGAGTAGTGCTATGTCCTTAACGACCAGGAAAAGAAGTGTGGTGATCATGGTTTAAAAAAACTAGCCTCTAGGCGGTAGAGGCGTATGCCTCGAGGGGAGGCGGTCTAATTTAGCCTCGAGGTGTGCGCCTCGATCCAGCACAGTGAGGCGTGCGCCTCAGGTGATCAAGGCGTAGCCTCAGCTTATAAATGTCTCATTGTTTAGGATAATGATTATACAAGATAAATGACTAAATCTAATATTTCATTCGTGTCCATAGCTCCATATTTACTATTAATTGTGTCCAACTATTTCGACAAACTCTTACTATTTCACTCTTAGTACATGAATTCATAAATATCAAATCCAATAATACTCGTAAAATCAAAGAGCATTGCAATGTATCAAGCAAAACGAAATGGATAGGCTTCACAATTTCTCACACTATCATATAATATATACTAAATACATAACACAAATTTCTTCAACTATATTTAATCGTACTTTTAATTAGAACAATATTTCAAAGATTTGCTTGAAATGGATAGGATTCACAGTTTCTCATGCGGCTATATATTATATGTTAGACACGTAACTTAAATTTCTTCAACATATATTTAATTGTATTTTTTAATTATAACAACATTTCAAAGATTTGCTTGAAATAGATATGATTCACGGTTTCTCATGTGGTTATATATTATATGTTAGACACAACATAAATTTCGTCATTGTATTACAACAATATTTCAAAGATAAATATGTATTGTTTAATTATTTCACAACATTTATTGACAATGAATTCCTTTTCGATTGGATGAAAATGTGAAGAAAGAGATATGATGTTGTTCTATCATATTTTTAGGGTTCTAATCTCTATTAGTTCATCATATATTATAGGCTTAAGTATTATATGTTGGGCAGAGAACATATAATTACATTGACATATATATATATAATTATAGTTTTATGTATATTTTTCTCTATAAATGGAGGCTTACGCCTCAATCGCCTAGAGGCTACACCTCGCCTCAATTCCAA
Source organism: Ottelia alismoides (assembly GCA_037367405.1). Taxonomy (NCBI): domain Eukaryota; kingdom Viridiplantae; phylum Streptophyta; class Magnoliopsida; order Alismatales; family Hydrocharitaceae; genus Ottelia; species Ottelia alismoides. Next base: position 845,113 of record JAZKJV010001148.1, on the reverse strand, counting down.
TGAAAACACCTCGTTCCGCCTTTCGTTCTTTTCAAACCTTGGTGATAATGCTTCCTAAGCTGACAAGCCTTGCATTGGAAGAAAGATTACGGAGAAATCTGTGGGAGGACATGACACATCTTCAGTAGAGGAAGGTATCCAAACTGAAGTTACCGCAATTATGGTGAGATTGGTCCGGTATGAATACTAGAGGCATCGACATGAGGAGGTTGGACCACTCTATAGAACTCTGTTTCTTGCGACTATATCCAATCACCCTGCCCGTGAGTATGTCCTGAAATACACCAGAGGAGGGATTTAAAATAGCACGACAATGCAAATCCTTCATAATCTGACTAATTGAAAGCAAGTTTGTTTTAAAGTCAAGAGCATATAAAGCATTCTGCAGGTAAATGGATGGTGTCAAATGCATCTCCCCATATCATGTGATGAGTAAGTAAACCCCATTTCCAATAATGACCCATCTACCATAAGGTATGGATTCGTAAGAACTAAATTGTGCTATGTCGCCACACATATGGTGAGAAGCAGTAGAGTCCATAATCCACTCTGTCATATTGGCATGTTACAACTGATAAAACATATGAAATAGGAGTTCGAAGATGCTCTAACTATTGTTGCGACGTCCGAGGAACCTGTAGTAGTGCCGAAAATAGAAGTCATTATTTCCCTCATATGGAAGACAATATCATCAACGCATGGATCTGCTTGAGGATCCGAAGTATCGGGAGGCTCAATCTTCTCTCTAACATGAGCGATCTGGTATCCATACTTCTAATGCCATAATTCTAATGGCATGTGTCCTCAAAGTGATCTGGATGACAACAGTAGGTGCAGGGACCATGACGTCGTCCACCTCCTCTGCTACGTAGACCATGCCCTCTGAACTGAGTAAAACATCCTCTGACACGAGATGCAACCATCGATGAGGAGGTTCATGTGGTGGCAGCAGGTGGGATGAGAAGCCTACTAAGACAAATGTAGGTCCCCTTCATTGGAGCCTTGGAGGTATTGTCACACCTATAAGAAGTTGTGTGTGCGTCCTCATACTTCGGATCCAGGGCTGTCAACAAAACTCCAGCCATTGTGGAGTTCCTGTATGCCACCAATTGCTCCGTGGAAGTGGTAACAAGCATGAAGTTGTGAACTTCTCAAACGAGCTTCGAAGAGAAGATTAAAAAATATACAAAGGACAGTCATTCTGTTTGCTCGTGCATATATCAAACTAGAGCTGAAGGATTTTGACCTCATTCTTCGCTTGTACATATGTAGCTGCCAGAAGATCCTACATCACCTTTGCGGTGGACCAGTTCACAATATCATTGGCACTCGTTGTATTGAGACTCCTAGACATGGTTCAAAAAAACTAGCCTCGAGGCGGTCGAGGCGTACGCCTCGAGGCAAGGCGGTCCAATTTAGCCTCGAGGCGTGCGCCTCAATCCAGCCTAGTGAGGCGTATGCCTCAGATGACCGAGGTGTAGCCTCGAGGCATTCTGCCTGGAGGCTGTCGAGGCATTTTGGCTTTTTGAAGTATTTTTTAATGATCTTAATGATTTTCTTGATAGTTTGAGAAGCTTATGAACGTCTCATTGTTTAGGATAATGATTATACAAGATAAATGACTAAATCTAATGTTTCTTTCATGTCCATAACTTCATATTTACTATTGATGTGTCCAACTATTTCGACAAACTCTTACTATTTCACTCTTAATACATGAATTCATAAATATCAAATCCAATAATACTCGTAAAATCAACGAGCATTGCAATATATCAAGCAAAAAGAAATGGATAGGCTTCACAATTTCTTATACTATCATATATTACATACTAGATATATAACATAAATTTCTTCGACTATATTTAATCGTACTTTTAATTAGAACAATATTTCAAAGATTTCCTTGAAATGGATATGATTCACAGTTTCTCATGTGGCTATATATATTATATGTTAGACACGTAACTTAAATTTCTTCAACGTATATCTAATCGTATTTTTAATTACAACAACATTTCAAAGATTTGCTCGGAATGGATATGATTCAGGGTTTCTCATATGGTTATATATTATATGTTAGACATAACAAAAAATTCATCAACGTATATTTAATCGTACTTTTAATTACAACAATATCTCAAAGATACATATGTATTATTTAATTATTTCACGCATTTATTGACAATGAATTCCTTTTTGATTAGATAAAAATGTAAAGAAAGGGATATGGTGTTATTCTATCTTATATTTTAGGGTTCGAATCTCTATTATTTCATCATACATTATAGTCTTAAGTATTATATGTAGGGGAGAGAACATATAATTAGATTGACATATATATAATTATAGTTTTATGCATATTTTTCTTTATAAATTGAGGTTTACGCCTCGACCGCCTCGAGGCTACGTCTCGCCTCGATTCTAATGAAAATGCCTCGTTCCGTATTTCATTTTTTCAAACCTTGTTCCCAGAGAGACAACCACGAGCATACGATTATCATGCTTCCATGAAGCATTGTCCCCAATCTTGTCCATCGATTCAGGCTCTATCGAAATGTGCTCCTTGTTATTGCAGTGCATAAGGGTCATAAACCACATGGACTACAACTCGTAGTTGGTCACATCCATCTTTACAATGGAATTGGATCCCATGAAGTCACTGGACGAAGAAGCATGATGGCTGGGGATGGCAGGGAAGGGATGTCTCGTGGATCTCAGACATTCAAGCGAGCTCCCCAGATCAAAATTTTACGGAGGTAGAGACCAAAATGCTTTATTCCAATTAAACATTGATGGGGCCCTGGGACGGATGGTTTCCCCATTCGCTTCTACAGGGAGTTCTGGGAGATGATCAAGAATGATGTTATGGATGTGCTCCGCGAGTTTCGTACTGGAAAGTAGGGGTTTGAAAAGCTGAATAAAATCCTTCTTTTTTGCTGCCAAGGAGGGAGATTCCCACCAGGGTGGGGGACTATAGGCCTATAACACTCTACAACATAGTTTATCTCATCATTGCAAAGATTCTTGTTAACCAACTTTGGGGAGTACTACCTACCAATCATTACTCCAGAACAAATGACCTTTATGTCTAGGAGATTCATGCAAGACGGGTCGGTGATGGCGTCTGAAATGATATCAGATTGGAGGAGTAACAAGACCAAAGGCCTGCTTTGAAAAGTCAATTTTGCTAAGGCATATGGTTGTGTTAACTAGTGTTTCCTTTGAATTTCTTTAGAGAGGAGGGGTTTCCTAAGCTGTAGATAGCATGGATTAAGCGGTGCATCATGATGGCCTCTTATGTTGTGCTCACCAATGGAAGGCCAAAAGGGGGGTTTTTCCATGGTATTAAAAAACACGCCTCGAGGGGTCGAGGCGGGCCTTTTTAGCCTCGAGGCATGCGCCTCGACCTTGTCCAGTGAGGTGTGCGCCTCAAGTGGCTGAGGCGTAGCCTCGAGGCGTTCCTCCTTGAGGCGGTCGAGGCATTTTCTAGGGCATTTTTATTTTTTAAAGATTTTTTTATGATTTTATAGTTTACATGGTGGTTTGAGAAGCTTATAAATATATACTTGTTTAGGATAATGATTATACAAGTTAATGCCTAAATCTGAACCTTCTTTCATACCCATAATTCCATATTTACTATTAGTTATGTGTAAGTTCATCAAACTGCTTCATATTTACTATTAATTATTAGTAACTATTAATTTATGCAAGATGAATGCTTAAATTTGATCATTTTCATATTCATATTTACCACTAACATGCCAAATTATTCTAGTGAACTCTTACTATTACATCCTTAAACATATAAAAAAGAGTATACGAATTCGAATACTCATATAAGAAAAAAATTTGGGATGGGGGTGCTGCCCCCTACACACTACAAGGGGGGCCCAACCGTACTGGTAGGGTATGGTGGCACAAGGTATGGTGGCACAGCGAGACCCTCGTACTGGTAGGGTATGGTGGCACAGGGAGGACATCAGACTGTTCTTCAACTGGTTATAGTAGAACATATAGTTAGGATTCAAATCATATGATTCATATCAACAACTTGGATTTTTATAATGACAACTATAGCCAATCCCTTTTAGATAAAAAATTTAGTGATAGTTATAGCCACTGATTTTGTTTTGATTGGGTAAAAAGTTAGTAGAAAGGTTTATGGCATTGAGTCATTAACATATCCTTTTTTTCATGTTCTTATCTTAATAATATCATCATATATTACATTGTTATATACTTTATGTTTGTAAGATTATATTATTTCACCAATAAATATATTTATTATATATTTTATAATTATTTTTCTATACGCCTCGACCGTCTCGAGGCTACGCCTCACCTCGTTTCCAGGAAAAACGCCTCGTTCTGCCTTTCGTTTTTTCGAACCTTGGATTTTTCCAGCCTCAGAGGGGGGTTAGGTAGGGATACCCTCTTGACTCTTTGCTCTTCATCATTGTAGCGGATGCATTGGTAGTATTGATACGGTTGGCGATATTTACTGCTTGGTGTGGCATCTAAAGAAATGGAGATATCTCGATTCATATACTTCAGTATGCTGATGATACTATGATGTTTTTGGGGCGGATATGGATAAGATTCTACGAACATCGCGTATCATGGACATCTTCGAGGACATTTTGGGATTGCAATCAACAGAGAAAAGTTTGTGGTGGTACACTTTGGGATGTTGGAGCAGGAGGCACAAGCGATGACTATTTTGAGATGCTCAATTAGTAGTTTACCTATCATGTATTTGGGCTCCCTTCGGTAGCAGGACGGCTATGATCTTGTGATTGGAGACTCGTGATGGCAAGACTGAAAGGAAGATTAGCAAGATGGAAGGCAACTATGCTATTTGGGAGGGGAGAATCGGTCCTTTTGAAGGATGTCCTCTCTACCATCCCAAATTTATTCTGCTTCACGACAATGTTGTCAATAGGAGTTCGCTCAATGGGGGAGGCTCTGATGAGATGGCTTTTCTAGTCGGATGGGAAGTAAATAAAAAGGGGGTTCCACTTAGCTGATTAGGGCAAGATCGCAATTGCAAAGACGTAGGGAGGATTGAGTGTGGTGAGATTGGAGGAGATGAACAAGGCACTTATGGCAAAGTGGGTAGTTCATCTTTGGGGGAGTTCGGAGGACTTTCTTTGTCAACTCATGAGGAGGATATATGATTTATTGTTAGACATGTAAGCCCGGGGCAAATCATTTCTATGATAAATGTTATTGTAAATCTTTGATATATAAATAAAGGTTATTGTAGAGATATATATTTCATATTTATGTATTGTATATATATCTTTTGTTCTTCTATCCACTTTATGTAATTTGCCCATAGGTCTCTCCCTATATAAGAGAGCCTAGGGCCCAAGGAATAAACACCTGTTTCATTTTTCCCAACATGGTATCAGAGCGGCGATCCAAGATCGGATCTCCAAAACCCTAACCCTAAGCCCCACCCTCCACGCATCCCTCTCTTCTGTCACCTCCCCTCCACGTCGGCTGCTGCCCCGCCTTGCCCTCTCCATGCAGGACATCGTTTGGGCCCCGCAGCTGCCTCCTGCCAGTGCCTGCGCCCGCAACTATCGTCCACCGCCTAGGCACATTTGTCGCCTAAGCTTGCAGTCACATCCCGCCGCCTAGGCACGCCTACCGCTTGAGCCCGCAATATGCCTCCATGCGATCCGCAGCGTGCCTCCACGCAGGCCGCTACCTGTACCGGCAGCTCTCCTGCACGCGGGCATCATAGTCGAGCCCTCTTTCTTGATGAGATAGGTTGCATGAGTCTACACATGCAACTGTATATATCTATGTCACTATAGACAAGCCCGTTTCTAGTCTTCAACCCTAGTCTTCTCGAGTCATCATGTCAGAAAGCAAGGTTGATATTCCCTCCACAAGCACCTTCAGAGGTCATGCCCCTATAGTAAAGATGGATGGTATGAACTGTGGATTATGCAATTCATGAGCATGATGAAGTCTACAGATATGAAACACATTCATACTGAGGAAGAACCGACTGAGAAGACTGGGGTTAACGTCTCATGGGAGGCGGATGATGCATATGCCAAAGTTTGACTTTCAAGCACTGTTGTAAAAGTCGGTCGACTAGGACGACTAGTCGGTCCGACTAATCAAGTGGGGGGGGGGTAGCCAACTGATAACCGCCTCCCACTACCCTAGTTAATTCGAGCAAATTAATGTTCAAATTAATTACTAATGTTCGTTCCAGTCGGATAATGAGAGCAGATCAAAAACCACTTTCAATTATATTCAAGTTAATCTCGAGCGGCAAATTTTTTTACTTGGAGGAAGTCCAAGGTCGAACTCAGGGAAGCAGCTGTCTCCTTAGGTGAATTTTTAGCAAATCTCCAATGTTCGATTTTCAGAGGGAATATTTTTGGTCTTTTTCGGTTTTTTATGCAAGACACATGCAAAATCAGGCCAGTTTTAAAGTTGAATCAGATAAGTGTTCAAATGATATACAAAAATGATGAAACTTGGCCAGATGATGAAATATGATGTAATTAAGCTACCCTAATTTTTTCAGAATTTTCTGACACTAAATGAATTAACTATGAATTAAAAAATGAATGTAGGGTGATTTTGACTAATTCAATTTTAATAAGTATCAAGTCACAATTTTTTTTGGGAATAAAAATTATCCTAGATAGATCTAAAGTTGAGGAATCCAGGAAAATTGTCAGACCTTAATTTTGATGTGAAATGAACCTATTAAAAATAAATTAATTCACCAAATGATTTATCTAGGCCTCGAAATGTGTGCAATTGGAATGAAATTTTTATGCAAGGTGAAGCTAAGTATTCTAGATCTAATGTGTTTTTTGGGAATTTTTGGAGTTACGGAGAAATTACTATTAATTAAAAGGTGAAATTGGGCAAAATATGACAAAAATGAACCAATTAATTAATAAATAAATCCACTGATATTACAAAATTATGGCACGTGTCACATAAAGAGGATGACAATGTAATCTACACAATGCAATTTTTAAAACTAAAAAATGAAATAAGATGAATGTCTAAATATGCATGCAAAGACAGGGGTATATATGCAATACAAGAATTAAAAATTGCTCAAAATAAAATATGCTGACAGGGACTATTATGCAATTACCTAGAATGCAGGGGGGTAGATGTAATTTCTCCACAGAAGCACATGCTCCTCACGTGGGGTCACTTTGTAGGGACTGAATTGTAATATCAGAAACCTTCCAGGGCCTCAGTGAAATTTTCCTAGGCCGAACGTGCTGATCACGTGAGGTGCCCTAGGCTCGGTGGACGTCGGAGGCTCGAGCTTGGCTCGGCTGCTTTGGAGGTTCGGATGGAGGCTCGAAGAAGCTTCGGGTGATCCGAGCCTAGAGGTCGGGGAAGAGGCTCGGATCGGGCGACGTGGCGCGATCTGGACCGTTGGATCAAGGATGTTCCAACGGTTGCTGGCTGATGAGGCGTGGCTGATTTGAGCCTGTCAGATCATCGATCGATCCAACGGTGAGGGGCTCGCTTCTGTTGATGGCGACGTGGTCGATTAGTGACCGTTGGATCTAGATTGATCCAACGACACCTGGAGCGCGATGAAGTGGTGATGTGGATGCATCTGGAATGTCGGATCCTCCTGATCCTACGGCTGCGGGACGTGGGCGACGTGGCTCAATGGGGACTGCTAGATCTAGAGGGATCCAATGGCCTTGGGCTACCTCGGATGATGGCGAGGCATGACTCTGACAGTTCGATCAAGATGATCAAACGGCTGTGGGATGTCGTCCCCAACGGCCCTCCGCCTCCTGCGGAGGAGAAGGCGGGGCTCCGGCGAAGCTGGGCTTGCTCCGCCCTATCCTCGAGCTGTCGGCGAGGGGCGCAGGGTACTGTGATGTAGCTCGGAAGATGCGAGGCGAGTTGGCGAAGCGTCCGGTGGCCTCAGTAGTGGAGGAGGTGCGCTGGAGCTCGGTGACAGAGAAGCTCGACGGGAGCTCCGACGAAGTTCCGACCAGTGACAACGAAGGTACCTGCAGGGGATTAGAGGGTAGCCGAAGCGTGCGCGTGCTCGTGGAGTTGTGCTGGGTGAAAGGCGAGGCCTGCGTAGCAGTGGGGGGTGTCCGGTGATCGAGCTCCGCCTAGGTGGCGGAGCTGGCGTCGGTGAAAGGTGAGGTACTGTGTTTGAGTAAAGTAATGGTAGTGCGAAGATCGGAGCTCCGTCGCGGAGCTCAGCGAGATGATGATGGAGCGAGAAAAGTATGGTAGAGGCCGAATTTAATCGGTGAAAAACCAAGAAAAGACAAGAAGAGATCAGGAGGTAAATGGAGGATGCTTCCTGGGGAATGGAGCTCGGGTCTGAGCTCCTAGTCGTCGCTCGAAGAACGGTAGATGATTCTGAGCTTGTGCAACCCACGGGGAAGGCTGCAGCACGACAGAGGCGGCCGTGGATCTCGCCGAAGAAGAAGCCTGTCTTCGCTCAAAGATACGCTCAATTGCTGTCACCAATAGATTGCTCTGAGATCAGAGAACCTCTCTGGAATGGAGCATGGGGAAGACAGTGGCCGGAGGCGGGTGATTTATCGGACAAGGGTGACAGTAGGGGTAGCTGGGAGGCGAAGTTCGTGGTAGTCGTGGGTTGATTCTGGTGGTAGTGATGGTGATTGAGGGAGCTGGCGAGGTTTAAGGAAGAATGGGCTCCATCGTGGTGGTGTTGGCGGTCGGAGAGGGTGGCTGGAGTGGGGGCGACGGGTTGGTGCAGTAGAGATCGTGGGAGAGAGGCTGACCGGAGGTAGGAGACGAAGTCCTAGCCGTTGGATCTTGCGATCCAACGGCTCAGATCAAAGCGCTAAGGAGTGGATTCGATTTGATCGAGGAAGATATGATGGAGGGTTGAGGATGAGCCACGTGTTGTTTGTAAGCGCGACACGAATGGACGGACGTGATGCGAAAGAGGCACAGATCAAATGGCCAAGGCGCGTGTTTAGAAGAAGCGGTTGTGATGGAATCGGGGGCGGCATGATCGAAGGGTCAGGATCTTGCCACGTGGAGCGAGTACGAATAGGTGCTGATGAAGGGCTAGGATGGAGTCTGGGGATTGATCGGGCGGCTGAGAGTTGGTGCGGAGATAACGGCTGAGGTGGATGGATGAAGGCTCGATCAAAGGGTGCACAAGGTGACACGTGGCAAGCTGTGGGAGAGGCACGAACGGGTGGATCAGATCTTAGATGGGATAAGATCAGACGGCTAGGAACATAAGCATGCATGGAGAAGGCTGAACCGTTGGATCAAAAGTAGATACAACGGCCAAAAATGCGTGCGGATGATGCAAAGGGGAGCGCGCTGCGTGGCGCAATCAGAGGGCGTCACGTGGCCAGCTGTGAGTGGTTGCGAGAAGAAATGAGATTAGAGAGAGAAGGAGGCCGAATTTGGAAAAACTCAAAACATGAAAGTTGTAGATCTTGATGAGATCTACAAGTTTCATGTTGACCAAAAATGGAGATGAGGTCAAGTATGATACAAAAATACAGGAATACAAACATACACATATATAGTACACATTGAGGCCCAAAAACCCAACTTCTTCCTGCGAACTCCGAATTGGATGAAATTAGTCTCATTTTAAAGGTCTCTGGATGTGTATTCATCTGAAAGTGAGTAGACCTATTTTGGAGTTAGTACAAGAGAACTATGGGCTTTTTATGGTCCAGGGATTCTAGGGCTTTATTGGATGTTCTAAAGGTGTATATATTATAAGGGAGGTGTTGTTTTATAGGTGGATATTTTACAAGTGATCTTGGCTTCTTATTAAATGCAAATGTGAATGCTAAAATGCAAATGTTATCAATGTATGCATGAATGTTACTTATGCAATATAAGTGGAAATATGCAGCTATTTACTCGGGAACAAAACTCCATTTTCAACTTTAAGAGTGATGAATCACAGATTCATCAACCCCCTATACTTAAACCTTGCTCGTCCCCGAGCAACTACAATGAAATGCAAAAGTGAAATGAGATTGGGTTCCATACCAAGGTCATGAACAAAAGTTGAAAATGGAGCTTGACTCGACCTTTGGATTAATTGTGTGGCGGAACCTTACTGGGACCTGAACTTAAGACCTAACAAACTTTAAGTTCCACAAGTCTTCTATTCAAGATGCCTCAACAGTCAGGTCAGAACAAATCCTCAAACGTAAATTTCTTATGACTATGATTCTTACTTGCACTGTGTAAGTGTAAAATAGCTCTCCACATCAGAAATGGCTCAGAACCAGCCTCCTCTAACAAGGTAACTCTAATTAACTGGTCCAGTAACTCTTTCCTCGAGGAGCGAGGTATTCCCTTCTAAGTTCAAGTGCGACGAGCTCAAGAGGAGGGGGTAGAGAAAAGAATGGACGGTAGCCAGTGTAGCTACCTATCCCGGGATGCCTGACCAGTGTAGCCAAGTCATCCAGTTGCAGACTTCTTGCTATTATACATACTCCGACAGGTATTTTATTTTTACTTGGACCTGTTTGATTTTTTTGGAGTTTTGCATTTTTTTTGAACTATATACAAGGTGCAGCATGTACATCAGGAGTTTTTCCTCTTGAGCCAGTAGACTATCCCTCTTTTGAAGCATTATTGCAACCCACAACGTCCCACCCTTAGACTTCAACACCACCAGTCTAGGTTGAGATGCACTACCCTCCCTAGAGGAGGACGGATGTTTCCACCCGTGTGCTACTCCAAGCTAAAGGATTCTACCTCCTCGCCACCTCATCAATGAAGAGCTACGTGCATTGTGCTTGTTCAAGTTAGGTCACTGTCTAAAAGAATCATGCGTGTGCACGAGATATTCTACTTAGACTAATCAAGATGACATGTGAACATAGGCTTGCAGACTCAAAGAATTAAGTCAATTGACCTGAGAAATCTTAACTCCAGTTCCTATAAGGTTCTTCTGAAATTAGGTTGATTAAGGTCAAATCCAGTCCATCCTCAATATCTACTCATAACTTGGGTCAGAACCCACTAGCTTTTCACCTTGCATATGCAAGATATGCAGATGAGGTGCAGATGACATGTTATGAAATGATTGGAATGCAAGACTCTTTTTCTTTTCAGATGCAGAGATGATGTGCAAGAGTAAATAAGAAGCCTTTATTTTCAACATTTTTTTGACACTCTGGTATACCTCCTATGATACAAGTATTTTATGAGTATTATACAGATTATACAAGTGTATTTTACAAAAAAATTCAATTGCTACCCACCACGTACATATTGCATACTATATACAAAAAAATACGCGAAAATACGCGAAAGTACGAGCTATGGGTAAAGTATATATGTAATATATACATGCTCCCCCCTATACTTAGCGTGTGCTATGTCCTCCGAGCACGAAAAGCTACTAAAAAGACATAGCTCGGGCTAAGCGTAGGAGAGCTAAAATTACAAAAAGTATAGAAATCGCTCCGCCCCCTATACTTAGGCTCTAGTAGCCTAAGTGTAGAAGAAGATCAAAAATGGGGCGGACGAGGGGAAGAAGGGAAATGGATGAATATATACAAGGTGGGCATCGGTCCCCCCTATACATAGGCTTTGGTCAGCCTAAGTATAGGACAGGAATGAGTACGAGAACCGATGTGATCTGGAGGATTTACAGAGAACAGACTCAGGTGGCTCACCCCCCCATACTTAGGATCTGGTCATCCTAAGTATAGTCCAAGATAGAGATAGATGAAGCTGGGATGAGTTACTAGAGTCGTGAGAGGAGAAAGGACAGAATGTACAGGAATGATGGTATATACAAGTGAGTCGGTCTGAATCTTTCAAGATGCTGCTGATGGCTGGAGCTCACTGCTGCAAGGTCTCCTATGCGGCTCGAGGTGTATCTGCTGAATCTATCTCGCGCATAAACACAATCTCCTCAACATGGACTAACTTCTCATTGGATTTGACGAAGTGTTTCAACAGTTGTCCATTCACAAGGGATGTCGGTGCGTCATTTGCGAGATCTGAGATCTCGACACATCCGCTATCATGCACCGCTCGGACAATGAATGGGCTCGTCCACTTGGATTTCAACTTGCCTTGGAAGGTCTTCAGCCTTGCATTAAACAACCATACCTTCTGTTCAGGAACAAAGGTCTTTCGTCTGATATATCTATCATGCCAACGCTTCACCTTATCCTTGTACACCAAACTGTTGTCATATGCACAGTTTCTGACTTCCACAAGCTCATTCAGATCCATTTCTCTCTGCTTCTGCCCAAGGTGTGTGTTCCAGTTGACCTTCTTAATTGCCCATTCTGATTTATGCACTAATTCTGCGGGCAAATGGCACGGCTTTCCGAATACCATTCGGAATGGGGAGGTTCCTAGCGGTGTCTTGTAAGCTGTCCTATAAGCCCATAGGACTTGATCCAAGATCTGAGACCAGTCCTTCCTGTCTAGGTGGACGAGCTTTTGTAATATAATCTTCACCTCCCGATTCGACACCTCAGCCATACCATTAGTTTGTGGGTGGTAAGGGATAGCGACACGACGTTCGATGCCGTAGTCCTTTAGGAGTCTCTTCACCTCCCGATTTACAAAGTGGCTACCCCCATCTGATATCATCATTTTGGGAATCCCGAACCTAGAGATGATATGATCTCTGATGAATTTACAGATAGTTCTGCTGTCTGCGGTTCGGGTTCGGATAGCTTCCACCCATCTGGATAGATAATCTACCGCAAGAAGGATGTATTCAAACCCATGGCTAAGAGGGAATGGGCCCATGAAGTCGATGCCCCAGGCGTCAAAGACATCACAAATGATGACAGGCTGCATTGGCATCTCATCCTTGGGACCAACGGTTCCTCCCATTCTCTGGCATACTGGACATGACTTCGCAAAGGTGATAGCATCACGAAATAGAGTCGGCCAGTAAAAGCCACACTGAAGTACCTTCCATGCGGTCCTCTTCCCGGAGTGGTGTCCTCCTGCCTCCAAGCTGTGGCATAAAGAAAGGACACTCTGATATTCCTCCTGAGGAATACACCATCTCCAGACACAATCCGGTCCTTTGAAGAAAAGGATCGGATCCTCCCAATGGTAGTGTCTAGCATCCGACTTAAGTCGGTCAATGTGGATCTTGGGCCAACCCTCGGGAACCTTCTTGGAGACAAGATAATTCACGATGTTGGCATACCATGGAAGTGAGTCAATAACAAAAATTGACTCGTCAGGGAAGGAGTCTCGAATTGGTGAATCCTCGGAAGTATTGAGAACTTCGAGACGAGAGAGAGGATCGGCTACTACATTCTTCTTTCCAGATTTATCACGAATATCCAAATCAAATTCCTGGATAAGTAAAATCCACCGAAGAAGACGCGCCTTCGCATCCTTCTTCTCCATCAAATACCGTAGAGCCGTGTGGTCAGTGAACACGATAACCTTGGATCCAATTAAATGAGATCTGAACATCTCCAAGGCAAACACTACAGCAAGCATCTCCTTATCCGTACTGCATAGTTACGCTGAGTGGTATCAAGCACTTTGCTTGCGTAGTGTATGGCAAACGGGACGCCATCCCTTCTCTGTCCTAACACAGCCCCAACAACAAAGTCTGAGGCATCCGTCATGATCTCAAAAGGTAGAGACCAATCTGGGGCTTGTAGGATAGGTACGTCCATGATCATTCCTTGCAATAGCTTAAAGGCCTCAAGACATTTGTGATCAACAACAAACTCCATGTCTTTACGTAAAAGCTCTGTTAGCGATCGGACAATCTTAGAAAAATCCTTAATGAATCTCCGATAAAATCCAACATGCCCGAGGAACGACCGCAACTATTTGATGTTGGTTGGTGGGTACAGTCGTCTGATCACATGCACCTTGGTGGGGTCAACCTCCATTCCTCTCTTGGAGATGACGTGCCCCAACACAATGTCCTCCATCACCATGAAGTGACTTTTCTCGCAGGAGAGCACCAGATTAACCTCACAACATCGTTTGAGGACTCGATCCAGATTCCTAAGACAGGAATTGAAGGAATCACCGTGGACCGAGAAGTCGTCCATGAAGACTTCCAGGAACTCACCGACCATTTCAGCGAATACAACAATCATGCACCTTTGAAAAGTACCCAGAGCATTGCATAACCCAAAGGGCATGCGCCTGAAAGCATAGGTACCAAAGGGGCATGTGAATGTGGTCTTCTCTTGGTCCTCAGGAGCTATGGCTACTTGATTGTAGCCCGAGAACCCATCCAAGAAACAGAAGAATTCTTTCCTCGCTAATCTCTCTAGGATCTGATCAATGAATGGCAGGGGGAAATGATCCTTCTTCATCGCGGCATTCAAGCATCTGTAATCCACACAGACGCGCCACGACGTGGGCACTCGCGTCACGATCTCCTCTCCGTCCTCATTGGTGGTCGTCTGAATTCCTGACTTTTTCGGTACCACATGAATCAGGGCCACCCATTTCGAGTTGGAGATGGGATAAATAAAACCCGCGTTGCACCATTTCTCTATCTCCTTCTTCACTACCTCTCGCAAATTTGGATTCAAACGGCGTTGGAATTCACAAGAGGGTTTGGCTTCATTCTCCAAGTAGATATGGTACGAACACAGAGCGTGATTTATTCTATGGAGATCAGAAATGCTCCAGCATATTGCCTTGCGGTTTTTCTCCAGGAACTCTAACAAGCGAGATTCCTGCTCCTCGGTCAATCGCGAACTGATGATGATCGGAAATTTCTTTTCCTGACCCGCTAGGAAGGCGTATTTCAATGTTGTGGGTAAAGGCTTGAGCTCAGGTATGGTGTGATCGTTTAGGAAATCTGGCTCAATCGAATCTGGCTCGATGTTGTAAGTGGCTGGATCTTTCTCTGTAATAACTGCCACCAAGTTGTTCGGCTCTGGAGTCGGATCGTCAAAGGTCTCCATGCAATCGACAAAAGCCTCGTCCGACTCGTCATCCTCATCTTCCGATTGTCCTAAAGAGATAAGGACTGACAGGCCCAGCTGGGCCTCTAAGTCATCGAAGATGTAGGGTGATGCAGGTTCTGAGCTGTACTCGTCTCTGAGGACCTCGTAAACTGACTCATGCATGGGATCATCTCCGGAGGGGAGGGACTCATCGGTGCTGGCTGGGTTCTGCTTTCATGGCCCAACTATGTCTACATGATCGCAGTCTGCTTCGGCGGAAGAGCACTCGATGCTGGATTCGGAATCCGATCTCTGCCATATGGTCTGCTTCATCTCAAGTTCCTCATCTCCGCCTGAAGTTTGGAACTGGATCTTCCCGATCTTGTAATCAAATAAGGCTCCTACTGTCCTGAGGAAGGGCCTGCCTAAGATGATCTGGGAGTCTCTCCAATTACGAGGGGTTTCCATATCTAGGACAGTGAAGTCCACCATGTATTCCTGCCCCTAGACTTTGATTACAACATTCCTCAATTCTCCGTGGGACCTCTTGGTTGATTTATCAGCGAACTGCAGGAGGGCTCTAGATTTCCTAAGAGGTCCGAGATTAAGCCGCTCATAGAGGGCTGTAGGCATTAAGTTAATTGAGGAACCGTTATCTAGGAGAGTGCGTGCAAATGCGATGTCATCAACATGACTCACTACATAGTGTGCACCCATGTCTCTTCGTTTCCTTAGAAACGAGTTCTTTATTGCACAAGTCGTGGCTACAGATAGAACGTGTTTCTCAACACGGCTTTTGGTCTTCCTGCTAACCCTAGTAGGTGTGCATCTCACCTTAAGGTATTTATGAAATGCAGGAGTAATTTCCACGTACTTGTCAAAGGGGATTGTGACCTTGATATATTTGTTGTAGAACTCTGCCATCTCAGGGTCATCTTTTTGTATTTTTTTGAATTTCTTCTTTCCACCCGTAAGAGCTCGGGGGAAAGGGATTATTGACTCTAACTCATGTTCTGAAACTGATTTTTTTTCATTGAAAGCTAGAACTGAGTTTTGTACACGACTCGGACTCTGAAACAGACTCGAACTCTGACTAGGACTAAAAGAAACATGCTGGGGCGAAACCGGTGATGCATCTTCCGCTTCTTCTGGACGGTCCTCCTCAGATGGAGGTGCGGGCTCTTCATCAGTTTCGTCGGACTCACTAATGATGCGGGTTTGCTGCTTCGAGGACCCAGAAGTCCTCTTCTTCTGTCGGTGGTGGTGATGGTGGTGCTGCTCCTCTTCTTCCTCCAAGTTCTCCTCAGGTAGAGACTTGGTGGCTCCTTCCTTCGGTGCTCATGCCCGATCAGGTACGATCACGGTCCTTCCGCTCCTGAGGGACATATGATTTATATTATCATACGAAAGGATCTCATGTTCAGATAAAGACTTATATGAATAATATACCTGATCACGTAGTCGGTTCTGGCCTTGATTTAGGCTGTTCGGATTGGCCTGAACCTAGGCGGGAATCGGGGTTTTTGGCGCCATTTGTTGGTCCTAAGTACGAGAAACGCGATTCAGATTGGTTCTCATATCCAGATAGTCATTCTGGATCTGTTGGACCCTATCAGACAGGGTTTGGAACGCCAAGGTGAGGAACTCCAATCGGTGGGCTGAGCTGGCTGGTGATGCTGTCTTGCAGACGAGGTTATGTACTGGCCCTGCTGACCATGCCGATACTGCTGATGCTGATGGGACGGACCTTGCTGGAATGCGCGATGCTGCTGTTGGTGCTGCTGAGGCTGGTACCCTTGTTCGGGCTTGGACTGAACAAAGCGCGGTGCAGGGACTGGTCTGGTTTCTTGGTAAGATGGGGGTGGTCGGTGAGGCTGACCATTCCCCATCTCCGACTGTCTGACGATGGGGTCACGGCTATACCATAGCCCATTGATTTCGAACACCTGCGGAGGCTCCTCGTATCCGGTCTCCACTTCTGGGGGTGCATGCTGGTCCTGCTGGGTGTAAGTCTGATCCCAGCCACTCTGAGGCCCCGATGCCTGTTCCTGTACAAGGTGGACTCGATGTACAGGTACAAGTGGTGCAGAAGGGGCATGTATCTTTATCTTAGCTACCTTTTCAGAAAGTTCCTAAACTTGCTTCGGTAGACGTGAGAGAAACTCAAGGTCAGTGACCCTCTTGTGGATCTGCTCGACCATGGTTAACTTATTAGCAATCATCCCCATGCTGGGAATGAGGCCTTCTGTCAGATCCTCTACAGTCCTCCGGGTTGTCTCATTGGATAAGATTGAGGGAGACTTGCGTCCTGCCGATTTCTGCCATCTGCTCTAGTATCTTCCATACAACATTCTCATTTTTATTCAGATAGCTTCCTCCACAGGCGGCACTTACTAACCCCTGCATCTCTGTGGTTAAACCACAAAACAAGGTATGGACTAAGATCGCCTTAGAAATGCCGTGGTAGGGACATTTCTGAACTAGGTCATTAAGCCTATCCCAGGCATCATGGAATGGTTCGCTGGGTCCCTGGGAGAAACTAACGATTTTTGTTCTCATTTGGTTAGTCCTACTGAGAGGGTAGAACTTCTTCAGGAATAAGTCCTTGAACTGCATCCAAGTTGTACATCTCACCCCTAGGTTCTTCAGCCAATGTGCTGCCTTATCTCCTAAGGCAAAAGGGGTGGCCCTCAGTCGAATGTAATCTTGCCCAACCCTAGGATGGCTAAGGTTGTTGCAGACCAGCTCAAAGTCTCGGAGGAAGGCATATGGTTCTTCATGGGCATTTCCGTTGAACTTTGGTAGCAGGCTAAGGAAGTGGGGCTTGAGTTCAAATGCTTCGGCGAGAACCGATGCTGCCAACCAACTTTGTATTTCATTCTCTGCTGGGTTATAGGAATCAACCATTGGTCGGTCGATTCCTCCTGCCGCAACAATTTGTCCCATTCTTGCTGTAAGATCCGCATTCGTTTGTTCGGCTTGGGCGAGGCGAGCCAATACTTGCTGGAGTGGATCATCTTGGTTTCTCTCATCTGGGGGTTGCTTTGGTGGCATCTTGTCCTCTAGTCTTGGGAAATGGAAATGATCTGGATTAGAGGATAACTCAAGGAAGGGTTTCTTACCGAGGCGATGGTCTTCCTCGGTAAGCTCAGAGGAGAGGAGAGGGTTGGTTATAGAGTAACCGCCCTGGGTGTGAGGGATCCAGAACACAAGAGGGTCATGAGTCCTGGGTGGTCCAAGGTGCGTTTGGGCCTGTGAAGATGTTTTTGTGGGGGGCTCAAAGAGAGATTGGCAAATAATGTGTCGATATCCCCCCAGTCATTCATCTTGAAGTGTCGAGAAGAGTCGGGAGTTCTAAGTGAAGATAGGATTTTACTCCTACCTGAAGCAAGCAATTCAATCCAAGACCCTGGGTTCACACTCAACACAGTGAAGGACTCGAAACCGAGTCCAATTAATCTTGTTACTTTTAAGTGTGATTTTTCAAGCAAGATAGCAAGGATTTACGCGACCTATAGGGAAGTCGGCTCAAAGCTGGATGCGTCTTCCCTGTTTAACCTGTTTCCTAAGATACCGCCGGTCCTTCCTTTCTTCGCTCCTATCCCAAGTTGAGGACTCAAAGACCATGCCCCTATCTACCTGCAAGCAGGTGGAGGCTGACAAGGCTGGGACTTCGCCCCGAAGGGTTACTAGCAACTTGTCGCGAAGTACCGCTGGTTCACCCCTGACTACCCGCGAACAGGCAGAGGCTACTTGGTACTAGTCAGTGAATCTGAAAGTATCAAACTTGTGATATTTGCTAGGATCAGTTGGCCCGTGATATGGAAGGCGGGGATTTGGGCTCTGCCTTAAGGTGTTCACATACACTCAAGTACCCTCACTCAGCCTGAAAACAAGGTCGGGAATTAGTCTCCCGCAAACAATTTGTTTTCCAATTTTATCGATTTTTTTGGTCAGTAATGTTAGCAGTCTCGGTTTTAAGTTAAGTTCCCACTTGTTAGTCCAACCACACAGCACGCCTATCGTCCAATCCCAATTTCCATCTAATTTAAGTGTGAAAAATGAGGGGGAAATCGAGAAAAGTCGATGCATGAAAAATGATGATGCGCATGCTGAGTTAAGAAGACTTACAGTGATCCCTTCGCTTTTATGCAGGATGCAGAACAAAATTGAAATTTACACTACATGCAAATGCAGACGACAAAATCCACTCCTAGACAAGCAGTTCTATTAGCGAGTGAAGAACAGGTTGATTTGACTAGATCTGCGATCTAGGTGCGTCTTTTAAGTGTATGTGTGGTCCTAAAAATTACGAGCACAAGCAATTCCTAAAGTGGCTCGAGGAGCCGCTAGTGCAAGCCGAAATTACAATTCAAACCACACAGCACACGGAGACACGGTTCCACTATTTTTACACACGCGAGAACCCAATTGGGATCTCCTGGAAATGATGCGAAGAAAAATGAGAAATACAAGTCCTCTCAAATCACTCAAACAAATTAAAATGCAGGTTCCTCGAAGCATCTTCGACTTGTCATCCCTCACACAAGAACAAGTTGAGGTCAAATAGAGAACGGCACAAAAATGTAAAAATTTAAAAGACAGGGAAATATTCACAAGAAAACCGGGGGTCAGATTACCCGGGGATAGAAAATCAAACAATCAGAATTTCACTACAAATTAACCTAAGCCGTGCCTCCCCGGCAACGGCGCCATTTTGATAATCGCCACCTACTACCCTTGTTAATTCAAGCAA
The DNA here is from genome assembly GCA_037367405.1 of Ottelia alismoides. NCBI lineage: Eukaryota > Viridiplantae > Streptophyta > Magnoliopsida > Alismatales > Hydrocharitaceae > Ottelia > Ottelia alismoides. The sequence goes on along the minus strand of JAZKJV010001148.1, from coordinate 825,448 downwards.
AATTAATGTTCAAATTAATTACTAATGTTCGTTGCAGTCGGATAATGAAAGCAGATCAAAAACCACTTTCAATTATATTCAAGTTAATCTCGAGCGGCAAATTTTTTTACTTGGTGGAAGTCCAAGGTCAAACTCAGGGAGGCAGCTGTCTCCTTAGGTGAATTTTTAGCAATCTCCAATGTTCGATTTTTAGAGGGAATATTTTTGGTCTTTTTCGGTTTTTAATGCAACACACATGCAAAATCAGGTCAGTTTTAAATTTAAATAAGATAAGTGTTCAAATGAAGTCCAAAAATGATGAAACTTGGCCAGATGATGAAATATGATGTAATTAAGCTACTCTAATATTTTTAGAATTTTCTGACACTAAGTGCATTAACTATGAATTAAAAAATGAATACAGGGTGATTTTGACTAATTTAATTTTAGTAAGTATCAAATCACAATTTTTTTAGGAATAAAAATTATCCTAGATAGATTTAAAGATAAGGAATCTAGGAAAATTGTCAAACCTTAATTTTGATGTGAAATGAAACTATTAAAAATAAATTAAGGAATTCACCAAATGATTTATTTAGGCCTCGAAATGCATGCAATTGGGATGAAATTTTTATGCAAGGTGAAGCTAAGTATCCTAGATCTAATGTGATTTTTTCGGGAATTTTTAGAGTTACAGAGAAATTACTATTAATTAAAAGGTGAAATTGGGCAAATATGACAAAAATGGACCAATTAATTAATAAATAATTCCACTGATGATATTACAAAATTATGGCACGTGTCACATAAAGAGGAGGACAATGTAAGCTACACAATGCAATTTTTAAAACTCAAAAAATGAATTAAGATGAATGCCTAAATATGCGTGCAAAGATAGGGGTATAAATGCAATACAGGAATTAAAAATTGCTCAAAATAAAATATGTTGACATGGACTATTATGCAATTACCTAGAATGCAGGGGGTAGAGGCAACGTGCTCCTCACGTGGGGTCGCTTCGCAGGTATTTAATTGTAATATCAGAAACCTTCCGGGGCCTCAGTGAAATTTGCCCAGGCCGCACGTGCTGATCACGTGAGGTGCCCTAGGCTCAGTGGACGTCGGAGGCTCAGGCTTGGCTCGGCTGCTCTGGAGGTTCGGATGGAGGCTCGGAGAAGCTTCGGGTGATCGAGCCTAGAGGTCGGGGAAGAGGCTCGAATTGGGCGACGTGGCGCGATCTGGGCCATTGGATCAAGGATGATCCAATAGTTGCTGGCTGATGACATGTGGCTTGTCTGAGCCCGTCAGATCATCGATCGATCCAACGGTGAGGGGCTCACTCCTGCTGATGGCGACATGGTCGATTAGTGACCGTTGGATCTAGATTGATCCAACGGCACCTGGAGCACGATGAAGCGGTGATGTGGATGCGTCTAGAACATCGGATCCTCCTGATCCTACAGCTGCGGGATGTGGGAGACGTGGCTCAATGGGGACCGCTAGATCTAGAGGGATCCAACAGCCTTGGGCTGCTCCGGATGATGGCGACGTGGCATGACTCTGACCGTTCGATCAAGATGATCGAACGGTTGTGGGATGTCGTCCCCAACAGCCCTCCGCCTCCTGCGGAGGAGAAGGCGGGCTCCGGCGAAGCTGGGCTTGCTCTGCCCTGTCCTCCAGCCGTTGGCGAGGGGCGCGGGGGACAGTGACGTAGCTCGAAAGATGCGGGGCGAGTTGGCGAATCATCCGGTGTCCTCAGGAGTGGAGGAGGTGCGCTGGAGCTCGGTGACAGAGAAGCTCGAAGGGAGCTCCGACGAATTTCCGACCAGTGACAGTGAAGGTACCTGCAGGGGATTAGAGGGTAGCCGAAGCATGCGCGTGCTCGTGGAGTTGTGCTGGGTGAAAGGCGAGGCCTGCATAGCAGTGGGGGGTGTCCGGTGATCGAGCTCCACCTAGGTGGCGGAGCTGGCGTCGGTAAAAGGTGGCGTACTGTGTTTGAGGAAAGTAATGGTAGTGCGAAGATCGGAGCTCCGTCGCGGAGCTCGGTGAGAAGATGATGGAGCGAGAAAACAATGGTGGAGGGCGAATTTAATCGACGAAAAACCAAGAAAAGATAAGAAGAGATCGGGAGGGAAATGGAGGATTCTACCTGGGGAATGGAGCTCGGGTCTAAGCTCCTGGTCGTCGCTCGAAGAACGGTAGATGATTCTGAGCTCGTGTATCCCACGGGGAAGGCTGCAGCACGGTGGAGGCGGCCGTGGATCTCGCCGGAGAAGAAGCCTGTCTTCGCTCGAAGATACGCTCAATTGCTGTCACCAATAGATTGGTCTGAGCTCAGGGAACCTCTCTGGAATGGCGGATGGGGAAGACAGTGGCCGGAGGCAGGTGATTTATAGGACAAGGGTGACGGCAGGGATAGCTGCGAGGCGAAGTTCGTGGTAGTCGTGGGTCGATTCTGGTGGTAGTCATTGTGATTGAGGGAGCTGGCGATGTCTAAGGAAGAATGGGCTCCATCGGGGTGGTGTTGGCGGTCGGAGAGGGTGGCTGGAGTGGGTCCGAGAATAGAAAGAGGGCGACGGGTCGGCGCAATGGAGATCGTGGGAGAGAGGCCGACCGGAGGTAGGAGACGAAGTCCTAGCCGTTGGATCTTGCGATCCAACGGCTCAGATCGAAGCGCTAAGGAGCGGATACGATTTGATCAGGGAAGATATGATGGAGGGTGGAGGATGAGCCACGTGTTGTGATATAAGCGCGGCGCTAACGGACGGGCGTGATGCGAAAGAGGCGCAGATCGAATGGCCAAGGCGTATGTTTAGAAGAAGCGGCTGTGATGGAATCGAGGGCAGCATGATCGAAGGGTCAGGATCTTGCCACATGGAGCGAGTACGAATAGGCGCTGATGGAGGGCTATGTTGGAGTCTGGGGATTGATCGGGCGGTTGAGAGTTGGTGCGGAGATAACGGCTGAGATGGATGGATGAAGGCTCGATCAAAGGGCCCACAAGGTGACATGTGGCAAGCTGTGGGAGAGGCGCGAACGGGTGGATCAGATCTTAGATGGGATAAGATCAGATGGTTGGGAACATAAGCGTGCATGGAGAAGGCTGAACCGTTGGATGAAAAGTAGATCCAACGGCCAAAAATGTGGGCGGATGATGCAAAGGGGAGCGGGCCGCGTGGCGCAATCAGAGGGCGCCACGTGGCCAGCTGTGAGTGGCTGAGAGAAGAAATGAGATTAGAGAGAGAAGGAGGCCGAATTTGGAAAAACTCAAAACATGAAAGTTGTAGATCTTGATGAGATCTACAAGTTTCATGTTGACCAAAAACGAAGATGAGGTCATATATGATACAAAAATACAGGAATACAAATATACACATATATAGTACACATTGAGGCCCAAAAACCCAACTTCTTCCTGTGAGCTCCGAATTGGATGAAATTAGTCTCATTTTAAAGGTCTCTGGATGTGTATTCATCTTAAAGTGAGTAGACCTATTTTGGAGTTAGTACAAGAGAACTATGGGCTTTTTATGGTCCAGGGGTTCTAGGGCTTTATTGGATGTTCTAAAGGTGTATATATTATAAGGGAGGTGTTGTTTTATAGGTGGATATTTTACAAGTGATCTTGGCTTCTTATTAAATGCAAATGTGAATTCTAAAATGCAAATGTTATCAATGTATGCATGAATGTTACTTATGCAATATAAGTGGAAATATGCAGCTATTTACTCGGGAACAAAGCTCTATTTTCAACTTTAAGAGTGATGAATCACAGATTCATCACCAACTCGACTAGGACTAGTCGGCCTAGTCGGCCGACTACTCGGTCGACTTTTACATAGAGGTTTTTTATTTTTTGTTTTTAATCACACCTATTCTTATATGCTTAATGTTATATTTACAGTCAATTACTCCTTTTGTTTCATTATAATAGCCTAGAAAATGTTCAAATCTATGCAAATACATAAGAATATGTGTATAAAAAATGGTTTATATTCCAAATATATAAGAATATATGTATAAAAATGATTTATATATTAAAAATAAATAAAAAATTCAAAACCGACTAATGACCGACTAAATCTGATTAGTCACCCGACTACTGATTAATCCTCAGTCAGTGACCCCACCGACCGAGTACCAACTACCGCTTTCTGCAACCTTGCTTTCAAGTACATTGGCTATAAAGATCGCCAATGATATACTCCATCAGCCCACAACCAAGGCGATGTGGGATATTCTTGTTGCTACTTATTTACAAGTGAATAATGAGACAAAGATCCTACAGCTCCAGCATGATATTTTTACTATCAAAAAGAATTGACAACCTCTTCACTCGCTATATACATCCTTACATGTGAAGTTTGAGAAGCTCTATAGTTTCATACCCCTCACATCTACTCCTGAGCAAAAGAAGGCATATAGGAATGCCTCCATAGTTGGTGTATTCCTGACAGCCCTAGATCCTGAGTATGAGGCGGCCCGTTCTCAGAATGTGGCAGATTCTACTATTTTTCTTATGGAGGAAGCCTTCCGTAGACTCAATCGGATTATTGTTTCATCTACTATTGCCAGTCAAACATCCTCAGCAATGGCATCTTCCCGAGGTCGCGAAGGATCTTCTTAGTTTCGTGGTCACGAACTTCGGGACAGAGGAGGTCGTGTTCGCCATCCATGTACTTTCTGCCATCGTCCTGGACATATAGAGGATACATGCTACTCCAAGTATGGATTCCATTCCTCTGCTTAAGTAGCTGAGCAGATTGAGCCCCCAGCTGCTTCCTCTTTGGATCAACATTTTGAGGATCTTGTAGTACGATTGAGGGCCATTATACCCCCTTCCAGTCCTGTGACGCCTTCGTCGGCCCCTGGAAGTCATTCAGATGTAGCCGCTTCAACCTCCTCCGGTACCTCAGGCAGTACTTATGCACTCACTAGCAGCAGTGGTTCTGACTCTATAGAATGGATTATGTACTTTGGTGCCACACATCATATGTGTGGAGACATGGGTCAACTTACAGCCTACAGACAGGTTCTTCAAGGACGAACTATGATTATTGCAGATGAGACTCACTCCCCAATCACTGGACATGGGGAGATTAGCTTTACGTCCTCTATGCATATATAGAATGTGTTGCATGTGCCTGATTTCTCTATGAAATTGTTGTCCATTAGCTAGATTACGAAGGATTTACATTGTTGAGCCATTTGGACCCATCCTCTCTTGTTTTTCAAGACATCCTTACGAGCATGGTGATGGGATGTGGCCGTGAGCAGGGCGGTCTCTATCGTCTAGTTCAAACTCCCTATTCCAGAATCTCCTCTCTATCTGCTGGATCAGTCTCACCATTTATGTGGCACCAATGCTTTGGTCATCTCCAGCTCTAGAAATAGTGTCATGTTCTACTCCTCTCTTGTTTTTCAGGACATCCTTACGGGCATGGTGATGGGGTATGGCTGTGAGCAGGGCGGTCTCTATCATCTTGTTCAAACTCCCTATTCCAGAATCTCCTCTCTATCTGCTGGATTAGTCTTTCCATTTATGTGGCACCTATTCGTTGGTCATCTCCTGCTCTAGAAACTGTTGGACATGCGAGCCCACGACGAGCCATTATGCAATAAATGTTATTGCACATATCATTCCCTGATCTGAAATAAAAAATAAATAGTTTGCATAATAGGCCTCTTAGTACAATTAGGGTTATGTATCATGGCCATCTTAATAATCATACAACTGTTGATTGAACTATTGAATCATAGAGGTTGGTGCTAGGATGAATATCTAAAGAGTTAGATTGAGGACTCATCAAGCATTGTCAAATGATTGTTAAGAGATGATCTCCAACCTGAGTAGGGGATGGCAATCCTTTCACATTTAGGTTGATATCAGACCGACCTCTTGATGCAGGTCCTCTGGATAGGAATAGAGATTCGGAGGTGTCAGATTAGCTAGGTCAAAGAGTTGACTTAACGAGATCGAGATAACCAAAGTCCTATATCATATGCTGTCACGATACAGGCACGCATCCTCTGACAAAAGACAGATGTGTTGCTATATATCTGAGTATGTACATTTGGAGGACCAATAGGATGATGACCTAACCAAGGTCTATACACCGACGCGTTGGAGTCCATAAGAGGGCATATCAGTAATATGATCTCTCAAAGGGATCATACAGGTTCAGTTAGTGAACCGGAAGGCATGAGCTTACTCATGAGATATTGGGAAGAATTAAATTCCGTGCGCACGGTCGTCTCGCTTTGGACGCTTGACTGAATTTGTTGGTCTGATATATACTTTTGAAAAGTATATGATCAAGACCTAGGTATGATATATGCTTTTTGAAAGTATATAATCGATACGAACTCCCAATGATTGAATGAGAAACTTACTCATAAAACCATGAAGTAGACAGTATAAAGTTGATCCAATACTTCGGGTTTGTTCTGAGTCTTCCAGTATGTATGATGTACATGTATTGGGAATACCTGAGTGTGATGTGATCATAAACGATTGTATAACCATGACGCTTCCATTCCTATGGAGTGATGAACGGGTCTGGATTTTAGTGACTCCTCTTGATAGAGAAGTAATCTGATCTTAACCAAATGTTGGACATTAATCTGAATTTGAGGCCTGCGATCTTGATTTAATCAAGCATCTACAGGAGGCCCGCGATCTGGATTTGAGATATGATCTCAATATCCAAGTCACTATACGTGGAACAATACAATCGCCCAGTCTTTATCTCCAAGTATTCGCGGAGAAAGCGCATTATCCTTGAAAGAATTCATGGATAATTTCATTATTGGTATGAGTATCCGAGCATTGAGAAAATGAATAATTAAATGTGATTTAATTATCATGATTATAAAGAGAGCTATCTTAGATAATTAAATGTGATTTGATTACCAAAGATGTAAGGAATGTGAATATGATTCATATTATTTTGAGCACATGAGAATAGAGATCCGAGATGATTAAATGTGATTTAATTATCATGGATATGAATAATATGGATAGGAATATCCATATTAGTCATATATATTATAAATGTGATTTATAATATATAAGAGAGAGCAATTTATAATTTACATTTGTTGATTAAATGTTGACGTGAATTGGATTCACATTGGACATTAAATTGAAAATGTATTTTACATTTTATTTTGGGTTGTGAATATGATTCACAAATTTCCAATGGTAAGATTACAATATTCACAAAATAATTATAAATTGTTTTTATAGAATATTTTACAACAATTGTTGTTGTAATAAATTGAAGATACATGGAATAATGTAATCAAGGGAGATTACATTAAGATGCTCCTTCCATACTAATAGGAGGGATGGTCACCTATTCCTATTAGGAAAGGGTGGTCATCCACTCCATGTATATGGAATGAGGCACTCTCCTTTCCATTATTACCATATGTTGTTGATTTAATTTTGAATTTGATTTATATTGATTTATCATTATATGTTTAATCTAAATTAAATTACTTGTTGTTGGTTTTTACGAACATAAATCTTAGCCATTGATAGAAACACAATCGATGAGAGCTATTGGATTTGTGTTGTCCCATGCATTGAGATCCATGGATCCCAAAATGTTATAAAAGGAGAGGCACCCCTTTGATCTTCTTTACACAACAAGTAAGACAACAACACATAAGAGAACATAAGTCTCTCTCTCTTTCTCTCTACACATCAACCCTCTCTCTTCCTCTCTCAGGGTCGTCCACCATGGATGCCCTAGAGAGGTTCTCCATCGCCGTAGCGTCGTCGTCATGCTGCCCGATGGTTTGCTCGTGGATCTCCGTCTCCTTCGGTGTGCCTCGCTTGTGAAGAAGACGATTGATCTCGTGTGTCGAGATCAGGAGATCTATCGCTTGGATCATGAACATGGATTGCGAGAAGCATACGGTTCATCCCTGCGCTCGCAAGCGTCTCCTCCGTCGGATCGAACTTAAGACAGGAGGTCTTTTCGTTTAGAGACTCGATCGCAACCACACTTCAAGAGTTTATCCTATTACTTATTTGTGGTTTAGACGAAACGATCCGAGAAGTGTTCTTGGATCATGTGGTTTCGTCGCATGAAAAATTTTAATTTCCGCTGCATAGAACAACTAGTCCAACTAGTCGTTTTTCATCGTATTCGATACGACGCTGACGCTTCTGTGATGTGCTTGAGGATCTAACCATATCCTTCAATTGGTATCAGAGCCTTAGGTCGGTATCTTTGGATACGATCTATTAACTGAGGACGACTTGGGTTCATTAGGTTTGCAAAAGTTTTCTTGCATTTTCATTTTCGCATCTCAATTTTGAGATTATTTTCGGCACTGTTTAAATTGTTTAAATACAAAAATATTAATTGTATTTTGTTCCCCATTAAATAAGGAAACCGTAGGATCTGAGTTTACATGATTTCGATTCTGTTTGCTCAAGTTATGCTCATTTTAGTGAACATGTATCCATAGTTTCGGGGACTGTGAATCTCAACGTAATTAAGATGTTAATTGCGGACTTGAAACGCCTTTAAATGTGTGCAAATCACTTAAGTTCTGTTGTAAATCAAATTAGAAAACTTTAGGAACTTACTTTGCTTAATTTGGATTTAAAAAAATTGAGATATGATATTTTTAGTAAGTGAGGGTCACTACTGGAAATACTTTCCTAATCAAGAACCTAGTGATTGTCATTTAATTAATTAGTGAAATTAAATTGTTTAATTTACTGGAATAATTATACATAAATATTTTTGAATTAATTGATGATAATTATTTCCATAAATGACATTGCCTTAACCAATATTTGATTAGATGTGATCTAGATCACTAATTGGTTACATGATCTACATGATCTACATTCCAACAAACTTGTTGCTTGAATAGGAATTGAGATTTGTTTAGAAAATCTCATTAAAATGTTAATCAAAATTTTTTTGATTATTATTATATGGTATAATTTCGGTTGAAGAACCGATGATCATCTCAAGTACAAATTGATTTATTTGGCATTATCCTTTCCTGAGGTGGATATGGTGTCTAGTCGGAGAGCATTGGGGTAGCTGGTTGCAATGTATGTGGTCCATCCCACTCTCATCGGTACTGGCCATGACAGCGGGTAGGGACTTGATAATTCCAGAGAAATCAAGATGTATTTCTAATTATTAAAATTCAGAATAATACGTATTTGAGATAGTACCATAATTCAAGTAACAATAAAATGTTTGTTGGATATTAATTGGATCATTAATTTAATATGATTATATTAATTGGAATCCAATTAAAATTAAAACACTCTATTATGAATAGAGATGTTATTTCTCTTGGAAGAATTAGTCATAATGAATATGATTCATAATGATTAATTAGAATTTGAATATGATATGGAGGATCACATAAGTGACATCCATGGTCTCTCGTTAAGGCGAAGGGTTCCGTCGTCAGGGATTGTATATAGGAGACGCCTGTTCGAAGTGACAACTCCTGTATCAAGTGCATCTGGATCGGGCTCTTCGCTTCTCGAAAGAGTAAGGACGTATGCGTAGTGACCCCAGTATCAAGTCCTCATTTTATTAGGGCGATATTGGATTGCGTATATCGAGTTGTATTCCTGTTGACGGTTGGTTCAATTAATGACGGGTCAACATCGCCTTAGGGGTGGTGGGCCCAGGTGTTAAAGACCGAATTGGGAGATGCAAGTTGGACTTGCAAGGAGGAATGTGTTCCCGCTTCTTTTTATCCGAGTTGTAGGTTCTCATATTATTGGGATGTAACTAAGATAAGGAAGGAGATCCCAGATCTTGCTTGAGATATAATGGTAAGTATATCTCTTACATTGAAAGTGATTAAGGGTGTGAACTTTCAGTGTTGACTAGGCAAGACAACTTTGATATAAAAATTCCTAAATCAAAGTAAAGTATGTATATATATATGTACACTTATGCAAATTTATTATTTCAGATAATCCTTCATTAAACCCAATCAATGTTATACTCAATAATAACCAGTAAAATATCATGGATTGGACTCATGATCTAGATATTTTACTTGTAATTGGACACATAATGTATGTGGTTGCAATGTGCAAGTTTCCTCACAATAATGAGGAATGACAATTAAATAGATAATAGGACTACAACCCTAGGGTTTGTATGTCTCTATAGTCTTGATCTCTCATCGGATGTACTTTAGAAGTGACATGTCGATGATGATTGCAATTGTCAAATAATCCTTATAAAGACTTAAGAAAATGTTCTGGCATACATATGTGCTCTCAACATTTAATCATGAATGACATGGTTTCTCTGCATCATGCAGAATTGTGGCTCCATAAGAGATGATGTATTCAAAATGTTTGTTTACCTACATGAACCAATGTTTCAAGAGTCTAGATGGATGTAGACATGATGAGTGTCATCATTCTATTGTCTATACTCTAGTCATTCATGAAGCTTCATAACATTCATATTGTATGAATTTAGTGAAGCATGTGTAAATGTTGAAATACTCTTACTTTGAATTCTTTTGAATTCAACATAAGAGATCCTTTGTCTTAAGCAACGGTTGTTTATAGATGAAGGGAGCGCAGTGGAAGCATGGGTCGAACCCGATTAAGAAGGAAAGTCGAAGAGTTGACCTACTTCTGTGACTTCCATATGGCATCCAGATAGTAAGATGAATGCCAATACTGCAATGAGTCGATGTACTATATAGGATACTTAGTGAAGGACTCAGATAGAACATCAGAATAATCTATATATAATCATTTACTTTGACTTACTTATTTGATAAGATAAAGTCTAATAATTGTATCTCAATCTTCTAACAACGCTTGCAATAGGTTGCACATGTTTTAGAAGACTGGAAAATTTGATCTTAAGGTTTATAGTTATCCACATGGATATTGATGCAATTGTTGCAACAATCTCTAATGGATTGATAGACTTGTTTATTTTAGTGGGATCCCTTAGTCTTGGAGAATGTCTCTATGACCTAGATATTAGAATACAATCATAGTTTATTTTCATGTATCAGAAATAAACATGCTGATATAAACCTATCATAAAGAGTTATGATGGATATATTTCAGATAGTAGTCTGGCATCTCGTGGGCTCTACTAAATTAGAAAATTAATGAATGGTTCATTAAGATTTCTTACACTGAAAATTAAAACCTTTATAACATCAATTGGAGGATGAGGATCATTTAAAAATGATCTGGCATCAAGTTTTGGACATATGTCTGTTGATGAGAACAATGGACTAGTGAGACAAGAAACTTTAGATTGTCTAAAGGTTCAAATCTAACATACTTGTGAATATTGTATTCAAAAAGTAAAAATGTCCAATACACCCTTCCTTGGATTGGTGTAAAATGTCAAGGTATTCAGGATCTCACACATATTGACGTATGTGGATTGTCTATGTCATAGTAAACATGATGGATATGTGATATCTATTGATGATTATGTATGATATGAGATTTCTTCTTTTCACCTAAGAAACCTTTGAAATGTTCAAAGATTTCATTATTTTGATTTAGAACCCAAGTTTGAAGGAAGATAAAATGAATTTGATCTAATCTAGGTAGCAAGTACCTGTTAAATAAATTCAAAGAATACCTTATGGAGATATGAATATCATTTCTATCTCAATCCTCCTAATACATCTTGACTCAATAGAGTTATAGGAAGATACAATTGGATCATGTGTGACATGATTTGATCAATGATGAATTTTAGCATAATTTACTCTTAGTTTCCAGGTATATATGTAGTAGAACTACATTATATATACTTAATGAGATTCCATGCATATAAGATGGAATTGAGCACTAGAGAATGCTACTTCATTAGGAAAATAAAGGATGGTATTGGATACCTACTTTATGACCTAGAGATTCTTAAAAGATCTCATCTCTGAGAATGTGATTATTAGAGGATTACTCTCTTGAGAATCAAGATAAAAATGAAGTGTAGGAACTCATTTAGTCTTGAGAAGATAATGAGGTTCTGAAATCTGGAACTAAAATGACAATTAAATATGAAACACTAATACTTCTTCAAATGAGTTTGAGGATGTATTCCATGTGTCAATGATCGGATTTCATGTGATGAAAATCCTGAGGATCATACCATGGAAAGATAGATTTTAGCAATGAAAGTCTAAAGTAGATTTCATATACAAGTGTTGTATATGGACCCTCGAGGATCCACCTATATGGGTAAGACCCATAAAGGTGTAAATGGATCTTCAAGAGAAAGAAATCAAGATTGCATTCCTCTATGAATGCCTCTCTGAGGATATTCACATGAAGTAGCCCCAGGGCTTCATGGTTGAGGAAAGCAAGGTAAGGAATCCATATATAGACTCAAATAAGCTTCTTGAAGATTGGACCATAAGATTTGATGAAATTATAAATGTTATGATTTCAGATAGAATCTTGATGAGCCATGTGAAGCTTAGTGGGAGTGCCTTTGTGTTCATCATGCTAAATGTAGATGATATCCTAATCATTTAAAATGATATAAGGATAATAATAAGTGTTTTCTAATCTGGTTGTTCCATAACTTGAGATATGATCTCAAGGATACCTCTTGGATCTTAGTTCTGAAGGTGTTCAAAAGCATGGAGAAGAGGGTATTGGGTCTGTCACATTAATGGTACACCTTGGACATATTCTATTTCTGGAAAAATCCAAGAAAGTCTTCCATCCCTTAAGATATGGTACTGACCTATCTAAAGGGATAGCACCTCAAAGAGTTGAGGAAGTGAATGCTAGAACTGCTTGCACTTGTGCATCAGTTGCGAGAAGTTGAGTGTATGCTAGATGTGTACAAAAGCCAGATATCTGCCATGCAGTGGGAGTAGTAAAGTGTTGCTTATCCTACTATGGAGAGAAAACTCTTGATTGCAGTAATAACAATATCTTCATAGAGAACAATATTTTTGAGATAGTGACCTCAAAGTCTTATCTTCAAAAACTTAAGACTTTATAGATAGGCATCTAAAAGGTTTTAACTATGGATACCTTAAGAGATAGTGATCTCCAAGAATATGGGTATTCTGATAAGGATTATGGAAATATTGGTTATGATAATTATTAGGCTATATGTCAAGGACACAATAACCCACAAGATTGAGTATTGAATGCATAAGATGCAACATTCGCATTAGATGCGAGCACTGTTACTGGGGATATGCAAGTAACGTAAAAGGACTTGGCGTAGTCTTGCGGAAATAGAGTGACTGATCAGCTTACCTAGGTATTTTCATAATAGTCTATGATTGTCACATGAGTGTGGGTTTAAATGATTAGACCATTAATGGCTCTTTGGGCTAATGGGAGATTGTTGAACATGCGAGCCCACGGCGAGCCATTATGCAATAAATGTTATTGCACATATCATTCCCTGGATCTGAAATAAAGAATAAATAGTTTGCATAATAGGTTCCTTAGTACAATTAGGGTTATATACCATGGCCATCTTAATAATCATACAACTGTTAATTCAACTATTGAATCATAGAGGCTGGTGCTTGGATGAATATCTAAAGAGTTAGATTGAGGACTCATCAAGCACCGTCAAATGATTGTTAAGAGATGATCTCCAACCTGAGTAGGAGATGGCAATCCTTTCTCATTTAGGTTGATATCTGACCGACCTCTTGATGCAGGTCCTCTGCATAGGAATAGAGATTCGGAGGTGTCAGATTAGTTAGGTCAAAGAGTTGACTTAACGAGATCAGGATAACAGAAGTCCTATATCGTATGCTGTCACGATACAGGAACGCATCCTCTGATCGGAGACAGATGTGTTGTTATATGTTTGAGTATGTACATTTGGCAAACCAATAGGTTGATGACCTAACCTAGGCCTATACACCGACGCGCTGGTGTGCATATGAGGGCATATGAGTAATACGATCTCTCCAAGGGATCATACAGGTTCAGTTACTGAACCAGAAGGCATGAGTTCACCCATGAGATATTGGGAAGAATCAAATTCCGTGCACACGATCGTCTTGCTTTGGAAGCTTGACTGAATTTGTTGGTTTGATATATACTTTTGAAAAGTATATGATCAATACCTAGGTATGATATATGCTTTTGGAAAGTATATGATCGATATCGACTCCCAATGATTGAACGAGAAACTTACTGATCAAACCATGAAGTAGATAGTATAAACTTGATCCAATACTTCGGGTTTGTTCTGAGTCTTCCAGTATGCAGGATGTAGAGGTATTGGGAATACCTGAGAGTGAGGTGATCATAAACGATTGCATAACCATGATGCTTCCATTCCTAGGGAGTGATGAAACGGGTCTGGATTTTAGTGACTCCTCTCGGTAGAGAAGTGATCTGATCTTAGTCCAAATGTTGGACATTGATCTGATTGTGATTTAGATGCAATGAGAAGATTAGATTTGCGATCTTTATTTAATCAAGCATCTATGGGAGGCCCGCGATCTGGATTTGAGATATGATCTCAATATCTAAGTTACTATACGTGGAACAATACAATCGCCATGTCTTTATCTCCAAGTATTCGCGGAGAAAGCGCATTATCCTTGAAAGATTTCGTGGATAATTTCATTGTTGATATGAGCATCCGAGCATTGAGAAAATAGATAATTAAATGTGATTTAATTATCATGATTATAAAGAGAGCCATCTTAGATAATTAAATGTGATTTGATTATCAAAGATGTAAGGAATGTGAATATGATTCATATTATTTTGAGCACATGAGAATAGAGATCCAAGATGATTAAATGTGATTTAATTCATGGATATGAATAATGTGGATAGAAATATCCATATAAGTCATATATATTATAAATGTGATTGATAATATATAAGAGAGAGAAATTTGTAATTTAAATTTGTTAATTAAATGTTGATGTGAATTGGATTCACATTTGACATTAAATTGAAAATGTAATTTACATTTTATTTTGGATTGTGAATATGATTCACAAATTTCTAATGGCAAGATTACAATATTCACAAAATAATTATGAATTATTTTTGTAGAATATTTTACAACAATTGTCGTTGTAATAAATTAAAAATACATGGAATAATATAATTAAGGGAGATTACATTAAGATGCTCCTTCCATACTAATAGGAGGGACGACCACCGATTCCTATTAGGAAAGGGTGGCCGTCCACTCCATGTATATGGAAAGAGGCACTCTCCTTTTCATTATCTCCATATGTTGTTGATTTAATTTTGGATTTGATTTATATTTATTTATCAATATATGTTTATTCTAAATTAAATTAATTGTTGTTGGTTTCTACCAACATAAATCTTAGCCATTGAAAGAAACACAATCAATGAGAGCCATTGGATTTGTGTTGTCCCATGGATTGAGATCCATGGATCCCAAAATGTTATAAAAGGAGAGGCACCCCTTTGCTCTTCTTTACACAACTAGTGAGACAACAACACATAAGAGAACATAAGTCTCTCTCTCTCTCTTTCTCTCTACACATCAGCCCTCTCTCTTCCTTTCTTATGGCCGTCCACTATGGATACCCTAGAGAGGTTCTCCATCACCGTAGTGTCGTCGTCATGCTGCCTGATGGTTTTCTTGTGGATCTCCATCTCCTTCAGTGCTCCTCGATTGTGAAGAAGACGATTGATCTCGTGTGTCGAGATCAGGAGATCTACCGCTTGGATCATCAACATGGATTGCGAGAAGCACACGGTTCATCCCCGCGCTCACAAGCATCTCCTCCGTCGGATCGGACTTGAGCCAGGAGGTCTCTTCATTTAGAGACTCGATCGCAACCACGCTTCAAGAGGTAATCCTATTACTTGTTTGTAGTTTAGACGAAATGATCTGAGAAGTGTTCTTGGATCATGTGGTTTCGTCGCCTGAAAATTTTTTAATTTTCGCTGCTTAGAACAACTAGTCCGACTAGTCTTCTTCGTCATATTCGATACGAAGCTCATGCTTCCGTGATGCGCTTGAGGATCTAACCATATCCTTCAGAAACCATGTCATGTTCTACCTCATATCTTGCCTTACACGTCCTTTCAATGTGAGGCATGTTAGTTGGGAGAGCATCATCGATCCGCCTTCCCCAGTCGTTAGAGTCAGAGCAGTAGCTCCATTTTGAGTTATTTCACATAGATATTTGGGGTCCCAGTCGTGTTCCTCATCATTAGGGACAAAGGTTTTATCTAGTTGTTGTTGATGATTTCCCTCATCTGTCGTGGGTTTTTTATTTAGCGTAATCTGAAGATGTAGATGTATCAAAAATTTCTTAACCAAAGTACATAATATCTTTTCTGCTTCTATGAAAATTGTGAGAACTGATAATGCCTTGAAAATTTATACTAATACTCTCCATTATTTTTCAACCAAAGGAATTATTCATCAAACATCATGTGCCTATACTTATCTACAAAATGGTGTTGCGGAAAGGAAACATCGTCATTTACTTGATGTTATTAGGATGCTTCTCATTCAGAGTCATGCTCCTCATTCTTTTTAGTACGATTCAGTTCTAATGGCATGCTATCTTATTAATCGCATGCCTTCGTCAGTCTTGAGTGAGAAAATTCCTTTTTCTCTAGCCTTTCCTGAAAAGGAATTGTTCTCACTTACTGCTCGTGTGTTTGGCTCAGTTGCCTTCGTCCACCAGTTGTCTCCAGGTATTGACAAGTTCTCTCCTAGAGATGTCGAATGTATCTTTATCAGGTACTCCAGTAGATAGAAAGGGTACATGAGTTATGATCCAATGCGCAGGAAGTATTACGTTAGTACCGATGTCACCTTTTTCAAGTCCGTGATGTACTTTTCTCCTATAGGTGATCGGTAGACGTCTTTAATCACTGATGACGACATATACGTGCCGCCACCGCCACCACCATCACTTCCATATCTCCACAACCACCACCAGTACCTACGCTACCTCCACTTACTATTACAGTCCTAGTTCCACCATTGCCACACCACTATACATGTTGGTTTGCTTCTCATGGTCATTGCTCATCATCTAGCACGTATGAGGTATGTTTTGATAACACAGTTTCTAATAATGGGTCTAATGGTCTACCTGAGCAAGATTCTTTACAGGGGACAGATGTGAAGGTTACTGATTTGGACCTACCTATTGTGCTTATGAAGCAGAAGCGAAGATGTGTGTCATATCCTATAGAATCCCCAGTCTCCTTTGATCGCTTGATTGGAGATTTCCGGAACTTTGCAGTTGCATTATCAGCCACGGCCATTCCACAGAATTATCAAGAGGCTCTGAAGCAATCAGTGGTGTTTAGCTATGGAAGAAGAGCTGGTTGCTTTTCAATCGAGGGGTACTTGGAGCCTTGTCCTAGCTCCTACTGGAGTGTCTACAGTAAGCTGTAAATGGGTTTTTACAGCTAAGCATAATGTAGATGGTAGCATCGATAGTTCCAAGGCATGCTTGGTTGCACGCGGTTTTACTCAGACATACAGGGTGGATTATCTTGACACATTCTCACCAGTTGCTCATCATTCCACCTTACGGATTCTTCTCTCTGTTGCCGTGGTTCAAGATTGGTCGTTGCTTTAGTTAGGTGTCGAGAAAGCATTTCTGTATGGTGATCTTCAAGAGGAAGTCAACATGCAACAACCACCTAGATTTGTTGTTGAGGGGGGGTGTTCACATGTGTGTAGATTTCATAAGGAGATCTATAGCCTTAAGCAGAGACCTAGAGCTTGGTTCCAGAAGCTCTCGGACTTGTTTGAGAAATAGGGGTACAAATGTTCGAATGCAGATCATTCCCTTTTTATACAGAAAACATACAGAGGTATGACTGTTATTATGGTGTATGTGGATGATATTTTTATTACAGAAGATGATATGCAGCGAATAAAGAGGGCGAAGGAATTTTTGAGTCATGAATTTGTTACTAAGGACCTAGGAGCTCTTAGATATTTTATAGCATTGGAGTTTGTTAGAATTCAACAGGAGCTTGTATTGACTCGGAGAAAATATGTTACAGACCTACTAAGTGACACAGGTATGCTTGGGTGTAGACCTGTAACTACACCATGGATCCAAGCATGAAGCTCTATGATGATGATTGAGGTTGACAGGAGAAGATACTGGGAGCTGGATGGAAAGCTTCTTTACGTTACCATTACAAGACTTGATATTTCATTTGCAATCAGTCGGATGAGCCAATTCATGGAACAACCTTGTAAGTCCGTATGGATGCAATACAAATGATACTAAGGTATCTTAAATCATCTCCAAGTATAGGGTTGTTATTCAAAAGATGTAGCTCTATTACTATTTCAGCATGTGTAGATGCGGACTATGCAGGGTGTCCCAAGGATAGGAAGTCCACGTCCAATGTTGCTATATTTGTTGGAGACTCACTAGTCTCAAGGAAAAGTAAGAAGCAAACTGTTGTTGCTAGATCTGCTATCGAATTTGAGTATAGAGCTATGGTACAAGCATGCACAAACATGATGTGGGTTTGAGCAGTCCTAAATGATTTACATATAGATGTTGTTGGGCATGCGAGCCCACGGTGAGCAATTATGCAATAAATATTATTTCAAATATCATTCCCTGATCTGAAATGAAGAATAAATAATTTGCATAATAGGTCCCTTAGTACAATTAGGGTTATGTACCATGGCCATCTTGATGATTATACAGTTGTTGATTCAACTGTTGAATCATAGAAGCTGGTGCTTGGATGAATATCTAAAGAGTTAGATTGGGGACTCATCAAGCACCGTCAAATGATTGTTAAGAGATGATCTCCAGCCTGAGTAGGAGATGGCAATCCTTATGTCTAAATACTGATATCTGACCGACCTCTTGATGCAGATCCTCTGCAGAGGAATAGAGATTTGGAGGTGTCAGATTAGTTAGGTCAAAGAGTTGACTTAATGAGATCGAGATAACCAAAGTCCTATATCGTATGCTGTCACGATACAGGCATGCATCCTCCGACCGGAGACAGGTGTTTTACTATATGTTTGAGTATGTACATTTGGCAGACCAATAGGTTGATGACCTAACCAAGGTCTATACACCAGCACGCTGCTGTGCATATAAGGGCATATGAGCAATACGATCTCTCAAAGGGATCATACAGGTTCAGTTACTGAACCGAAAGACATGAGCTCACTCATGAGATATTGGGAAGAATCAAATTCTGTACGCACGGTCGTCTCGCTTTGGAAGCTCGACTGAATTTGTTGGTTTGATATATACTTTTGGAAAGTATATGATCAAGACCTAGGTAAGACATGTGCTTTTGGAAAGTATATGATCGATACCGACTCCCAATGATCGAATGCGAAACTTACTGATAAAAACCATGAAGTAGATAGTATAAAGTTGATCCAATACTTCAGGTTTATTTTGAGTCTTCCAGTATGTAGGATGTACATGTATTGGGAATACATGAGGGTGATGTGATCATAAACGATTGTATAACCATGACACTTCCATTCCTAGGGAGTGATGAAATGGGTCTGGATTTTAGTGACTCCTCTCAGTAGAGAAGTAATCTGATCTTGGTCCAAATGTTGAACATTGATCTGAATGAGATTCAGATGCAATGAGAAGATTAGATTTGCGGTCTTATATTAATCAAGCATCTATGGGAGGCCCGCGATCTGGATTTGAGATATGATCTCAATATCCAAGTCACTATACGTGGAACAATACAATCGCCATGTCTTTATCTCCAAGTATTCGCAGAGAAAGCGCATTATCCTTGAAGGAGTTCATGGATAATTCTATTGTTGATATATATATATATATATCCGAGTATTGAGAAAATAGATAATTAATTGGGATTTAATTATCATGATTAATGTGAATTCGATTCATATTATAAAGAGAGTTGTCTTAGATAATTAAATGTGATTTGATTATCAAAGATGTGAATAATGTGAATGTGATTCATATTATTTGGGCACATGAGAATAGAGATCCTAGATGATTAAATGTGATTTAGATATCATGGATATGAATAATGTGGATAGTAATATCCATATTAGTCATATATATTATAAATGTGATATATAATATATAAGGGAGAGCTATTTGTAATTTACATTTTATTTTGGATTCACATTGGACAATTAATTGAAAATGTAATTCACATTTTATTTTGGGTTGTGAATGTGATTCACAAATTTCCAATGGCAAGATTGCAATATTCATAAAATAATTATGAATTATTTTTGTAGAATAATTTATAACAAGTGTTGTTGTAAATCTTAGAGATTTCCAAGGAATAATGTAATCTCATGAGATTTTATGAGATTGCATGAGATTGCCACCAAATCCAATATTATGGAAGGAGGCAATCTTCATTCCGTAATCTCCATGCTTGATTGATTTAATTTGGGATTAAATCATATTGATTTATCAATATATATTTAATCTAAATTAAATTAATTGTTGTTGGTTTTTACCAACACAAATCTTAACCATTAAAAGAAACACAATCAATGAGATATGCAAGTGCCATAAAAGGGCTTGGCATAGTCTCGCAGGAACAGAGTGACTGATCAGCTTACCTAGCTATTTTCTAAATAGCTTATGATTATCACATGAGTGTGGGTTTAAATGATTAGCCCATTAATGGCTCTTTGGGCTAGTGGGAGATTGTTGGACATGCGAGCCCACGGCGAGCCATTAAGCAATAAATGTTATTGCAAATATCATTCCCTTAACTAAAATGAAGAATAAATGATTTGCATAATAGGTCCCTTAGTACAATTAGAGTTATGTACCATGGCCATCTTGATGATCATACAACTGTTTATTCGATTGTTGAATCATAGAGACTGGTGCTTGGATGAATATCTAAAGAGTTAGATTGGGGACTCATCAAGCACCGTCAAACGATTGTTAAGAGATGATCTCCAGCCTGAGTAGGAGATGGAAATCCTTATGTCTAAAGGCTGATATCTGACCGACCTCTTGATGTAGGTCCTCTGCTTAGGAATAGAGATTCGGAGGTGTAAGATTAGTTAGGTCAAAGAGTTGACTTAATGAGATCGAGATAACCAAAGTCCTATATCGTATGCTGTCACGATACAGGCAGGCATCCTCTGACCAGAGACAGATGTTTTACTATATGTTTGAGTATGTACATTTGGCAGACAAATAGGTTCATGACCTAACCATGGTCTATACATCGACGCGCTGGTGTGCATATAATGGCATATGAGTAATACGATCTCTCAAAGGGATCATACAGGTTCAGTTACTGAATCGGAAGACATGAGCTCACTCATGAGATATTGGTAAGAATCAAATTCCGTGCGCACGGTCGTCTCGCTTTGGAAGCTTGACTGAATTTGTTGGTTTGATATATACTTTTGAAAAGTATATGATCAAGACCTAGGTAAGATATGTGCTTTTGGAAAGTATATGATCGATACCGACTCCCAATGATCGAATGCAAAACTTACTGATAAAAACCATGAAGTAGATAGTATAAAGTTGATCCAATACTTCGGGTTTATTTTGAGTCTTCCAGTATGCAGGATGTATATGTATTGGGAATACCTGAGGGTGATGTGATCATAAACGATTGTATAACCATGACGCTTCCATTCCTAGGGAGTGATGAAACGGGTCTGGATTTTAGTGACTCCTCTCAGTAGAGAAGTAATCTAATCTTGGTCCAAATGTTGGACATTGATATGAATGAGATTCAGATGCAATGAGAAGATTAGATTTGCAGTCTTGATTTAATCAAACATCTATGGGAGGCCCGCGATCTGGATTTGAGATATGATCTCAATATCCAAGTCACTATACGTGGAACAATACAATCGCCATGTCCTTATCTCCAAGTATTCGTAGAGAAAGCGCATTATCCTTGAAGGAGTTTATGGATAATTCTATTGTTGATATATATATATATATATATATATATATATCCGAGTATTGAGAAAATAGATAATTAATTGGGATTTAATTATCATGATTAATGTGAATTCGATTCATATTATAAAGAGAGTTGTCTTAGATAATTAAATGTGATTTGATTATCAAAGATGTGAATAATGTGAATGTGATTCATATTATTTGGGCACATGAGAATAGAGATCCTAGATGATTAAATGTGATTTAGTTATCATGGATATGAATAATGTGGATAGTAATATCCATATTAGTCATATATATTATAAATGTGATATATAATATATAAGGGAGAGCTATTTGTAATTTACATTTTATTTTGGATTCACATTGGACAATTAATTGAAAATGTAATTCACATTTTATTTTGGGTTGTGAATGTGATTCACAAATTTCCAATGGCAAGATTGCAATATTCATAAAATAATTATGAATTATTTTTGTAGAATAATTTATAACAAGTGTTGTTGTAAATCTTAGAGATTTCCAAGGAATAATGTAATCTCATGAGATTTTATGAGATTGCATGAGATTGCCACCAAATCCAATATTATGGAAGGAGGCAATCTTCATTCCGTAATCTCCATGCTTGATTGATTTAATTTGGGATTAAATCATATTGATTTATCAATATATATTTAATCTAAATTAAATTAATTGTTGTTGGTTTTTACCAACACAAATTTTAACCATTAAAAGAAACACAATCAATGAGAGCCATTGGATTTGTGTTGTCCCATGGATTGAGATCCATAGATCCCAAAATGTTATAAAAGGAGAGGCACCCCACTGCTCTTCTTTACACAATGCTTTTGAAGCACATCTCTCTCTATTTCTCTCTACATGTCAGCCCCCTCTCTTCCTCTCATGGTCGTCCACCATGGATGCCCTCGAGAGGTTCTCCATCGCCGCAGCGTCGTCGTTATACTTCCCGATCCTTTGCTCGTGGATCTCCGTCTCCTTCGGTGCGCCTCGCTCATGAAGAAGACGTAGGATCTCGTGTGTCGAGATCAGGAGATCCACTACTTGGATCATCAACATGGATTACGAGAAGCACGCGGTTCATCCCCGCGCTCGCAAGTGTCTCCTCCGTCAGATCGGAATTGAGATAGGAGGTCTTTTCGTTTAAAGACTTGATCGCAACCACGCTTTAAGAGGTAATCCTAATACTTGTTTGTAGTTCAGATGAAATGATCCGAGAAGTGTTCTAGGATGATGTGGTTTCATCGCATGAAAAAAATTTTAATTTCCGCTGCATAGAACAACTAGTCCGACTAGTCGTTCTTCGTCGTATTCGATACGATGCTCACGCTTCCATGATGCGCTTGAGGATTTTGCCATAACCTTTAAGTGGTATTAGAGCTTTAGATCGGTGGTTTTTGATACGATCCATTAACCGAGGACGACTTGGGTTCATTAGGGTTTGCGCAAGTTTTTCTTGCATTTCATTTTCGCATCTCTATTTTGAGATTATTGTCGGCACTGTTTGAATTATTTAAACACAAAAATAATAATTGGATTTTATTCCCCATTAAATAAGGAAACTGTATTATATGAGTTTACGTGATTTCGATTCTGTTTGCTCAAGTTATGCTCATTTTAGTGAACATGTATCCACAATTTCAGGGATTGCGAATCTCAACGTAGATAAAGAGATAATTGCGGATTTGAAACACCTTGAAATGCATGCTTAGGTTCTGTTGTAAATCAAATTAGCAAACTTTAGGAACTTACTTTGCTTAATTTGGATTTAAATTGATTGAGATATGGTTTTTTAGTAAGTGAGGGTCACTGTTGGAAATACTTTCCTAATCAAGAACCTAGTGATTGTCATTTAATCAATTAGCAAAATTAAATTGTTTAATTTCCTGAAATAATTGTGCATAAATATTTGTCAAATATTTGATGATAATTATTTCCTTAAATGGCATTGTCTTAATCAATATTTGATTAGATGTGATCTAGATCACTAATTGGTTACATGATATACATGATCTACATTCCAACAAACATGTTGCTTGAATAGGATTTGAGTTGTTTAGCAAATCTCATTATAATGTTAATCAAAATTGTTATTATTATTATTATTATATGGTATAATTTCGGTTGAAGAACCGATGATCATCTCAAGTACAAAGTGATCTATTTTGCATTATCCTTTCCCGAGGTGGATATGGTGTCTAGTCGGAGAGCATTGGGGCAGCGAGTTGCAACGTATGTGGTCCGTCTCACTCTCGTCGGTACTAGCCATGACAACGGGTAGGGTTAGTATAATGCTTAAGAAATCATGATGTATTTCTAATTATTAAAATTCGAAATAATACTTATTTGAGATAATACCATAATTCAAGTAACAATTAAAAATGTTTGTTGGATATTAATTAGATCATTAATTTAATATGATTAAATTAATTGGAATCCAATTAAAAATTAAAACACTCTATTATAAATAGAGATGTTATTTCCCTTGGAAGAATTAATCATAATGAATATGATTCATAACGATTAATTAGAATTTGAATATGATATGGAGGATCACATAAGTGACATCCATGGTCTCCCATCAAGGTGGAGGGTTCCGTTGCCAAGGATTGCATGCAGGAGACGCCTGTCCGAAGTGACAGTTCCTGTATGCAAGCGCATCTGGATCGGGTTCTTCGCTTCTCGAAAGAGTAAGGACGTATGCATAGTGAACCTAATATCGGGTCCTCAAATTATTGGGGAGATATTGGATTGCGCATAGCAAGTTGTATTCCTGTTGACGGTTGGTTCAATTAATGATGGGTCAACATTGCCTTAGGGGTTGTGGGCTCGGGTGTTAAAGATCGAATTAGGAGATGCAAGTTGGACTTGCAAGGCAGAACGTGTTCCCGCTTCTTTTTATCCGAGTTGTAGGTTCTCATATTATTGGGATGCAACAAACATAAGGAAGGAGATCCTAGATCTTGCTTGTGATATAATGGTAAGTATATCTCTTACATTGATAGTGATTAAGGGAATGAGCTTTCAGTGTTGACAAGGCAAGACAACATTGATATAAAAAATTCCTAAATCAAAGTAAAATATGTATATATATAAATATGTACACTTATACAGATTTCTTATTCAGATAATCCTTCACTAAACCCACTCAATGACAACCAATAAAATATCATGGATTGGACTCATGATCCAGATATTGTGCTTGCAGTTGGACATATAATGTATGTGGTTGCAATATGCAAGGCTCCTCATACTAATGAGGAATGACAATTAAATAGATAATAGGACTACAACCCGAGGTTTTGTATGTCTCTATAGTCTTGATCTCTCATCAAATGTACTTTGGAAGTGACATGTCGATGATTATTGCAATTGTCAAATAATCCTTATAAAATCAATGAAAATATTCTGGCATACATGTATGCTCTTGACATTTAATTATGAGTAACATGGTTCTGTGCATCATGCAGAATGGTAACTCTATAAGAGATGATGTACTCAAATTGTTTGAGTACCTACCTGAACCTATGTTTTAAGAGTTTAGATGGATGTAGATGATGAGTGTCATCATTCTATTATCTATACTCTAGTAATTCATGAAGCTTCATAATATTCTTATTGTATGAATTTAATGAAGCATGTATAAATGTTGAAATGATCTTACATTGAATTCTTTTGAATTTAACGTAAGAGATTCATAGTCTTAAGCAATGGTTGTTCATAGATAAAGGGAGCGTAGTGGAAGCATGGGTTGGACCCAAGTAAGAAGTATAGTCAAAGAGTTGACTGTACTTCTGTGACTTCCATATTACATCCAAAGAGTTGGATGAATGCCAATACTACAATAAGTTGATGTGTTGATAGTATGACTATCAAGTCTATCTAGAATCCTTAGAGAAGGACTCGAATAATGCATCGGAATAATCTACATATAATAATTGAAATTGACTTACTTATTTGATAATATAAAGTCTAATAATTGTATCTCAATCTTCTAACAACACTTGAAATAGTTGCATATGTTTAGAAGATTGGAAAATTTGATCTTAAGGTTTATAGTTATCCACATGGATATTGATACAATTTTTGCAACAATCTCTGTTGGATTGATAGATTTGTTAATTTCAGTGGGAGAGCCCTTAGTCTTAGAGAATGTCTCTATCACCTATATATAAGAATACACTCATTGTTTGTTTCTAAATGTTGGAAATAAACATGAATTCTGAGATAGAACTATCATAAAGAGTTATGATGGATATATTTCAAATAGTAATCTAACATCTAGTGGACTCCACAAAATTAGAAAATTAATGAATGGTTCATTAACATTTCTAATACTGAAATTAAACCTTAAGATCAATATGCGGATGAAGATCATTTGAACATGATCTGGCATCAAGTTTTGGACATATGTCTGTTGATGAGTTCAATGGACTAGCGAGAGATGATATTTTAAATTGTCTAAAGGTTCAAATCTTACATACTTGTGAATATTGTATTCAAAAGGTAAAAATGTCCAATACACCCTTCATTGGGAAAGGTGTAAGATGTCAAGGTATTCAGGATCTCATACATATTGTTGCATACGAATCATCTATATCATAGTAAACATTATGGATATGTGATATCTGTTGACGATTATGTATGATATGAGATTTCTTCTCTTCACCTAAGAGATCTTTGAAATGTTCAAAGATTTCATTAATTTTGATTTAGAACCAAAGTTTGAAGGAAGATAAAATGAATTTGATCTAATCTAGGTAGCAAGTACCTGCTAGATAAATTCAAATAATACCTTATGGAGATATGAATACCATTTCTATCTCAATCCTCCTAATACACCTTGACTCAATAGAGTTATAGGGAGATACAATTAGATCATGTGTGACATCATTTGATCAATGATGAATTTTAGCATAATTTCCTCTTAGTTTCCAGGTATATATGTAGTAGAGACTACATTATATATGCTTAATAAGATTCCATGCAAGTAAACTGGAATTGAGCACTAGAGAGTGCTACTTCATTAGGAAAATAAAGGATGGTATTGGATACCTACTTTATGACCTTGAGATTCTTAAAATATCTCATCTTTGAGAATGTGATTCTTAGAGGTTGAGACTCTTGAGAATCAAGATGAAAATGAAGTGTAGGAACTCATTTGATCTTGAGAAGATAATGAGGCTCCTGAAATTGGAAACTAAAAGGAAATATAAAGATGAAACATTAATACTTCTTCAAATGAGTTTGAGGATGTATTCCATGTGTCAGTTAAGTCTGACAATGATTGGACTTCATGTGATGAAGCTCATGAGGATCATAACATGGAAAGATGGATGTTAGCAATAAAGTCTAAAGTAGACTTCACATACAAGTGTTGTATATGGACCCTCGAGGATCCACCTATATGGGTAAGACTCATGAAGGTGTAAATGGATCTTCAAGAGAAAGAAGTCAAGATTGCATTTCTCTATGAATACCTCTCTGAGGATATTCACATGAAGTAGCCCAGAGCTTCATGGTTGAGGAAAGCAAGATGTGCAAGCTAAATAATCCATCTATGGACTCAAATAAGCTTCTTGAAGTTGGACCATAAGATTTGATGAAATTATAAATGTTATGATTTCAGATAGAATCTGGATGAGCCATGTGAAGCTTAGTAGGAGTGCCTTTGTATTCATCATGCTAAATGTAGATGATATCCTAATCATTTAAAATGATATATAGATAATAATAAGTGTTATCTAATCTGGTTGTTCCATAACTTGAGATATGATCTCAGGAATACCTCTTGGATCTTAGTTCTGAAGGTGTTCAGAAGCATAGAGAAGAGGGTATTGGGACTGTCACATTAATGGTACACCTTGGACGTATTCCATTTTCTGGAAAAAAATCCAAGAAAGGCTTCCATCCCCTAAGATATTGTACTGACCTATCTAAAGGGATAGCACCTCAAAGAGTTTGAGGAAGTGAATGATAGAACTGCTTGCACTTGTGCATAAGTTACGAGAAGCTGAGTGGATGCTAAATGTGTACAAATGCCAGATATCTGCCTTGCAATGGGAGTAGTAAAGTGTTTCTAATCCTACTATGGAGATAAAACACTTAATTGCAGTAATAACAATATCTTCATAGAGGACAAGATTTTTGAGATAGTGATCTCAAAGTCTTATCTACAAAGCTTAAGACTTTATAGAAAGACATGTAAAATGTCTTAATTGTGGATACCATAAGAGATAGCGATCTCCAGGAATAAGGGTATTCTAATAAGGATTATGGAAATACTAGTTATGATAATTGTTAAGCTGTAGTGTCAAGACACTGTAACTAACAAGATTGAGTATTGGTTGCATAAGATGGCAATATTCGCATTATATGCGAGCACTGTTACTGGGGATATGCAAGTGCCATAAAAGGACTTGGCGTAGTCTCGCAGGAACAGAGTGACTGATCAGCTTACCTAACTATTTTCTAATAGCTTATGATTATTACATGAGTGTGGGTTTAAATGATTAGCCCATTAATGGCTCTTTGGGCTAGTGGGAGATTGTTGGACATGCGAGCCCACGGCGAGCCATTATGCAATAAATGTTATTGCAAATATCATTCCCTTAACTAAAATGATGAATAAATGATTTGCATAATAGGTCCCTTAGTACAATTAGAGTTGTGTACCATGGCCATCTTGATGATCATACAGCTGTTGATTCGATTGTTGAATCATAGAGACTGGTGCTTGGATGAATATCTAAAGAGTTAGATTGGGACTCATCAAGCACCGTCAAACGATTGTTAAGAGATGATCTCCAGCCTGAGTAGGAGATGGCAATCCTTATGTCTAAAGGATGATATCTGACCGACCTCTTGATGTAGGTCCTCTGCTTAGGAATAGATATTCGGAGGTGTAAGATTAGTTAGGTCAAAGAGTTGACTTAATGATATCGAGATAACCAAAGTCCTATATCGTATGCTGTCGCGATACAGGCAGGCATCCTCTGACCAGAGACAGATGTTTTACTATATGTTTGAGTATGTACATTTGACAGACAAATAGGTTCATGACCTAACCATGGTCTATACATCGACGTGCTGGTGTGCATATAATGGCATATGAGTAATACGATCTCTCAAAGGGATCAACAGGTTCAGTTACTGAATCGGAAGACATGAGCTCACTCATGAGATATTGGTAAGAATCAAATTCCGTGCGCACGATCGTCTCGCTTTGGAACCTTGACTGAATTTGTTTGTTTGATATATACTTTTGGAAAGTATATGATCAAGACCTAGGTAAGATATGTGCTTTTGGAAAGTATATAATCGATACCGACTCCCAATGATCGAATGCAAAACTTACTGATAAAAACCATGAAGTAGATAGTATAAAGTTGATCCAATACTTCGGGTTTATTTTGAGTCTTCCAGTATGCAGGATGTACATGTATTGGGAATACCTGAGGGTGATGTGATCATTATAAACGATTGTATAACCATGACGCTTCCATTCCTAGGGAGTGATGAAACGGGTCTGGATTTTAGTGACTCCTCTCAGTAGAGAAGTAATTCTGATCTTGGTCCAAATGTTGGACATTGATCTGAATGAGATTCAGATGCAATGAGAAGATTAGATTTGCGGTCTTGATTTAATGAAGCATCTATGGGAGGCCCGCGATCTGGATTTGAGATATGATCTCAATATCCAAGTCACTATACGTGGAACAATACAATCGCCATGTCCTTATCTCCAAGTATTCGCAGAGAAAGCGCATTATCCTTGAAGGAGTTCATGGATAATTCTATTGTTGATTATATATATATATAATATATATCCGAGTATTGAGAAAGTAGATAATTGAATGTGATTTAATTTCATGATTAATGTGAATTCGATCATTATTAATAAAAAGAGGTTGTCTTAGAAAATTAAATGTGATTTAATTATCAAAGATGTGAATAATGTGAATGCGATTCATATTATTTGGGCACATGAGAATAGAGATCTTAGATGATTAAATGTGATTTAGTTATCATGGATATGAATAATGTGGATAGTAATATCCATAATAGTCACATATATATAAATGTAATTTATAATATATAACGGAGAGCTATTTGTAATTTACATTTGTTAATTAAATGTTGATGTGAATTGGATTCACATTGGACAATTAATTGAAAAACATTTTATTTTGGGTTGTGAATGTGATTCACAAATTTCCAATGGCGAGATTGCAATATTCATAAAATAATTATGAATTATTTTTGTAGAATAATTTACAACAAGTGTTGTTGTAAATCTTGGAGATTTCCATGGAATAATGTAATCTCATGAGATCTCATGAGATTGCATGAGATTGCCACCAAATCCAATATTATGGAAGGAGGCAATCTTCATTCCATAATCTCAATGCTTGATTGATTTAATTTGGGATTAATCATATTGATTTATTATATATATTTAATCTAAATTAAGGTAATTGTTGTTGGTTTTTACCAACACAAATCTTAGCCATTAAAAGAAACACAATCAATGAGAGCCATTGGATTTGTGTTGTCCCATGGATTGAGATCCATGGATCCCAAAAGTTATAAAAGGAGAGGCACCACCATTGCTCTTCTTTACACAATGCTTAGAAGCACATCTCTCTCTCTCTATTTCTCTCTACAATGTCAGCCCTCTCTCTTCATCTCATGGTCGTCCACCATGGATGCCCTAGAGAGGTTCTCCATCGTCGCAGCATCGTCGTTATGTTGCCCGATCGTTTGCTTGTGGATCTCCGTCTCCTTCGGTGCGCCTTGCTCGTGATGACGTCGATCTTGTGTGTCGAGATCAGGAGATCCACCGCTCGGATCATCAACATGGATTGCATGAAGCACGCGGTTCATCCCCGCGCTCGCAAGCGTCACCTCTGTAGGATCAGACTTGAGACATGAGGTCTCTTCATTTAGAGACATGATCGCAACCACGCTTCAAGAGGTAATCCTATTAATTGTTTGTGGTTTAGATGAAACGATCCGAGAAGTGTTCTTGGATCATGTGGTTTCATCACATGAAAAATTTTTTAATTTCCGCTGCATAGAACAATTAGTCCGACTAGTCGTTCTTCGTCGTATTCGATACGATGCTCACGCTTCCGTGATGCGCTTGAGGATTTTATCATAACCTTCAGATGTACCTCTTCCCATGTCACTAGAATACGACAATCAGACTACTCTATTTATTGCTAATAATCCTGCGTTCCACGAGAGGGCAAAGCACATTGAGGTTGATTGCCATTATATACGTGATATGATCCAAACAGGCTTCATTGCTACATCTCATGTCAGCTTAGGGACCAAACGACAGACATTTTCACTAAATCCCTACTAAGAGGCCCTTCCAGAAGTGTTTGTCCAAGCTAAGCATGATAGATATCTATGCTCCATCTTGAGGGGGAGTGTAGAGATATTGATTTCACATTCATGTATCGTATATATATTTTCTGTTCGTCTGCCCACTTTATGTAATTCTCTCATAGGTCTCTCCCTATATAAGAGAGCCTAGGGCCCGAGGAATAAACATTTTTTTGCTTTTCCCAACATTTATTGATTTATTTCACTCCTTGTTTAAGATTAAATGAATGAATGTACTGGTCCCTTAGTACAATTAGGGTTATGTATCATGGACATCTAAATAATCATGCAACTGTTGGTTCAATTTTTGAGTCATAGAGGTTGGTGCTTGGATGATATCTGAAGAGTTACATTGAGGACCTATCAAGTACTGCCAAATGCTTGTTAGGATATGATCTCCAGTCTGAGAAGGAGATGGAAATCCTTCTCTGAATGTTGATATCTGACCAATCTCTCGATGCAATTCCTCTGCATAGGAATAGAGATTCGGAGGTGTCAGATAAGTTAGATCAAAGTGTTGACCTAGCGAGATCGAGATAAGAAAGACCTATGCCGTATGTTGTCATGATATAGGCACGTATCTTCCGACCAGAGACATGTGTATTACTATATGTTTAAGTATATACATTAGGCAGGCCATTACGTTGATGACTTAATCAAGGTTTATACACCAGCGAGCAAGTATGCATACAAGGGCATACGAGTAATACAACCTCTAAAAGGGATCATACAATTTCACTACTGAACCAGAAGACATGAGCTCACTAATGAGGTGTTGGAACCGATCAAATTCCATGCACTATCGTCTTTCTTTGGAAGCATGAGAAGAATTGATAGGTATGATATATGCTTTTGGAAAGCACATAATCGATACCAACTCTCAATAATTGAGTGAGAAACCTAATGATAAAACCTTAAATAATACAGTCTAAATACGATCTAGAACTTCAGGTTTATTTAAGGTCTTCCAATATACAAGATGTATGGGCATTAAGAATATTTGAGGATGACGTGATCGTAAATGATTGTATAACCATGACAGTTCCATTCCGAAGAAGTGATGAAACATGTTTAGATTTTTGTGAATCCTCTCAGTAGATTAGTAATCTGATCTTAGTCCAAATGTTGGGCATTGATCTTATTGTAAGTCGAATGTAATGTGAAGATTAGATTTACAGTTTGATTTAATCAAACATCTTTGAGAGGTCCCCTCAATCTGGATATGAGATAAGATCTCGGTATCCAAGTCATTTTGGATATGAGTTATGATCTCAGTATCCAAGTCACTATAAATGGAATGTACAATCATTTTATCCTTATTTCCAAGTATCCACAAAGAAAGCACATTATTCTTGCATTATTCGTGAAAGAGTTCAAGAATAATTATATTGTTGATAAAGTATTTGAGCATTAAGAATTGATGATTAAATGTAATTTAATTATAATGAATAATATGAATATGAGTCATATTATTTGAACACATGAGAATAGTCATCTAAGATAGTTAAATATGATTTCATTATCAAGGATATGATTAATGTAGATGTCACTATCCATAATAATCATAAATATTATAAATGTGATTTATAATATGTTGGAGATATTTAATTGTAAATAAAATTTATGAACTAAATGTTGATGTGAATTAGATTCACATTGAACCAGTAATTGTAAATGCCATTTACATTTTATATTGGATGTATGAATATGATTCATAATTGTCAATATCATGATTGAAATTATCATAAAATAATTTACAATTATGTTGGTGAATAATTGTGCAACAAAAATTATTGGACATGTAGAATATTTTGTTGAGATATGAGATCTCACAAAATTTGAATGAGAGAGCCACCTTCCTTAGGTCGTCCACTCCATGAAAGGAAGGAAGCTTTCTCTCCTTCCATTCATGTCATATGTTGATTGATTGGATTCAAATTAAATTACATTGATAAATATTTAATTTATTTAATTTATTTTGAATTGATTATTTGTTGTTGCAAATTTATGCAACAAGATCATGGCCATTGATTGAAAGAACAAAATAATATACACCGTTGATTGTGTGTGCACATGGATTGAGATCCATGGACATTCAATATATTATAAAAGAAAGGCTAGACCTAACCCTTTCTTAACAAAACAATTGCAAGAGCAATAACTTTCTCTCTCTAATTCTCTACCACACGTCTAAGACTCTCTCTCTCTTCAAATATTGTGGTTGTCCACATATTTTGTTGAGAGACCTTTCGGTCAATGCAACGTTGTTGTGTTGCTGGATCGACTGCTTATGGATCTCTGCCTTTTTCAATGCATCTTGCTTGCTCGTGAGGAAGGATATCGATTTCGTGAAACGAAATAAGGAGACTTCGCGCTCAGATCTTCAACTTGGATAGCGGGAAGCAGCATCTCATCTGTGTGCCCATAAATATGTCTTTCATCATATCGAATTTGAGACATGAGGTCTCTTCGCTTAGAGATATACAGGTCGCAATCACACTTCAAGAGGTACTCCTTTGACTAATTTGCGATTGTGATGAAACGATTTGAGAAGTGTGTTCATATCATGTGGTTTCGCCTAATTAAAATTTTAAATTTCTCTACTTGTCACAAATAGTAAGACTAGTTGTCTTAGATCGTATTTTAAAGAAACTACACGCTTCCGAGATGTGCTAAAGCCCGAACCCTAGCCTTCACCTTGTTTGTCGACTTATGAGGAGGATATATGATTTTTCTATGTTATTGGAGATCGCCGGATGTGTGCCCCCTCATTGATGTGGCATGCTATCACGAAGATCCTTCCAAAGATGGTGACGAAGATGCGACCTATTTGGGGGGATGGGGAGAGGTTTAAATTTTGGCATGACAACTGGATAGGAGTCAGGGTACTGAGGGAGAGGTTCATTATACTTTTCAATCTGGCTTGTGACAGAGAGGGGTCGATCATCCATATATGGGCACAAAGAGCTTGGACTTTCCAGTTCTCCTTGGTGCTTTCTAATCATAGGTTGAAAGACCTTCTTAGACTACATAGGGAGTTAGCAAAGGTCGAGGGGCCATCAGCTAGTACAGAACATTTTGTGTGTGGTGATGGAAGATTCACGGTGAAGATAGCCTACCGTTTTTTCACCAACGAGGGATACCAAGTGCATAGTGATGTCAGACTCGATGCTGGAATCATTTGGAGGAACAACGTGCTTAACAAAGTCAAAGTTTTCATGTGGTTATTCGGCCTTGTTAGGGTTCTTACCAAGAGCCGTCAGGTCTAGTTGTTAGGGGTGGACGATTGTAGCTGTGACAGATGTGGGTTGGAGGTTGAAGATTTGGACCATTTGTTCTTCTCATGCTCTTACTTGTCATAGGTTTGGAGTAGTGTCAACATTTTATGGGTTAGGGTGGAAGACCTTCTTAGACTGTAGAGGGAGTTAGCGAAGGTTGAGGGGCCATCAGTTAGCAGAGAACAATTTGTGTGGGGTGATGGAAGGTTCACGGTGAAGATGGCCTACCATGTTTTCACCAACAAGGGAGACCAGGTGCATAGTGATATCAGACTCGATGCTAGAATCATCTGGAGGAGCAGGGTTCTTAACAGAGTTGAAGTTTTCATGTGGTTATTCAGCCTTGGTAGGGATCTTACTAAGAGCCATCAGGGCCAGTTGTTAGGGGTGGACGATTGTAGCTGTAACAGATGTTGGTTGGAGGTGGAAAACTTGAACAATTTGTTCTTCTCATGCTCTCACTTGTCACAAGTCTGGAGTAGTGCCAACATTTCTTGGCTTAGGGTGGAGAGTGGGTCCAACTTCTGGAATTGCATCAGATTGGTGTGTGGCATTGACAATGTTGATATCCCCTATCCTTTCACCATTTTGTGGACGATTTGGCGTGGTAGAAACGAGGTCATTTTCCACAAGCATTTGTTCTACTCTAAAAATGTTCTTGAGCATTGTAGGCATTGGGTGACTCTTAGAACCATGTAACTCTCTTCTTATTATTTCAAATGAATATAACCATGGTGTGTCCCAACTTGGGACGTCACCCTTCCTCTTCTCAAAAAAGAATTGTAAAAATGATGCTCTTAGCCATTAAAAGGGGTCTTATGGAAAATGTAATGCATAACGGCATCATGGAAGGATTTCACTCATGTAGTAACTGATATACGAGTCAGAGTATGCATGTATGCAGGTGGTGAAATATGTGTGCACAAATCAATATGGGGAGTGTTTAGACCAATCACTAGGCCACTCACTCCAAACCATGTAGAAGAAATGTTTTAATCTTTATTGGGAATCTAACCCTCAACTTTTAGATTAGACCTAGATAGATATTAGTCACATCAGCATTGACAAAATTGGAAGTAACAAAACAACAAAAGAGATCTAATAAGGTATCTTTCTGTATACTTTACACCTTTCGCTGCAATCGTCAAATATTTGAATGGCTGCTGAACTAACAAAAATGCATAGTAATTAATCATAAAATAAAATTCATGATAACACAGAAAGAAATTATTTCTATTATAACTCTTTTGATAATATATTTATATCAGCCGCATTACCTATCAGCCGTAATCTCATGAACTTTTGTAGGAGACCAGGACATGATGAAGTTATTAGCGATAAGCAAGCTTCCTTCATATTCGATGCCATTTATGGTAAATCCAGTATCAGTATACCTAATTATAAAAAAGAGTAAAAATAAAATCATAGACAAATGTGGTACAAGTAACTGACTTTCCATGAAGGGCAATACCCTTGGAAGCGCAACTGATCATCAGGAAGTTTGTCTATGAGATTGATTTGATCGTATAGGGAAAATGCCCGCCTGCCTTCAATAATCCAATGGTCATATTATAAGAAGGAAATGTTGGATAGATGACATCAAGGAAACCATAAAAGACACAAAAAGGCAAAGTTTTTTATTGAAGGTAAAGAAGTAACCATGTTGGGAAGGGGATTAATCCCTTTTGCCTGAAAAGTGAATCAAAACCTCTATAAAAGTTACCAGTTGAATCCTCCAATGACACAACAGCAAGGAGATTAATATAGAGACCGCACCCGTGCTTTTAACCTTGATTATATAGTTCAAAAGTGATGAAAAAATAATAACGACTAATGACTGAGAAAAGATCATTCCTGGAGCCATTTGATAACAGTCGAGACAAAGGATGATCAAATCTGCAGTGCACCATGTAGATTAAAATAAAGGTTGATCTATTGGGAAAAATACCAACTTTCCGACTTAAATATGCAAGAAAATCAATGCTTTAAAACGTTAGAAAAAATATTTCCTAGTTCAACTACAAGGGTGCAAAATTATTGAGAAATAAAAATTATAATATCACAGCTCTAAATACAGTCAAGGTTTGTATATTTACAACATAAAACAGGCGGGCTGACTACAGTAAGTTCAATCTGATATATTTCCATACCCCTACTATAAGATTCACCATACAACTTCTCAGACCCTTCAACCGGGAAATTGAGGCCTCCTCTCGAAATGTCACAAAACACCATAAACAGATGTTCCTCATTTTATCTTCTATTGGCGTCACATTGACTTCTTCTCGCACAATCTCATTGATCCAATGCCTTCTTCTTCTTCCATAATGTCACGAATCTAATACTAATCAGTGCATGGGCAAGTCCATCATAGAATCTTGATTTCCATCAGCCCTCCTATGACATTCATAATCTATTTTCTTGTGCCTTTGAACCGGAAACTGAGGTATGCTTTAGAAATGTCACAACAATAATGTGTTTCTCACTTTATTTTTTTTTAATAAACAGGAGTGAGATCTCAAGGTGGACTCACCACATAAAATTCATATTTCTCACTTTATCTTGGTAATTTGCACAAAATATCCATATGAACCGATCACAGGAATACCAGTTACAGTACATATCAGCCAAAGAGGAATCCTTCTACTAATATCAGCCATTTATTTTACTTTCCTCCGCATTTCATTAAGTGGTTTTCTAGAGAGAAAAAAAAGTCATAGATAGTTAAAATGATGGTATCCTTCCTAATGGTATAAGAGAATTTCTACTATTCTCTCCCCTTTTTCCAAATTTTCAATTGAAAAAATAATGGAAAAATAAAACAGCAAGTAAAAAAATAAGTAATAACCATTAATTTATGATTCAATTCAACATTTATTTAGATTAGATTTCTTACTGGATGACCCGCAATGTTGATATTGACCTTACAAATAAAACGACAGGTACAACTAATCCATGAACAACCAACCACCGTATTATAAAATTTTGGATAGATTTTATCAATGGTCAAATCAAATCAATTAAGAAAAATAGAAATTAGGGAAGAAAAGAGAACTCCAATAAGGGAAGAAAGTCTAATGATTTCATTATTTTTATTTATATATTTATTTAAATACATACTCGTGTGTATATATATATATATTATATACCTTTGGTGTTATTTTTTTGTTTTCATTTCTTAATGTACTTCTCCTGCTATTTACCCAAGGGCTTTTCTCCTATATAAGAGAGCCCTGGAGTCTTACGAACATGAAGCATTTCATTTTCTCAAACATGGCATTAGAGCGACGGTCCTAGACTGTGGTTCATGTATCATCCCGCCCTAATCCTAACCCTCCACGTCGGCAACCTTCCTCAACCCCACGTGCGACACCTCCCTCTCGCGCCGACAGTACTCGTGCCGCCTAGCCCTCAAGCAATGCCCCATGCCTTGTGCATATCTGCACCCCGCGCCCTGTGCCCTGCACGTTGTGCACATATGCGCCAAGCACCCTGCACCCTGCGTGTATCTGCATGCACCTGCATGTTGGACATGCAAGACCACGCCGAACCATTATGCAATAAATGTTATTGGAAATATCATTCCCTGATCTGAAATGAAGAATAAATAATTTGCATAATAGGTCCCTTAGTACAATTAGGGTTATTTACATGGCCATCTTGATGATCATACATTTGTTGATTCAACTATTGAATCATAGAGGCTGATGCTTTGATGAATATCTAAAGGGCTAGATTGAGGACTCATCAAGCACCGTCAAATGATTGTTAAGAGATGATCTCCAGCCTGAGTAGGAGATGGCAATCCTTTCTCATTTAGGCTGATATCTGACCGACCTCTTGATGCAGGTCCTCTTCATAGGAATAGAGATTCGGAGGAGTCAGATTAGATATGTCAAAGAGTTGACTTAACGAGATCGAGATAACCAAAGTCCTATGTCGTATGCTGTCACGATACAGGCATGCATCCTCTGACCGGAGACAGATGTGTTACTATATGTTTGAGTATGTACATTTGGCAGACCAATAGGTTGATGACCTAACCAAGGTCTATACACCGATGCGCTGGTGTGCATATAAGGGCATATGAGTAATACGATCTCTCAAAGGGATCATACAGGTTCAGTTACTGAACCAGAAGACTTGAGCTCACTCATGAGATATTGGGAAGAATCAAATTCCGAGGGCACGGTCGTCTCGCTTTGGAAGCTTGACTTAATTTGTTGGTTTGATATATACTTTTGGAAAGTATATGATCAAGACCAAGGTATGATATATGCTTTTGGAAAGTATATGATCGATACCGACTTCAATGATCGAATGAGAAACTTACTGATAAAACCATGAAGTAGACAGTATGAAGTCGATCAAATACTTCGGATTTATTCTGAGTCTTCAAGTATGCAGGATGTACAGGTATTTGGAGTACCTGAGGGTGATGTGATCATAAATGATTGTATAACCATGACGCTTCCATTCCTAGGGAGTGATGAAACGGGTCTAGATTTTAGTGACTCCTCTCAGTAGAGGAGTAATCTGATCTTGGTCCAAATGTTGGACATTGATCTGAATGTGATTCAGATGCAATGAGAAGATTGGATTTGCAGTCTTGAAAGCATCAGTGAGAGGCCCGCAATCTGGATTTGAGATATGATCTCAACATCCAAGTCATTATACGTGAAACAATACAATCACCCTGTCCTTATCTCCAAGTATTCGCGGAGAAAGCGCATTATCCTTGAAAGAGTTCATGGATAATTCTATTATTGATAAATGTATCCGAGCATTGAGAAAATGGATAATTAAATGTGATTTAATTATCATGATTAATATGAATTTGATTCATATTATAAAGAGAGATATCTAAGATAATTGAATGTGATTTAA
The DNA here is from genome assembly GCA_037367405.1 of Ottelia alismoides. Taxonomy (NCBI): domain Eukaryota; kingdom Viridiplantae; phylum Streptophyta; class Magnoliopsida; order Alismatales; family Hydrocharitaceae; genus Ottelia; species Ottelia alismoides. The sequence continues at coordinate 786,005 of JAZKJV010001148.1, read as the reverse complement.
TTATCAAAGATGTGAATAATGTGAATATGATTCATATTATTTGGGCACATAAGAATAGAGATCCAAGATGATTAAATGTGATTTAATTATCATGGATATGAATAATGTGGGCAGCAATATCCATATTAATTATATATATTATAAATATGATTTATAATATATAAGAGAGAGCTATTTGTAATTTACATTTGTTAATTTAATGTTGATGTGAATTGGATTCACATTGGACATTAAATTGAAAATGTAATTTACATTTTATTTTGGGTTGTGAATATGATTCACAAATTTCCAATGGCAAGATTGCAATATTCACAAAATAATTATGAATTATTATTGTAGAATATTTTACTACAAAAGTTGTTGAAAATTATGAGAGAAATTCATGGAGATATGTAATCTTGTGAGATTACATGGATTTGTCTCCACCATGGAGAGATGGTGGACGGCCACCAATTCCACAAGGAAATTGGTAGTCGTCCCCACCACTCCTAATGTGGAGATCTCCATGCAATTTCTCTCCATAATTGCTTGATCTAATTTAGGATTGGAATATATTTGATTTAAATTAGATTATTATTTGTTGGTTTTTACCAACAACAATCTTGACCATTGGATGGGACATAAATCAATCTCATCCATTGATTTTATATGTACCATGGATTGAGATCCATGGATCCCAAAACCCTATAAATAGAGAGGCATACCATGCCCTCTAGGTACATGCAATATTGGAGCAAACTCTCTCTCTCTTTCTCTATACACGACAACCCTCTCTCTCCCTCTCATGGCTGTCCACCATGGGTGCCCTAAAGAGGTACTTCATCACTGCAGCGTCGTCGTTATGATGCCCGGTTATTTGCTCGTTGATCTCTGTCTCCTTCGGTGTGCCTCGCTTGTGAAGGAGACGTCGGATCTCATGTGTCGAGATCAGGAGATCCACCGCTTGGATCATCAACATGGATTGCGAGAAGCACATGGTTCATCCCCGCGCTCGGACGCGTCTCCTCCGTCGGATCGGACTTGAGACAGGAGGTCTCTTCATTTAGAGACTCGATCGCAACCACGCTTCAAGAAATAATCATATTACTTGTTTGTGGTTTAGACGAAACAATCCGAGAAGTGTTCTTGGATCATGTGGTTTCGTCGCACGAAAAGTTTTTAAATTTCCGCTACATAGAACAACTAGTCCGACTAGTCGTTTTCGTCGTATCCGATACGACGCTCACGCTTCCGTGATGCGTTTGAGGATCTAACGATATCCTTAAAGTGGTATCATAGCCTTAGGTCGAAGGTTTCGGATACGATCCACAAACTTAGGATGACATGGGTTCGTTAAGGTCGCAAAAGTTTTTGTCGCATTTGATTTTCGAAGATCTGTTTAGTGAATAAATTCGGCCATGTTTAAAATACTTAAACACTAATTAATCACTTGGATTTTGTTCCCCATTAAATAAGGAAATCATAGGATTTGATTTTATGTAATTCGGATTCCGCTTGCTCGAGATATGGTTGTTTTAATGAACATGTATGCACTGTTGCGGGAACTACGAATCATAACATGATTAATGAGTTAATCACTGTTTTGATCCGCCTCCAAATGTGTGAAACATCACTTGGGTTCTGTCCTAAATCAAGATAGAAATCTTTGAAATTGATTTTGTCTAATTTGGATTTAAATTGATTGAGATATGTTAATTTTAGTGAGTAGGAGTCACTGCTGAAATTACAGTCCTAATCAAGAACCATGTGATTGTCAATTAGTGAAATTAATTATTAATTTCATGAAATAATTATGAAAAATATTTGTGAAATATTGGAGGATGATTATTTCCTTAATTGACTTGGCCTCAACCAATTAATTGATTAGATTTGATCTAGATCATAATTAAAAACACAATCATCAAACTTGATGCTTGAATAGGATTGGGAATTTGTGTAGCAAATTTCCTTATAATCAAAATTGTTTTGATTATTACTATATGGTATAATTTCGGTTGAAGAAACGATGATCATCTCAAGTACAAATTGATATATTTAGCATTATCCTTTCCTGAGGTGGATATGGTGTCTAGTCGGAGAGCATTGGGGTTGCAGGTTGCAACGTATGTGGTCCGTCCCACTCTCGTCGGTACTAGCCATGATAGCGGGTAGGGACTCGATAATGCCGGAGAAAATCAAGTTGTATTTTCTAATTATTAAAATTCTAATTAATACGTACTTTGAGATATTACCATATATATTCAAGTAAATTAATCAAGTTTGTTGATTGAATTGGATTGATAATTAATTTAATATGATTAAATTGATTATGTCCAATTGAGACACTCTATTATGAATAGAGTTGTTATTTCCCTTGGAAGAATTAATTATATGAATATGATTCATGATAATTAATTAAAATTTGAATATGAGGTGGAGGATCACATAAGTGATATCCATGATCTCCCGTCAAGGCGAAGGGGTCTGTCGCCAGGGATTACATGTGGGAGACACATGTCCGAAGTGACAGCTCCTGTATGTAAGCGCATCCAGATCGGGCTCTTTGCTTCTCGAAAAAGTAAGGTCGTGTACGTAGTGACCCCAGTATCAGATCCTCACATTATTGGGATGATATTGGATTGCGTATAGCGAGTACTATTCCCGTTGACGGTTGATTCAATTAATGATGGGTCAACATCTCCTTAGGGGTGGTGGGCCCAGGTGTTAAAGACCGAATTGGGAATGCAAGTTGGACTTGCAAGGCGGAATGTGTTCCCGCTTCTTTTTATCGGAGTTGCAGATTCTCATATTATTGGGATGTAACAAAGATAAGGAAGGAGATCCCAGATCTTGCTGAGATATGATGGTAAATATATCTCTTACATTGAAAGTGATTAAGGGAATGAACTTTCAATGTTGACAAGGCAAGACAACTTTGATATAAAAATTCCTAAATCAAAGTAAAATATGTATATTTATATATAAATATGTATACTTATGCAAATTTCTTATTTCAGATAATCCTTCGTTAAACCCACTCAATAATATACTCAATAATAACCAGTAAAATATCATGGATTGGACTCATGATCCAGATATTGTACTTGTAGTTGGACACATAATGTATGTGGTTGCAAGGTGCAAGTTTCCTCTTAATAATGAGGAATAACAATTAAATAGATAATAGGACTACGGCCCTAGAGTTTGTATATCTCTGTAGTCTTGATCTCCCATCGGATGTACTTTGAAAGTGACATGTCGATGATGATCGCAATTGTTAAATAATCCTTATAAAATCAATGAAGATATTCTGGCATACATATGTGCTCTTGACATTTGTCATGAATGACATAGTTCACTGCATCATGTAGAATGGTAGCTTCATAAGATATGATGTATTTAAAATATTTGAATATCTACCTGAAATAATGTTTTAAGAGTTTAGATGGATGTGGATATGATGAGTGTCATCGTTCTACTGTCTATACTCAAGTCATTCATGAAGCTTCATAATATTCATATTGTATGAGTTTAATGAAGCATGTATAAATGTTGAAATGCTCTTACATTGAATTCTTTTGAATTTAAAGAGATCCTTAAGCAATGATTGTTTATAGATAAAGGGAGTGTAGTGGAAGCATGGGTTGGACCCAAGTGAGAAGGATAGTCAAAGAGTTGACTGTACTTCTGTGCCATCCAAATAGTTGGATGAATGACAATACTGCAATAAATTGATGTGTTGATAGTTTGACTGTCAAGTCTGTCTAGAATCCTTAGAGAAGGACTCAGATAGAGCATCAGAAAAATCTACATATAATCATTGACTTTGACTTACTTATTTGATAAGATAAAGTCTAATAACTGTATCTCAATCCTCTAACAGCACTTGCAATAGGTTGCATATGTGTTAGAAGACTAGAAAATTTGATCTTAAGGCTTATAGTCATCCACATAGATATTGATGCAATTGTTGCAACAATCTCTATTGGATTGAAAGGCTTCATAATTTCAGTGGGAGAGCCCTTAGTCTTAGAGAATGTCTCTATGACCTTGATATTAGAATACACTCATTGTTTATTTCTAAATGTTTGAAATAAACACAAATGCTGTAATAAATCTATCATAAAGAGTTATGATGGAGATATTTCAGATAGTAATCTAAAATCTAGTAGACTCCACTAAATTAGAAAATTAATGAATGGTTAATTAACATTTCTAAATACTGAAATTAAACCTTAAGATCAATAGGAGGATGAAGATCATTTAACAATGATCTGGCATCAAGTCTTGGACATATGTTTGTTGATGTGATCAATAGACTAGTAAGAGATGAAACTTTAGAATGTCTAAAATTTCAAAACATACATACTTATGAATATTGTACTCGAAGTAAAAGGTTCAGATACACCCTTCTTTGGGAATGGTATAAGATGTCAAGGTATCCAGGATCTCATACATATTGATGTATGCGGATCATCTATATCACAGTAAACATTATGGATATGTGATATCCATTGATGATTATATATGATATGAGATTTCTTCTCTTAACCTAAAGGAACCTTTGAAATGTTCAAAGATTTCATTATTTTGGTTTGCAACCAAAGTTTGAAGGAAGATAAAATGGATTTATCTAATCTAGGTAGCATGTACCTGTTAGATGAATTCAAAGAATACCTTATGAAGATATGAATATCATTTCTATCTCAATCCTCCTAATACATCTTGACTCAATAAGAGTTATAGGGAGATACAATTGGATCATGTGTGAAAAGATTTGATCAATGATGAATTTTAGCATAATTTCCTCTTGGTTTCCAGGCATATATGTAGTAGAGACTACATTATATATCCTTAATGTAATTCCATGCAAGTAAGATGGAATTGAGCACTTGAGAGTGCTACTTCATTAGAAAAATAAAGGATGGTATTGGATACCTACATTACGACCTTTAGATTCTTAAAAATGTCTTATCTCTGAGAATGTGATTCTTAGAGGTTGAGACTCTTGAGAATCAAGATGAAAATGAAGTGTAGGAACTCATTTAATCTTGAGAAGATAACGAGGCTCCTGAAATTAGAAACTAAAAGGATAATTAAAGATGAAACACTAATACCTCTTCAAATGAGATTGAGGATGGATTCCATGTGCGAGAGAAATCTGACAATGATCGAACTTCATGTGATGAAGCTTCTGAAGATCATAGCATGGATAGATGGATGTTAGCAATAAAAGTCTAATGTAGACTTCATATACAAGTGTTGTATATGGACCCTCGAGGATCCACCTATATGGGTAAGACCCATAAAGGTATAAATGGATCTTCAAGAGATGTAAGTCAAGATTGCATTCCTCTATGAATACCTCTCTGAGGATATTCACATGAAGTATCCCCAAGGCTTCGTGGTTGAGGAAAACAAGGTGTGCAAGCTAAAGAAATCCATCTATGGACTCATATAAGCTTCTTATTGCTGGAACATAAGATTTGATGAAATTATAAATGTTATGATTTCAGATAGATACTTGATGAACCATATGAAGCTTAGTGGGAATGCCTTTGTATTCATCGTGCTAAATGTAGAAAATATCCTAGTCATTTGGAATGATATAAGGATGATAATAAGTGTTTTATAGACTGGCTGTTCCATATCTTGAAATATGATTTCAAAGATACCTCTTATATCTTAGTTCTGAAGTTGTTCAGAAGCAAAGAGTAGAGGATATTGGGACTGTCACATTTGTAGTACACCTTGGACATATTACATTCTTAGAAACTCCATGAAAGGCTTCCATCCCTTAAGATATGGTACTGACCTATCTAAAGGGATAGCACCTCAAAGAGTTGAGGAAGTGAATGCTAGAACTGCTTGCACTTGTGCATCAGTTACGAGAAGTTGAGTGTATGCTAGATGTGTACAAAAACCAGATATCTGCCATGCAGTGAGAGTAGTAAAGTGTTGCTAACCCTACTATGGAGAGAAAACACTTGATTGCAGTAATAATAAAATCTTCATAGATGACAAGATTTTGAGATAGTGATCTCAAAAGTCTTATCTTCAAAAGTTTAAGACTTTATAGATAGTGATCTAAAAGGTCTTAACTGTAGATACCTTAGGAGATAGAGATCTCCAGGAATAAGGGTATTCTGATAAGGATTATGGAAATACTGTTATGATAATTGTTAAGCTATAGTGTCAATGACACTGTAACTAACAAGATTGAGTACATGAGATGCAGCATTCACATTAGATGCGAGCACTTACTGGGGATATGCAAATGTCGTAAAAGGACTTGGCATAGTCTCGTGGGAACAGACTGACTGATCAGCTTACCTAGTTATTTTCTAAATAGCCTATGATTGTCACATGAGTGCGGGTCCACATGATTAGCCCATTAATGGCTCTTTGGGCTAGTGAGAGATTGTTGGACATGCGAGCCCACGACGAGCCATCATGCAATAAATGTTACTGGAAATGTCATTCCCTGATCTGAAATGAAGAATAAATAATTTGCATAATAGGTCCCTTAGTACAATTAGGGTTATGTACCATGGCCATCTTGATGATCATACAACTGTTGATTCAATTATTGAATCATAGAGACTGCTCTTGGATGAATACCTAAAGGGTTAGATTGAGGACTCATCAAGCACCGTCAAATGATTGTTAAGAGATGATCTCCAGTCTGAGTAGGAGATGGCAATCCTTTCTCATTTAGTCTGATATCTGACTAACCTCTTGATGCAGGTCCTCTGCATAGGAATAGAGATTCGGAATTGTCATATTAGTTAGGTCAAAGAGTTGACTTAACGAGATCGAGATAACCAAAGTCCTATATCGTATGCTGTCACGATACAGGCATGCATGCTCTAACCGGAGACAGATGTGTTACTATATGTTTGAGTATGTACATTTGGCAAACCAATAGGTAGATGACCTAACCAAGGTCTATACACCAACGCGTTGGTGTGCATATAAGGGCATATGAGTAATACGATCTCTCAAAGGGATCATACAGGTTCAGTTACTGAACCGGAAGACATGAGCTCACTCATGAGATATTGGAAAAAATCAAATTCCGTGCGCACGGTCGTCTCGCTTTGGATGCTTGTCTGAATTTGTTGGTTTGATATATATTTTTGGAAAGTATATGATCAAGACCAAGGTATGATATATGCTTTTGGAAAGTATACGATCGATACCGACCCCCAATGATCGAATGAGAAACTTACTGATAAAACCATGAAGTAGACAGTATGAAGATGATCCAATACTTCGGGTTTATTCTGAGTCTTCAAGTATACATGATGTACAGGTATTGGAAATACCTGAGGGTGATGTGATCATAAACGATTGTATAACCATGACGCTTCCATTCCTGGGGAGTGATGAAACGGGTCTGGATTTTAGTGACTCCTCTCAGTAGAGAAGTAATCTGATCTTGGTCCAAATGTTGGACATTGATCTGAATGTGATTCATATGCAATGAGAAGATTAGATTTCCGGTCTTGATTTAATTAAGCATTTGTGAGAGGTCCGCAATCTGTATTTGAGATATGATCTCAACATCCAAGTCATTATACGTGGAACAATACAATCGCCATGTCCTAATCTCCAAGTATTCGCGGAGAAAGCGCATTATCCTTAAAAGAGTTCATGGATAATTCTATTATTGATAAATATATCCGAGCATTGAGAAAATGGATAATTAAATGTGATTTAATTACCATGATTAATATGAATCCGATTCATATTATAAAGAGAGGTATCTAAGATAATTGAATGTGATTTAATTATCAAAGATGTGAATAATGTGAATATGACTCATATTATTTGGGCACATAAGAATAGAGATGATTAAATGTGATTCAATTATCATGGATATGAATAATGTGGATAGAAATATCCATATTAGTTATATATTATAAATATTATTTATAATATATAAGAGAGAGATATTTCTAATTTACATTTGTTAATTAAATGTTGATGTGAATTGGATTCACATTGGACATTAAATTGAAAATATAATTTACATTTTATTTTGGATTGTGAATATGATTCACAAATTTCCAATGGCAAGATTGCAATATTCACAAAATAATTATGAATTATTATTGTAGAATATTTTACAACAAAAGTTGTTGGAAATTATGGGAGAAATTCATGGATATATGTAATCTTGTGAGATTACATGGATTTGTCTCCACCATGGAGAGATGGTGGACGGCCACCAATTCCACAAGGAAATTGGTAGCCGTCCCCACCACTCCTAATGTGGAGATCTCCATGCAATTTCTCTCCATAATTGCTTGATCTAATTTAGGATTGAAATATATTTGAGATGTCAAATATATTTGATTTAAATTAGATTATTATTTGTTGGTTTTTATCAACAACAATCTTGACCATTTGATGGGACATAAATCAATCTCATCCATTGATTTTATATGTCCCATGGATTGAGATCCATGGATCCTAAAACCCTATAAATAGAGAGGCATACCATGCTCTCTAGGTACGTGCAATATTGGATCAAACTCTCTCTCTATACACGACAACCCTCTCTCTCCCTCTCATGGTCGTCTACCATGGATGCCCTAAAGAGGTACTTCATCACTGCAGCGTCGTCGTTATAGTGCCCGGTTATTTGCTTGTGGATCTCCGTCTCCTTCGGTGCGCCTCGCTCATGATGAAGATGTCGGATCTCGTGTGTCGAGACCAGGAGATCCACCGCTTGGATCATCAACATGGATTGCGAGAAGCACGTGGTTCATCCCCGCGCTCGCAAGCGTCTTCTCCGTCGGATCAGACTTGAGACGTGAGGTCTCTTCGTTTAGATACTCGATCGCAACCACGCTTCAAGAGGTAATCCTATTACTTGTTTGTGGTTTAGACGAAACGATCCGAGAAGTGTTCTTGGATCATGTGATTTCGTCGCATGAAAAATTTTTAATTTCCGTTGCATAGAACAACTAGTCTGACTAGTCGTTCTTCGTCGTATTCGATATGACGCTCACGCTTCCGTGATGCGCTTGAGGATGTAACCATATCCTTCACTGCATGCATCTACCGTGTATCTGCGTGCACCTGTGCCAATGTGCATCACTTTCCTTTGTGCCTGTACTCAGTCTTTCGTGATTTTGAACATATAAATCACAACTTCAGACCCTAGCCTACAACAAGAAGAGATTAGGATGATTGTATGAGTCTACAAATACAAACAATCCTCTATATGTGATTGTGTAGACACATTCAGAGCAGTCTACTCCTCAGTTTTGTTCCAGATATCAGCGTTCCTGCTGCCATGACATAGAACAAGGGTGATGTTTTTTCATTGTATGGTGCCTTCCAAGGCCCGACTCCCATCGTTAAGATGGATGGGACCAACTACGAGTTGTGGTCCATGCAGTTTCGCACCCTGATGCAATGTCATAACAAGGAGCACATTCTGACGGATCTAGAGCTGAAGGACAAGATTGGGTCTAATGCTTTTTGGAAGAAAGATGATGCTTATGCTCACATTTGGCTCTCCGGGATGCTCACTGCGAAGATTGCTAATGACATTGTCAATCGACCCATAGCAAAGGCTATGAGTACACCTTAGTAGACATATATGGGCATGCAACGAATGAGAGAAAAATCCTATAGTTGCAGTTTGATATTTTTCCGACCAAGCAGAATGGTCGGCCTCTTCATGCACACTTCTCGCATCTTAGAGGCATGTTTGAGCGTCTGCATAGCTTTATGCCTATTACTACTAGCACTGAGCACTAGCAGGCATATCGGAATGTTACTATTACAAGAGTATTTTTGTCATCTCTCAACTTTGATTAGTATGCAACACGTATTCAACAACTTACAGGAGAGACAATATCTCCAATGGATGAGGTTTACAAGAGGCTGAGCAGAATTGCTACTTCATCTACTTCTGTGGCTCTGACTCCTTCTGCCATGGTAGTTTCTCGTGGTAGAGGGGGTAGTTCACAATTTCGTGACCGAGGACCATGTGGTCAAGGAGGCCGTCAGTGTGACCCTTGTTCGCATTGCCACCATCCAGGACATTCTGAGGAGACATGCTATCTGAAGCATTGCTATCCTGTGTCTGCCTGTGTAGTTGAACAGACTGATCCTACTCCTACTTCTGCTCTTGTCCATGATGCACGATTCGGTGATATTGTTTCCAGGCTAAGAGAGATGATGACTACTCCAACCACTTCTATTACATGATCTTCAGACGTCGCACACGCTTCCAGGGCCTCTTCGAGTTAGTCAGGTATTGCCTTTTCACTTACCAGTAGTAGCAGTTCATATTTATCAGATAGGATCATGGACTCCAGAGCATCTCATCATATGTGTGGAGATCGAGCACAGTTTACTTCCTACAGGTCTATTCCTCTTGGTAGATCAGCTGTGATTGCTAATGGGGATCATCTGCCCATTGTTGGTCAGGAGGAGATTGTTCTAACTCCCTTGATGCGTCTGTAGAATGTTTTACATGCTCCAGCATTTCAGATGAAACTTTTATCTATTAGCTAGATTACAAAAGATTTACATTGTCATGCCATATTTGATCCATCCTCTCTTTTGTTTTAGGTCATACTCACAAGCAAGGTGATTGGATGTGGTTGTGAACAGAGAGGGCTTTACAGATTTGTTCAACTTCCGTATGCTGGTGCTGCTACTATGCTTCCCGGATCTGTTTCTCCTTTCATGTAGTATCTTTGATTTGGGCACCTTACTCTGCAGAAGCTGCGTCATGTTCTCCCACATATATCTACTTGTACTAACTTTGATTGTGAGGGATTGTGAGGCATGTCAGCTTGGGAAGCAACATCGTTCCTCTTTTCTGAGTCGTCGGAGTCATCACAGTGGTCATCTGTTTGAGTTGCTTGATTTTGACATATGGGGTCCTAGTCGTGTTCTAGATCATCAGGGACATCGATTCTATTTGATTGTTGTGGATGATTTCTCTAGATTATCTTGGGTTTTTATGTTAAAGAATAAGTCTGAAGCTGCTCCTGTTATTAATTTTTTTTCTTATTGAAATCAAGAATATTTTTTCTGCTAATGTGAAATTTATTAGTACTGACAATGTCTTGGAATTTTCTACTTTACATTTGTTAGATATTTTTGATCTCTTTGCTTCTCACCTTTTACTTACTCTAGCTTGCAACCTTATTTTAGTGGTGGAATTGGATCAATTAGACACACTCATCTAAAAATAAATAGAATTATTTCCCTTTAATTTTTAATTATATATATGTATATTTATATATTTATATTATTCATATTTTCATAGAATTTACATATTTTGACTATATATAATCTTACAAATAAATTCCAGTAGAAGTCTACTTTAAATGAGAGGCATGATGCCTAATTGGTGGGCTATATTTAAGTTAGTTTTGTCTTGCATACTCAATCCAGTATGGATGTCCTATGATTCTCATTTTTTTAATGAATTTGTAGAGCATTGAAGGATGATCTTGTGAGTGGTTGGGTTTGGCATAACTTAACATTCTAAGTTAATCATAGACTTCATCAATATCTGATCACAGAGATCACATTTTTTATTTATCTAAGTTGTTTGTGTATCCTTTTTTGATAACTTGTATTATATTTTTTGAAATCATTAAGTGGAAATCAAGTGCAAAAAACAAACTAATGCATTGTTTATTAAAGGAAAATTAAATTTCAAATTTAATATAATCCTTTAGTTTGATTGTGTGGTTTTCAATTTTTACAATGGATTATGAAAATTTTCAACTTTCACTTGATATGTGTGTTTTTTTCTTTTCTCTACTTATATTCATATGATCGATTTTTAGGTCATTATTCAAATGTTCATGGGCTAGTGTACTGTAAAGTATAGAAATATAAAATAGACTATTTGATGGGAAATTATAAGTATGAAATCCGAACCAATCCTTAATCCGATGGATTGGATCGGATTGGATTTAGATATCTGATTGATTGGATTGGATTTGAAAAATAAAAATCCATTAAAGTTAGATTGGACACAGATTAAAGTAAAATCCGATTCATGTGCACCCCTAGATAGAAGCATAAACAACCCGACAGATAAATAGAAGTCCCAAATATACCTCATATACAGAAAGTGAATATTTGAGAAGTGTAGAGGAAGATGTCAACATGAATCGCTTGTGTAGAGAGAAGCCAGAGCTTTTTCTCATTGTCTGCATTTGCCCAATAATAAGACGTGCAGTTCAAGTGCGACTTCCCGTATTCTTTGTGAGGTGACTAAAGGTTCTTGAAGGCCAACAACATGTATATTATGCTTCGAAATAAGATAATTAAAATGTGCCAGAGTGGAGTTGTTGTAGACCCCTTGAGAGATCCATAATAAAATAGACATTAAGGGACGTTAGGTTGGAGGTTTACCCTGCACTTTAGGTGGGTTACCCCCCAAAACTATATTTCTAACCCACTAGTGGGATCAACTCTCTTCCAATAAAAAAATATATTATACTATCATATTTTCAAAAAATCATAAAATACTCAACTTTACTTACTATTCCAAACTTCAATACAATCACATCACAACAATACCCACTTTTTCAAATTTTAATACAATCTTATCATAATAACTACCTACTTTTTCAAATTTTAATACAATCACATCATACAAACCCTCCAAACTCTGAACCCACCAACCAAACAACACAAAAATGAGTTATCCTCCTCCCGATAACCTACGAATCAAACACACCCTAAAAGAAAACCAGTGGTTGGTTGAAGGCCCAAGGGTCACATGTTGCCCTGCAAACCGGAGGGTTTTGATTTTGCTCCCTCGTTTTTTTTGATAACTCATTATTCTCATAGGTATTCAAATCATCGTCTTTAGTTGGATCTGCGGCCTTATCTAGAAGATCTTCACCAGTATTTGCTAAAATCGAGAAACTATTGGTGAATGGAATATCTAAAACTGAGTAATTTGTATTTAATTTACTGAGAGTGCTCGCCATCCCCTGTGTAGATGTTGACACTGAGCCTAGCACAGGGTATGTGACCAAAGACGTCTCTAGATTTTCTTTTTCGATCTCTCTATCATTAGTAGTTTTGTGAACATCGGCAACGTGATCCTCAAGTATAGAAGGCTGATCTGAGGCAGCCTGGTTCACCTCAACAAGAGCCACCGGTGTATCTAATTTCTGCAATATTTTTAATGGTTGTTCTCGGAAATTCCTTTGCACGGCCACATGCTGCTGATCAGTAAATTTCTCCTTTTCCTTGAATCTCATCTGTGACCATGAATTAGAAGTTGGCCTAAATTGGAAATTTTGATCCTTTGTTTTGCCCTGAACTTCTGGTTGGGGAATAGGAGCAGATGTGTTCTGCTGCTTGAGACAGTGTGTGTCTGTGTATGACCAATAGTTTTGCAAAAATGACAGAAGGAAGGAAGATTTTCATAAATTATTTCTTGTATTATTTTCTTTCCACCCACTCTGATTATAACATGATCCACCAAGGGTTATGAAGGATCAACCTCCAAATTTACTCATGCATCTAGGTCTCGTTAAATTAACAACATCTTTATCCAATGAAAGAAAATGTCCCGCTGGTTTGACAATGGACTTCAAAGCATCTTCATTTATAAATTAAAGATTCAACAGCACAAGATGAACGATATGGTATAATCCTCAAGCGCATCACGGAAGCGTGAGCGTTGTATCGAATACGACGAAAAACGACTAGTCGGACTAGTTGTTCTATGCAGCGGAAATTAAAAATTTTTCATGGGACGAAACCACATGATCCAAGAACACTTCTCAGATCGTTTCGTCTAAACCAAAAACAAGTAATAGGATTACCTCTTGAAGCATTGTTGCGATCGAGTCTCTAAATGAAGAGACCTCCTGTCTCAAGTCCGATCCGATGGAGGAGACGCTTGCGAGCGCGGGGATGAACCGCGTGCTTCTCGCAATCCATGTTGATGATCCAAGCGGCGGATCTCCTGATCTCGACACAGGAGATCCGATGTCTTCTTCACGAGCAGGCACGCCGAAGTAGACGGAGCTCCACGAGCAAACCATCGGGCAGCCTAACGATGACGCTGCAGCGATGGAGAACCTCTCTAGGGCATCCATGGTGGACGGTCATGAGAGGGAGAGAGAGAGAGAAAGAGAGAGAGAGAGAGAGAGAGAAAGAGAGAGATGTGCTTCTCAAGCATTGTGTAAAGAAGAGCAATGGGGTGCCTCTCCTTTTATAACATATTGGGATCCATGGATCTCAATCCATGAGACAACACAAATCCAATGGCTCTTATTGATTGTGTTTCTTTTAATGGCTAAGATTTGTGTTGGTAAAAACCAACAAAAATTAATTTAATTTAGATTAAATCTATATTGATAAATAAATATAAATCAAACCCAAATTAAATCAATCCAGCATGGAGATTATGGAATGAAGATTGCCTCCTTCCATAATATTGGATTTGGTGGCAATCTCATGCAATCTCATGAGATCTCATGAGATTACATTATTCCATGGAAATCTCTAAGATTTACAACAACACTTGTTGTAAAATATTCTACAAAAATAATTGATAATTATTTTGTGAATATTGCAATCTTGACATTGGAAAATTGTGAATCATATTCCCAACCCAAAATAAAATGTGAATTACATTTTCAATTAATTGTCCAATGTGAATCCAATTCACATCAACATTTAATTAACAAATGTAAATTACAAATAGCTCTCTCTTCTATATTATAAATCACATTTATAATATATATGACTAATATAGATATTGCTATCCACATTATTCATATCCATGATAATTAAATCATATTTAATCATCTTGGGTCTCTTTTCTCTTATTCTCAAATAATATGAATCACATACACATTATTCACATCTTTGATAATCAAATCACATTTAATTATCTAAGACAACTATCTTTATAATATGAATCGAATTCATATTAATTATGATAATTAAATTACATTCAATTATCCATTTTCTCATTGCTCGAATATATATATATATCAACAATAGAATTATCCATGAACTCCTTCAAGGATAATGCTTTCTACGCGAATACTTGGAGATAAGGATAGGGCGATTGTATTGTTCCACGTATAGTGACTTGGATATTGAGATCATATCTCAAATCCAGATCGCGAGCCTCCCATAGATGCTTGATTAAATCAAGACCGCAAATCTAATCTTCTCATTGCATCTGAATCACATTCAGATCAATGTCCAACATTTTGACTAAGATCAGATTACTTCTCTACTGAGAGGAGTCAATAAAATCCAGACCCATTTCATCACTCACTAAGAATGGAAGCATCATGGTTATACAATCATTTATGATCACATCACCCATAGGTATTCCCAATACCTGTACATCCTACATACTGGAAGACTCAGAATAAACTCGAAGTATTGGATCAACTTTACACTGTCTACTTCATGGTTTTATTAGTAAGTCTCTCATTCGATCATTGGGAGTTGGTATCGATCATATACTTTCCAAAAAAACATATATCACACCTACGTCTTGATCATATACTTTCCAAAAGTATATATCAAACCTACAAAAGTTCCTTCAAAAAAATGCTCGTCTCGATGAGATCTACAACTTTTATGAAGACATCAAAACCAAAATCGATCAAATGCACAAAGTGAATTTTCGGGGTATCCCATGTACATAGAATACCTAGATTTTTGGATTTTTTTATTTTTTCTTGTCATTTTTAAACTATATAAAAATACGGAAAAATGGTAAAAATCGAAGATAAATAAAGACACCTTAATCTAATTTTTTTGGAATTTTATTAATTAAGAAGATATGTACATAAAATATCAGATCAAAACCGCTAAAATACACAATGTACAAAAGAGGCCCAAAACCCAACTTTCACATATGAGCTCCGATTCACTTGAACTTGGTCTTGTCTTGAAGGTAATTGACTGTACATTAGTTCAAAAGTAAGTAGGATCAAATCGGACACTAGATGGGGAAGATATGTGGCTTTTAGTCCGAAAATCCTGAAATTAGGGTTTGGGTTTCTGGTCCACTTATTTGGGTTAATGATTCTTTTGTATTTTCTATTTATTCTTGTTAATGATATGTACACAGTGGAGGTGGTTTTGGGTTATTCGGATCTTAGCATGAATGAGTTAAAAATATGGGAAGTTAGGTTGTTTACATGTCATTTTGGCTTGCATTTATGGCTTCTTATTTTGTGCAGAAATTATGGATAAAATTCCATTCTTATGAAAACATGCATGAACATTAATTTTGCAGAATAGATGCAGATATGTTGTTGATTTTGAGGGAATTGAGCTTAATAAATGAGATTTAGAGTGATGAATCCGAGATTCATCAATAATAGGTCCCTTAGTACAATTAGGGTTACGTACCATGGCCATCTTGATGATCATACATCTGTTGATTCAACTGTTGAATCACAGAGGCTGGTGTTTGGATATCTAAAGAGTTAGATTGAGGACTCATCAAGCACCGTCAAATGATTGTTAAAAGATGATCTGCAGCCTGAGTAAGAGATCGCAATCCTTTCTCATTTAGGCTGATATCTGACGGACCTCTTGATGCATGGCCTCTGCATAGGAATAGAGATTCGGAGGTGTCAGACTAGTTAGATGAAAGAGTTGACTTAACGAGATCGAGATAACCAAAGTCCTATATCGTATGATGTCACGATACAGGTACGCATCCTCTGACCGGAGACAAATGAGTTACTATATGTCCAAGTATGTACATTTGGCAGACCCATAGGTTAATGACCTAACCAAGGTCTATATACCGGCGCGCTGGTGTGCATATAAGGGCATATGAGTAATACGATCTCTCAAAGGGTCATACAAGTTCATTTATTGAACCGGAAGGCATGAGCTCACTCATGATATATTGGGAAGAATCAAATTCCGTGCGCACGGTCGTCTCGCTTTGGAAGCTTGACTGAATTTGTAGGTTTGATATATACTTTTGGAAAGTATATGATCAAGACCAAGGTGTGATATATGTTTTTTTTGGAAAGTATATGATCGATACCAACTCCCAATGATCAAATGAGATCTTACTGATAAAATCATGAAGTAGACAGTATAAAGTTGATCCAATACTTCGAGTTATTCAAAGTCTTCCAGTATACAGGATATACAAGTATTGGGAATACCAGAGGGTGATGTGATCATAAACGATTGTATAACCATGACGCTTCCATTCCTAGGGAGTGATGAAACAGGTCTGGATTTTAGTGACTCCTCTTAGTAGAGATGTAATCTGATCTTAGTCCAAATGTTGGACATTGATCTGAATGTGATTCAGATGCAATGAAAATATTAGATTTGCGGTCTTGATTTAATCAAGCATCTATGGGAGGCCCACGATCTGGATTTGAGATATGATCTCAATATCCAAGTCACTATACCTGGAACAATACAATCGCCTTGTCCTTATCTCCAAGTATTCGCGGAGAAAGCGCATTATCTTTGAAGGAGATCATGGATAATTCTATTGTTGATATATATATATATATATATATATATATATATAGGGTAAAATGTGTATGCCCCCGAGGGGGAGCTAACTTAGCTCCCCCGCCCTTTTTTCACAAATTTTTTTATTTTTTTGAAATCTAAAACCGTGTAAATTCATTATTAAATCCCTATGTTATATCATTCAAATTTCATGCGAAACAGAGACTCCTACGACCTCCATCCAAACGGGGACGATTTAAAAAATCCTGTTACCGTTAAAAAAATGACTGTCTGGATGGAGGCTGTAGGAGTCTCTGTTTCATACAAAATTTTTATGACATAATATAGGGATATAGTGATGAATATTCACGGAAAAAAATTTCAAAAAAAAGAAAAAAATTGAAGAAAATAAGGCAGGGGGAGCTAAGTAAGCTCCCCCTAGGGGGCAGCCCCATTTTCCTCATATATATATATATATATATATATATCCGAGCATTGAGAAAGTGGATAATTAAATGTAATTTAATTATCATGATTAAGAAGAATTCGATTCATATTATAAAGAGAGTTGTCTTAGATAATTAAATGAGATTTGATTATCAAAGATGTGAATAATGTGAATGTGATTCATATTATTTGAGAACAAGAGAAAAGAGATCCAAGATGATTAAATATGACTTAAGTATCATTGATATAAAAAATGTGGATAGCAATATCCATATTAGTCATATATATTATAAATTTGATTTATAATATATAAGAGAGAATTATTTGTAATTTACATTTGTTAATTAAATGTTGATGTGAATTGGATTCACATTGGATAATTAATTGAAAATGTAATTACATTTTATTTTGGATTGTGAATATGATTCACAATTTTCCAATGGCAAGATTGCAATATTTACAAAATAATTATCAATTATTTTTGTAGAATATTTTACCACAAGTGTTGTTGTAAATCTTGGAGATTTCCATGGAATAATGAAATCTCATGAGATCTCATGAGATCTCATGAGATTGCATGAGATTGCCACCAAATCCAATATTATGGAAGGAGGCAATCTTCATTCCATAATCTCCATGGTTGATTGATTTAATTTGGGTTTGATTTATATTGATTTATCAATATAGATTTAATCTAAATTAAATTAATTGTTGTTGGTTTTTACCAACACAAATCTTAGCCATTAAAAGAAACACAATCAATGAGAGCCATTGGATTTGTGTTGTCCCATGGATTGAGATCCATGGATCCCAATATGTTATAAAAGGAGAGGCACCCCATTACTCTTCTTTACACAATGCTTGAGAAGCACATCTCTCTCTCTCTCGCTCTCTCCCTCTCATGGCCGTCCACCATGGATGCCCTAGAGAGGTTCTCCATCGCCGCAGCGTCGTCGTTATGCTGCCCGATGATTTGCTCATGGAACTCCGTCTACTTCGGCATGCCTTGCTCGTGAAGAAGACATCGGATCTCGTGTGTCGAGATCAGGAGATCCGCCGCTTGGATCATCAACATGGATTGCGAGAAGCACGTGGTTCATCCCCACGCTCGCAAGCGTCTCCTCCGTCGGATTGGACTTGAGACAGGAGGTCTCTTCATTTAGAGACTCGATCGCAATCACGCTTCAAGAGGTAATCCTATTATTTGTTTGTGGTTTAGACGAAACGATCCGAGAAGTGTTCTTGGATCATGTGGTTTCGTCGCATGAAATTTTTTTAATTTCCACTGCATAGAACAACTAGTCTGACTAGTCGTTCTTCATCGTATTCGATACGATGCTCACGCTTCCGTGATGCGCTTGAGGATTGTATCATATCCTTCAAGTGGTATCAGAGCCATAGGTCGGTGGTTTTTTATACGATCCATAAACCGAGGACGACTTGGGTTCGTTAGGGTTTGCAAAAGTTTTCTTGCATTTCATTTTCGTATCTCTGTCTTGAGATTATTTTCGGCACTGTTTAAATTTTTTAAACACTAAAATAATAATTGAATTTTGTTTTCCATCAAATAAGGAAACTGTAGGATCTGAGTTTACGTGATTTCGATTCCGTTTGCTCAAGTTATGCTTATTTTAGTGAACATGTATCCACAGTTTCGGGGACTACGAATCCCAACGTGATTAAAGAGTTAATTACGGATTTGAAACGCCTTGAAATACGTGCAAATCACTTAGGTCCTATTGTAAATAAAATTAGCAAACTTTAGGAACTTACTTTTCTTAATTTGAATTTAAATTGATTGAGACATGGTATTTTTAGTAAGTGAGCGTCACTGCTGGAAATACTTTCCTAATCAAGAACCTAGTGATTATCATTTAATCAATTAGTGAAACTAAATTATTTAATTTCCTGGAATACTTGTGTATAAATATTTGTGAAATATTTGATGATAATTATTTTCTTAAATGACATTGCCTTAACCAATATTTGATTAGATGTGATCTAGATCACTTATTGGTTACATGATCTACATGATCTACATTCCAACAAACATGTTGCTTGAATAGGATTTGGGATTTATTTAGCAAATCTCATTATAATGTTAATCAAAATTGTTTTGATTATTATTATATGGTATAATTTTGGTTGAAGAACCGATGATCATCTCAAAGTATGTAATGATCTATCTGACATTATCTTTTCCTGAGGTGGATATGGTGTCTAGTCGGAGAGCATTGGGGTAGCGGGTTGCAACGTATGTGGTCCATCCCACTCTCGTCGGTACTGGCCATGACAGCGAGTAGGGACTCGATAATGTCGAAGAAATCAAGATGTATTTCTATTTATTAAAATTCAGAATAATACGTATTTGAGATAATACCATAATTCAAGTAACAATAAAAATGTTTGTTGGACATTAATTGAATTAATTTAATATGATTAGATTAATTGGAATCCAATTAAAATTAAAATACTCTGTTATGAATAGAGATGTTATTTTCCTTGGAAGAATTAATCATAATGAATATGATTCATAATGATTATTTAAAATTTGAATATGATATGGAGGATCACATAAGTGGCATCCATGGTCTCCCATCAAGGTGAAGGGTTTCGTCGCCAAAGATTGCATGTGGGAGATGCCTATCCGAAGTGACAGCTCCTATATACAAGCGCATCTGGATCGGGCTCTTCGCTTCTCGAAAGAGTAAGGACGTATGCGTAGTGACCCCAAAATCGAGTCCTCATATTATTGCGGCGATATTGGATTGCGCATAGCGAGTTGTATTCCTATTGACGGTTGGTTCAATTAATGATGGGTCAACATCACCTTAGGGGTGGTGGGCCCGGGTGTTAATGACCGAATTGGGAGATGCAAGTTGGACTTGCAAGGCAGAATGTCTTCCCGCTTCTTTTTATACGAGCTGAAGGTTCTCATATTATTGGGATGCAAAAAAGATAGGGAAGGAGATCTCAGATCTTGCTTGAGATATAGTGGTAAGTATATCTCTTACATTGAAAGTGATTAAGGGAATGAACTTTCAGTGTTGACAAGGCAAGACAACTTTGATATAAAAATTCCTAAATAAAAGTAAAATATGCATATATATATATATAAATAAATAAATAAATATTTATTTATTTATTTATGCGAATTTCTTATTTCAGACAATCCTTCATCAAACCCACTAAATGTTATACTCAATAATAACCAATAAAATATCATGGATTGGACTCATGATTTAGATATTGTGCTTGCATTGGATACATAATGTATGTGGTTGCAATGTGCAAGTTTCCTCATAATATTGAGGAATGACAATTAAATAGATAATAGGACTACAACCCTAAGATTTGTATGTCTCTATAGTTTTGGTCTCTTATCGAATGTACTTTGGAAGTGACATGTCGATGATGATCGCAATTGTCAAATAATCCTTATAAAGACTTAAGAAGATGTTCTGGCATACATATGTGCTCTCAACATTTAATCATGAATGACATGGTTCTCTGCGTCGTGCAGAATGGTGGCTCTATAAGAGGTGATGTATTCAAAAATGTTTGAATACCTACCTCAACCAATGTTTTACCTAGATGGATGTAGACATGATGAGTGTCATTATTCTACTGTTTATACTCTACTCATTCATGAAGCTTCATAATATTCATATTGTATGAATTTAATGAAGCATGTATAAATGTTGAAATGCTCTTACATTGAATTCTTTTGAATTTAACGTAAGAGTTACCTTAGTCTTAAGCAATGGTTGCTTATAGATAAAGGGAGCGCAGTGGAAGCATGGGTTGGACCCAAGTGAGATGTATAGTCAAAGAGTTGGTTGTACTTCTGTGACTTCATATGACATCCAAAGAGTTCGATGAATGCCAATACTGCAATAAGTTGATGTGTTGATAGTATGACTATCTAGTCTGTCTAGAATCCTTAGGAATGGACTTGAATAGAGCATTAGAATAATCTACATAAATTATTGATATTGACTTGCTTATTAAATAAGATAAAGTCTTATAATTGTATCTCAATCTTCTAACAACACTTGCAATGGGTTGCATATGTTTTAGATGACTGGAAAATCTGATCTTAAGGCTTATAGTCATCCACATAGATATTGATGCAATTGTTGCAACAATCTCTATTGGATTGAAAGGCTTCATAATTTCAGTGGGAGAGCCTTAGTCTTAGAGAATGTCTCTATGACCTAGATATTAGAATACACTCATTGTTTATTTCTAAATGTTGGAAATAAACATAAATTCTGTAATAAATCTATCATAAAGAGTTATGATGGAGATATTTCAGATAGTAATTTAAAAACTAATGGACTCCACTAAATTAGAAAATTGATGAATGGTTCATTAACATTTCTAAATACTAAAACTAAAACCTCAAGATCAATAGGAGGATAGATCATTTAACAATGATCTCGCATCAAGCCTTGGACATTTGTCTATTGATTTGATCAATAGACTAGTAAGACATGAAACTTTAGAATGTCTAAAATTTCATACTTATGAATATTGTATTCAAAGTAAAATGTCCAATACACCCTTCATAGAGAAAGGTGTAAGATGTCAAGGTATTCAAGATCTAATACATATTGATGTATGTGGATCATCTATATAAGAATAAACATTATGGATATGTTATATCTATTAGTGATTATTGGTGATATAAGATTTCTTCCCTTCGCCATTAGAAACCTTTGAAATGTTCAAAGATTTCATAATTTTGGTTTGGAACCAAAGTCTGAAGGAAGATGGAAATGAATTTTGTCTAATCTAGGTAGTTAGTACCTATTAGATGAATTCATGGTATACCTTATGGAGAAAGGAATATCATTCCTATCTCAGTCCTCCTAATGAACCTAAACTCAATAGAGTTATAGGGAGATACAATTGGATCATGTGTGACATGATCTAATCAATGATGAATTTTAGCATAATTACCTCTTAGTCTCCAAGTATATATGTAGTAGAGACTATAGTATATATCCTTAATAAGATTTCATGTAAGTAAGCTGGAATTAAGCACTAGAGAGTGCTACTTCATTAGAAAAATAAAGGATGGTATTGGATACCTTCTTTGTGACCTTGAGATTCTTAAAATATCTCATCTCTGAGAATGTGATTCTTAGAGGTTGAGACTCTTGAGAATCAAGATGAAAATGAAGTATAGGAACTCATTTAATCTTGAGAAGATAATGAGGTTCCTGAAATTGGAAACTAAAAGGACAATTAAAGATGAAACACTAATATCTCTTCAAATGAGTTTGAGGATGGATTCCATGTATCAGAGAAATCTAACCATGATCAAATTTCATGTGATGAAGCTTCTGAAGATCATAGCATGGATAGATGGATGTTAGCAAAAAAAGTCTAATGTAGACTTCATATACAAGTGTTGTATATGGACCCTCGAGGATCCACCTATATGGGTAAGACCTGTAAAGGTGTAAATGGATCTTCAAGAGAAAGGGAACCTGATGAGAAGGTAGAGACCTTCAAAGCACGGTTCATAGCCATGAGCTACAAACCGGAAGAGAAGACATTGCTTGCGATGAGACTTGCTCTTCGGTGACAATGCTTAAAACCATCAGAATATTGCTAACCTTAGCTACACAACTTGACTATTGCATCTTCAAGATGTAAGTCAATATTGCATTCCTTTATGAATACCTCTCTGAGGATATTCACATGAAGTAGCCCCAGGGCTTCATGGTTAAGGAAAGCAAGGTTTGCAAGCTAGGGAATCCATCTATGGACTCAAATAATCTTCTTTAAGTTGGAACATAAGATATGATGAAATTATAAATGTTATGGTTTCAGATGGAATCTTGATGAGCCATGCAGAGCTTAGTGGGAGTGCCTTCGTGTTCATCGTGCTAAATGTAGATAATATCCTAATCATTTGGAATGATATAAGGAAGATAATAAGTGTTTTATAGACTGGCTATTCCATATCTTGAAATATGATTTCAAAGATACCTCTTAGATCTTAGTTCTGAAGTTGTTCAGGAGCATAGAGAAGAGGGTATTGGGGCTGTCACATTAATAGTACACCTTGGACATATTCCATTTTATAGAAAATTCCAAGAAAGGCTTCCATCCCTTAAGATATGGTACTGACCTATCTAAAGGGATAGCACCTCAAAGAGTTAAGGAAGTGAATGCTAGAACTACTTACCCTTGGGCATCAGTTCTGAGAAGCCGGGTGTGTGCTAGATGTGTACAAAAGCCAGATGGCTGCCATGCAGTGGGAGTAGTAAACTGTTACTAATCCTATTATGGAAATAAAACACTTGGTTGCAGTAATAACAAAATCTTCATAGATGACAAGATTTTTGAGATAGTAATCTCAAAGTCTTATCTTCAAAAGTTTAAGACTTTATAGATAGAGATTTAAAAGGTCTTAACTATGGATACCTTAAGAGATATTGATCTCCAAGAATAAGGGTATTCTGATAAGGATTATAGAAATAGTGGTTATGATAATTGTTAAGATGTAGTGTCAAGGACACTGTAACTGACATGTTTGAGTATTGGTTGCATAAGATGCAACATTTGCATTAGATGCGAACACTGTTACTAGGGATATGCAAGTTCCGTAAAAGGACTTGGCGTAGTCTCGTGGCAACAGAGTGACTGGTCAGCTTACCTAGCTATTTTTAAGTAGTCTATGATTGTCACATGAGTGTGGGTTTAAATGATTAGCCTATTAATGGTTCTTTGGGCTAGTGGGAGATTGTTGGACATGAGAGCCCACAGCGAGCCATTATGCAATAAATATTATTGCATATATCATTCCCTGATATGAAATGAAGAATGAATAATTTGCATAATAGGTCCCTTAGTACAATTAGGGTTATGTACCATGTCCATCTTGATGATCATACATCTGTTGATTCAACTGTTGAATCATATAGGCTGGTGCTTGGATGAATATCTAAAGAGTTAGATTGGGGACTCATCAAGCACCGTCAAATGATTGTTAAGAGATGATCTCCAGCCTGAGTAGGAGATGGCAATCCTTTCTCATTTAGGCTGATATCTGACGGACCTCTTGATGCGTGGCCTCTGCATAGTAATAGAGATTCGGAGGTGTCAGACTAGTTAGGTCAAAGAGTTGACTTAACGAGATCGAGATAACCAAAGTCCTATATCGTATGTTGTCACGATACAGGCACGCATCCTCTGACCGGAGATAGATGAGTTACTATATGTCCAAGTATGTACATTTGGTAGACCAATAGGTTGATGACCTAACCAAGTTCTATACACCGGCGCGCCGGTGTGCATATAAGGGCATATGTGTAATACGATCTCTCAAAGGGATCATACAAGTTCATTTATTGAATATCTAAAGAGTTAGATTGGGGACTCATCAAGCACCGTCAAATGATTGTTAAGAGATGATCTCCAGCCTGAGTAGGAGATGGCAATCCTTTCTCATTTAGGCTGATATCTGACGGACCTCTTGATGCGTGGCCTCTGCATAGGAATAGAGATTCGGAGGTGTCGGACTAGTTAGGTCAAAGAGTTGACTTAACGAGATCGAGATAACCAAAGTCCTATATCGTATGCTGTCACGATACAGGCACGCATCCTCTGACCGGAGATAGATGAGTTACTATATGTCCAAGTATGTACATTTGGTAGACCAATAGGTTGATGACCTAACCAAGTTCTATACACCGGCGCGCCGGTGTGCATATAAGGGCATATGTGTAATACGATCTCTCAAAGGGATCATACAAGTTCATTTATTGAACCGGAAGGCATGAGCTCACTCATGAGATATTGGGAAGAATCAAATTCCGTGCGCACGGTCGTCTCGCTTTGGAAGCTTGACTGACTTTTTCGATCCGAGATCATTTACTATTTCCTTTTGATTTTACAAAATATTTTAGCCTCGACTTTTCTGGTGCTGACATGTGGCAGCCCCTGAGGCCGCCACGTGTCAGCGATTTTTGGGCCTCTTTATATTCATTTTCTTACAAAAACATTATAATAATCACACGTGCGTCGCATGTGCCCGTCCACTCTCACACTCCCGCCACGTGGCGCGGTTACGGCTGTTCGATCTCGGCTGATGGAATGGCCTGGGACCCGTCGTCTTCCCCAACGCCCCCCCCGGTCTCTCCGCCTTCGTCAACCTCCCACACCGCCACCCAGAATGCCTCTCAACCGCCCTGCGTATTCCGCAACCACCGACCGCACATCTCGCAATCTCCATTATCCGCCTCGACCCTGCGCCTATTTAAGACGAACCCCCCCCCCCACGTCTGCCATCATCCGTCGTTCTCCTGATCTGGTCGTGACAGCCCTACCGCCGGTGTGATACGGGGCATATCGCCTCGTCGTAGCTCCGCCACTAGCAGCTGCCCTGCTCCGGCCTCTCACGTCGTTGAGCCTCCGACGATACAACTTCGCCCAGGTACGCCCTCTTTCCTCCGCCTCATCTCTCTCTATCTTCACCGCCACTCCATCTCCTACGCCTCCGCCTCTCTTCCTCCGATCTTCGTCTAGCCACCACGACTTCAACGACGTTCAACATTGTCCACCTTCTTCACCATCATCGACTTCAAGCTTCGCCTCCACCAACGCCTCTCCAACGACTCCACCGCCTGCGGTATTTTCGATCACCAGCTCTCCATCGTTGTACGCCTCCGCCTTCATCGACATCGCAAGTCCACCGTAAACGACGATCACATCCACTGCCTACTGCATCCCTCCATGACTTCGACCACACTTACGCTCCATCGACAACATCATCTTCTCCGATAACCCCTTCGTCTTCTACGATCGCATCCACCGACCGCCAACGCCTCGCAGCCACAGCAGAGGATCGCCCCTCTCCACCGTCCCCTAGGCCGTGTGTCGGCCAGAGGACGGTCGACGCCACTTCTCTCCTCCAGCTAACGCCGACGTCCACCGTACACGCCATCAACGCCTCGAGCAGCTTCTCCGTCGAACTGCACCTTTGCCGGCCAGGGGCAAGCCAGAGGGCCCGCCACGCGTTGTCACCATCGAAGACCACCCCCAGCACGTGAGCTCACATGCCTTCGGTGAAAAAATTGCAAGCGCCCCCTGGAGGTTCCGCCATATTGCACTAAATTCCAAATACAGAAGGTCACGTGCACTGCACGTGACCCCCTAGCAGATTTGCAAATTAGCCCTTCATTTGCTGGTAAATAAATTTAGGTCCCCCCTGCTTATTCTATTTATATTTATTTAATTGCATCTTTACCCCTGTGTTCCCCAGTGATTTTGAACCTCTTCTTTACATTATTTTATTAATCCAGACATAGCATGATATTTTTCATTTAATTCTTTATATTTTGACATATTGTGGATATTTTTGTGATTGACGATTAATTAATAATTAATTATTTTGTGGAAATTTGCAAATTTTTCCCATTTGACGCTCTTAAAATTGCCATTGATCAACCGTTACTCTAAAAATCCCTAAAAAGCACACATTGTAGAGGTTATTGTGCTTAACATTGTGCCCAAAAAGAATTGCATTTGCATGCAAAGTTTGCTATGTAAAAATCATTTTTCACATTTCACTGTTTAATTTTTAATAGGTATTAGATCTCACATTTTTGAGGTTTAGGATTTTTTGAGATCAATGACCTAGTGATAGATCTTAGATAATTTTGGTCCTCGAAAATAAGTAGGTTTAATATCTATCATAATTAAAATATTGAAATTCATTTTGTTTGCATTTAAAAATCCATAAAAAAATTCATATTGCATCCAAAAATTCCAAAAAAAATTACAATGCATTCATTTCATCATAATCTACATTGTGGCCAAGTTTTGTATTTTTCGGACATCGTTTGAACATAGCCGATATTTTAGTCCCTAAATAGGCCAAAATCGCATTTTGCATCCCTTATTAGCATTGAAAATTTCAAAAAAATAAAGATCGCCTCGAAAACCGTGTACGAACCTTGATAAACAAAACTCTAGGTTGTTCCTTTGCCTCCTTGTGATCGACCTTGTGATTTGCCCAAGTAAAATAAACATAAAACCACTTGATTGAAATTGATTAATATTTTGTAGTTATTTCTTGACTGATTTCGATCGCCGCCTACAACGAACGACATTCTATTCTTTAAGCACGGAATATAAAAACAACTTCTTAACAAGCGCGTTTTCGGACTCGTCTGATGGCACCGTTGCCGGGGAGGCAAACGACTTAGTTTTGTGTTTTGAATTTTCTTGTTCGATTTTCCGCATTCGGGTAGTCTAACCCCCGAATTGTTTAGTTTAAATCCCATTTATTTTCCCGCATTTATTTTTCTTGTCTTTTTTATTATTTTTGAGTCACTCTCTTACATTATCTCTCTTATTTTTCTTGCGAGGAACCCGGCGTACGTGGAGTGGTTTTCAAGAAACCGACGCATCTTCACCGACATCCCTAAAGCCGCAATTAAACTAGGATCGAGTCGAGTCGTCAGAGAGTGTACAGTCTAGATTTTTAATTTCTGCAATTTTATTCACTTGCTCATTTATAGCGGTGTCAGTTTGGACTCTCGCGCATGTAAAAACGACCTCGAACTTTTCTGTGGTGTGTCGTGACCTGTTTCCCTCTCCAGTGAGGGTGGGGCCGACTAGATTGGCGATTGGAAAGACCTGCACATACGGCTCTTAGAGAATTTATATTTCTGCTTATGCTCATAGGATCTAAGGCCACACTGCACTTTAATTGAGACACACATAGATCGTTCAATTTATCCAAAATTTAAATCAATTCTTTCCCGCTAATAGAACTTCATCGACTTGCACGCATTTAGAATAATTTTTCAATTCTGTATTGCATCTCACATGGAGATTGTGAGGAAGCACTGTAAGTCCTCTAACTGGGCATACATAATTGTTTTCGCGTGCAACGGCTTTTCCCAAACTCCTCCCTCTTGTTTTATCACATAATTCTAAAGGAAATTGGGACTGGACGGTAGACGTATATTTTTACTCATTTAAATTCCTCAGTGATCACCTAAATAAAATTGGGACTGCTAAATATAGCCGATCTTAAGAACCCATATATTCAAGAATTTTTGCAGGATAGCAACCCCGACCTTGTTTGATTTTATCTTGCAGCGAGGAGAGAGAATCACACTAGGATAGAGCCAAGCCAAGATTTTCATATAGACTACTGATTTTAAAAACGATTAGCTACTTCTCAGTGAGGAATATGGGTAGCCGTTTTACGGTCCGGACTTCCTTAGCAGAGTGGGTGGTTTAAAGGACACTGCGCAAGGCTCCGTCTTTAAGTAACACGGGTAGCTGTTTTACGGTCCGTACTTACACCTATACTGGCTGAAAGTGGATGCAACTAGTCGTAAGAACTCGGGACAGTCTTTAAGGAAATATTGGCACCTAACAGCTCGTTTAAATGGCTTGCAAGACTTGAATTCTCACCAATTAAAACTAACAAGATAATTGGCCGAACTCTTACGACCTTCACTGAGTGAGTTGGTGAAAGAAATCTTTGTATTGTGTTTGGTTTGTGCGTAGAAAGTAGGTAATCAACGAATACTGCACACTTGTGCCTACTAAAGGATATGGATAAATCCTTAAGCGCATCACGGAAGCGTGATCGTCGTATCGAATACGACGAAGAACGACTAGTCGTACTAGTTGTTCGGAGCAGCGGAATTTAAAAATTTTTTAAACCGATGAAACCACATGATCCGAGAACCATTCTCAAATCGTTTCATCTATAACCACAGCAAGTATAATGCAATACCTCTTGAAGCGTGGTTGATCGAGTCTCTACGAAAAGAGACCTCCTGTCTCAAGTCCGATCGTCGGAGTAACGGCTTGCGAGCGCGGAGATGAATCGCGGTGTCCTCGCAATCCAAGATGATCCAAGCGCGGTTGCTCCTGATCTCGTCGCACGAGATCAAGCGTCTCCTTCGTGAGTGAAGCACTCCAAGAAGACAAAGAACCGCAGAGAGTCGAAGCGGCAGCACGATGGCGCGGGCGTCGACGTTTCTCTCCACCAAGGTGGACGGCCACCAAGAAGGGAGGGAGAAGAGGGCTGTCGTGTATATGAGAAAGAGAGAGAGAGAGAGTTTGTGCTACAATAGCATGTGTAAAGAGAGAGCCAAGTATGCCTCTCTATTTATAGGGTTTTGGGATCCATGGATCTCAATCCATGGGACACATAAAATCAATGGATGAGATTGATTTATGTTCATCCAATGGCTGAGATTGTTGTTGTCAAAAGCAACAAATTTAGGTTAAAATATATTTGACAAAATCAAATATAATTTACTCCTAAATTAACCCAACAAATAAGGAGAGAAGACAAAATCTCCATGTGACTTCCAATTGGGCGCACACCCACTCCAATTAGGAGTGGTGTGCCGTCCATGAGATGCATGGAGATTGCAATCTCATGGAAATCCATGAGATTGCATATCTCCATGAAATCTCTCTTATTTATTTGCACCAAATTTATTTGGGTTTTATTCTTCAAAAATAATTCACAATTATCTTTGAGAATATTGCAATCTTGCCATGGAAAAATTGTGAATCATATTCACAACCCAAAACAACATGTAATTCATATTGTTAATTAATTACACAATGTGTATCCAATACACATCATAATTAATCAACACATATAAATTACAATTAACTCTCTCTAATACATTATAAATCACATTTATAATATATTATGAATAATTGGATATCTCTATCCACATTATTCTTATCCAAACTAATTAAATCACATTTAATCATATTGGATAATTTCTCATACATTATGATAATTAAAACACTTTTAATTATCAAATTCTCTTTGCTTAGATCTTATGGAATTGTTCTTAAACCATTTAAGAACAATGCTATTTCTCCTCAGATACTTGGAGATAAGGACAGGGCGATTGTATTGTTCCACGTATAGTGACTTGGATGTTGAGATCGTATCTCAAATCCAGATCCTATGGACCTCCCACTGATGCTTGATCAAATCAAGACCGTAGACTTAATCTTCTCATTGCATCTGAATTTCATTCAGATCAATGTCCAGTTCATGGACTAAGATTAGGTCACTTCTCTAATGAGAGGAGTCACTAAAATCCAAACCTGTTTCATCACTCCCTCGGAATGGAAGCGTCATGGTTATACAATCGTATATGATCAAATCACCCTTCAGGTATTCCTAATACCTGCACATCCTACATACTGGAAGACTCATGATCATCCTGAAGATAAAGATCACTTTTACACTGTCATCTTCAGGGTTAGATCATTAAGTTTCTCAATCTTGGTCATCGGGATTTGGTATAGATCATATGCTTTCACAAAGCATATATCTTACCTTCAAATTCATGTCATGCTTCCAAAGCACGACGACCATGCATGGAATTTGTTCAGTCCCAATACCTCATGAGTGAGCTCATGTCTCCCGGTTCACAAGTGAACCTGTATGATCCCTTTGAGAGATCGCATTACTCATATGTCCTTACATGCACACCAGCTCGCCGGTATATAGACCTTGATTAGGTCATCAACCTATTGGTCTGCCAAATGTACATACTTAGACATATAGCAATACATCTGTCTCTAGTCAGAGGATGCATGCCTATGTTGTGACAGTATTCAACGTAGGTCTTTGGTTATCTCGATCTCGTCAAGTCAACCCATTGACTTGACTAACCTGACACCTCTGAATCACTATTCCCGTGAAGAGGACCTGCATCAAGAGGTCAGTCAGATATCAGTCATATGAGATAGGATTGCCATCTCCTACTCAGACTGGAGACCATCACTTAATGATCATTTGATGATGCTTGATGAGTCCTCTATCTAACTCCTTAGATATTCATCCAAGCATCAGCCTCTATGATCCATCCAATGAGTCAACAGCTGTATGATCATCAAGTTGGCCATGGTACATAACCCTTATTGTACAGAGGGACCCTATAGTGCATTCATTCATTAATCTCAGAAAGGGGAGTGAAAAATAATCAATAATTTTAATTGATAATTTATTCATTACAATAACATTTATTGTAGAAATGGTTCGCCCGGGGCTCACATTGCTAACAATCTCCCACTAGCCCTCAGAACCATTCAGGTACAATCTTTAAACCCATACTCATTACATGCTGGTCGAAAACCTTCTGTGTCAGAGGTTTGGTAAGAGGATCAGCAACGTTGTCGGCAGAGGCCACCTTGGTGATGATGATATCACCATGCTTTTGTATCTCCCGAATGATGTGGTATTTCCTTTCCACGTGCTTGCTCTTTTGATGCCATCTAGGTTCCTTTTCCTGGGCAATGGCTCCCGTGTTATCGCAGAGTAACGAGATGGGAGTATCAGAGGAAACTACGCCAAGCTCCAGCACGAACTTGCGCAACCACGCCGCCTCCTTTGCAGCATCCGATGCGGCAATGTATTCGGCTTCCGTTGTTGAATCTGCAGTAGTGTCCTGCTTCTTGCTTCTCCAGCTCACAGCACCACCATTCAATAAGAACACGAACCCGATGTCGACTTTCGATCATCTACATCCGATTGGAAGTCAGAATCTGTATATCCCAAGACTTGGAGATCACCATCTCCATAGACCAAGATGTAATCTTGCGTCCGTCTTAGATATTTGAATATGTTCTTCACTGCATTCCAGTGTTGTTCTCCATAGCAGGATTGGTAACGACTTACCACTCCCACTGCATGGCAGAAATCTGGCCTAGTACACATCATGGCATACATTAAGCTTCCTACGGCTGATGCATAAGGACATCCAGCCATGGCCTTCTTTTCCTCAACAGTTTGAGGAGCCATTCCTTTGGACAGGTGGATACCATGTCTTAAGGGTAGGAATCCTTTCTTAGAACTATCCATACGGAATCGTTCAAGAATCTTCTTAATGTATCCATGTTGTGATAATCCCAAAATCCACTTTTCTCGGTTTCTGAACAGCTTCAGGCCTAAGATATAAGAGGCTTCTCCAAGATCTTTCATCTCAAAGGTATGGGACAACCAAATCTTTACACTGGTCATCATCCCTGTATCATTCCCAATGATAAGGATGTCATCTACATAAAGCACGATGAACACAACGGCGCTCCCACTAAGCTTCTTGTATACACAAGGTTCATCAGGATTCTGCACAAAATCATAACTCTTTATGGTTTCGTCAAATCTGATGTTCCAACTACGAGAAGCTTGCTTGAGCCCATAGATGGATTTCTTCAGCTTGCATACTTTACCATCCTCAGTCATGAAGCCCTGGGGCTGCTCCATGTAGATATCCTCCTCGAGGTATCCATTGAGGAAAGCCATCTTGACGTCCATCTGCCAGATGTCGTAGTCAAGATATGCAGCTATAGCTAGCAATGTCCGGATGGATTTAAGCATAGCCACAGGAGAGAATGTCTCATCATAGTCGATGCCTTCTCTCTGTGTGTAGCCCTTGGCTATGAGCCGTGCCTTGAAAGTCTCTACTTTCCCATCAGGTCCCCTCTTTCTCTTGAAGATCCATTTACACCCAATGGGTTTTACCCCTTTAGGTGGATCCTCTAGGGTCCATACACCATTCTTATGCATGGAGTCAATTTCTGACTTCATTGCTAGCATCCATCTATCCATGTCTTGATCCGTGAGTGCTTCATCAAATGAAGTAGGATCAATGTCAGTTTCACCTGACACATGGAATCCATACCTTTCAGGTGGTGCAACCACCCTCGAACTCCTTCGAAGAGGTATGGGTGTTTCATCTTTATTTATCTCTTCCGTTTCTGGTCTAGGAAGCTCAGAATCCTCAGGGGATTCAAAGAATTCCTCTACTTCATTGTTGTCTTGACCTTTATGGAAATCATTCTCCAGAAACTTCACATCTCTAGAAACAAAAACCTTTTGGGTCTCAGGGTCATAAAGTTGGTATCCAATACCATCTTTAACATACCCAATGAAGTAGCACTCACGAGAGCGAGATTCTAGCTTACTTGCGTCCACGTTCTTCGCATAGACCAAGCAACCCCAAACCCTCAAGTGATTAACACTAGGTTTGGTTCCATACCATAGCTCATGAGGAGTCTTAGGCACAGATTTGCTAGGAATCTTATTCAGGATATATATTGCAGTCTCTACTGCATATCCCCAGAAACTAAGAGGTAAATTTGCTTTATTCATCATTGATCGGACCATGTCCATGATGGTCCTGTTGCGTCTTTCAGCAACACCATTTAGTTGGGGAGTTCCAGGAGGAGTGAGATTGGAAACAATTCCATTCTCCTTAAGGTATTCCTTGAATTCATCTGATAGGTACTCGCCACCTCGATCAGATCGAATCCGTTTAATCTTCCTATCGGTTTGGTTCTCAACCAAAGCCTTGAATTCTTTGAACTTTTCAAAGGTTTCAGACTTATGACGTAGTAGGAAGATAAACCCGTATCGCGAATGGTCATCGATAAACATCAAATAATATCGGTATTCATTTCGAGTCGCGGTACTGAAGGGACCACATACATCGGTATGTATTAGGTCAATAATACCTTCGCATCTTGTAACCTTGTTACGGAAAGGCGTCCTAGTCATTTTGCCCTGTATGCAATGTTTGCAAGTGGGCAGAGGTTGAACCTGTAGAAAATCTAGAGGTCCATCCTTTATCAATCTATTAATCCTATCAACAGACAAATGACCAAGCCTTTGATGCCATATCTCATTTGAGATATTTTTATCCTCTCTGGATCTTTTAGGGTTTTTATTAGTGGTTGTCACATTCATAATACATTTATCAATGCACAATTCATAGAGTCCACCAGAAGTCAAAACACCATCCGCAATATATTTATCATAACGACTTATGACTAATTTATTACAGAAAAGGAAAGTATATCCGCTTCTAACAAGCTTAGATACAGATATCAAGTTCCATCTGACTTCGGGTACATAAAGACATTCTTTAAGTATAAGGACTCTTCCACTAGATAATGATAGTCTACAAGTCCCGACGGCTACTGCTGCAACACTTGCATCAGATCCCATCTGGATGACTATCTCCCCTTCCTCAAGATTCCTAGTTTCCTGAAAACAAATGCAACAAATTGCATACATGAACAGAAGCACCAGAATCTACAACCCAACTTCCTTCTCGTCCAACGAGAAAGCTAGTTTCAATGATGAAAGTAGATTTCATACCTGCTGGGGCTTTACCTTTGTCTGAGGACTTCAGGTAATCTGGGCAGTTACGCTTCCAGTACCCTGGCTTCTTGCAGTGATGACAGACGTCGGTTTTCTTCGACGCCATGAGAGTGGATGCACTGGAAGAAGAGCCAACACTTTGTCCCTTCTTCTTTCTCTTCTGGGCCGGGCCCTTCCGAGAACCATGCTTCCGACCGCGCTTCCCCTTGACCTGTGCAACCATTGCACTGCCACTGGGACCATCCTTCTTCATCACGTCCTCTGCGGACTTTAATGCAGCAAGGAGAGCAGCACTTGTCAATTCCAACTTGTTCATGTGGAATGACACCACAAAGTTATTGAAAGACTTGGGCAAAGACAGCAGAATGAAGTCAGCTTGCATGTCTGCATCTATCGTTGCCCCAAGAGTCTCCAGCTCCGACAGGTACCCAAACATTTTGAGTACATGTTCACGGACCGAAGTCCCTTCCTGCATTCTACAGCGAATGAGGTCTTTCATAACATTGTACCGCTGAGTGCGGTTAATGTCACCAAACATATCCTTAAGATTCTGCATTATTTCCTGACAGGTATTCATCTCCACATGTTGCTTCTGCAGAACATTGGAGAGAGAACCTAGGATATAGCACCTAGCCAAGACATGATCTTCATCATACTTGTCATTAAATGCTTTTTCTTCCTTGGACTTAGGGTTCTCATGCTTGTCCTCGGATAGCACATAACTTATGCGCTCAGCAGAGAGAACAAGCTCCAAATTTCGGATCCAATCTGAGTAGTTTGGGCCGGTCAATTGGTTGACCTCAAGAAGCCTACTAAGTGGGTTCAAAGACTTCATTTTCTGAAATTAAGAATGCACTATATTAGAATATAGAAATATATATTCAAATTTATGATATTTGATTAAGGTATTTTAAATCAAATTATTCTTGCATTGTCGACTTTGAAAGTTCATTCCCTTAATCACTTTCAAAGTAAGAGATATACTTACCGCTATATCTCTAGCAAGAATTGGGATCTCCTCTTTATCATTGTCACATCCCAATAATATGAGAATCTGTGACTCCAATAAAGAAAAGCAGGAACTCATTCCAATTTGCAAGTCCAACTTGCAATTTCCCAATTCGGTCTTTAACACCCGAGCCCACCACCCCTAAGGCGATGTTGACCCGTTGTTAATTGAACCAACCGTCAACAGGAATAGTACTCGCTATGCGCAATCCAATATCGCCCCAATAATATGAGGATCCGATATTGGGGTCACTACGCATACGGCCTTACTCTTTCGAGAAGCAAAGAGTCCGATCCAGATGCGCTTGCACACAGGAGCTGTCACTTCGGACAGGCGTCTCCCACATGCAATCCCTGGCGACGAAACTCTTCGCCTTGACGGGAGACCATGGATGTCACTTATGTGATCTTCCATCTCATATTCAAATTTTAATTAATTATCGTGAATCACATTCACATAATTAATTCTTCCAAGGGAATTAATAACTCTAATCATATTAGAGTATTTCAATTGGACATAATCAATTTAATCATATTAAATTAATTATCAATCCAATTCAATCAATCAAACTTGATTATTTTACTTGAATACATATATGGTAATATCTCAAAATACGTATTAATTCGAATTTTAATAATTAGAAAAAAATACATCTTAATCCCTCGGACATTATCCCGGCCCTACCCGCTGTCATGGCCAGTACCGACGAGAGTGGGACGGACCACATACGTTGCAACTCGCAACCCCAATGCTCTCCGACTAGGCACCACATCCGCCTCGGGAAAGGATAATGCCAAATTGATTAATTTGTACTTGAGAAGATCATCGGTTTTTCAACCGAAATTGTACCATATAGTAATAATCAAAACATTTTTGATTATAAGGAAATTTGCTAGACAAATTCCCAAATCCTATTCAAGCATCAAGTTTGAAAGATTGTGGTTTCCAATTATGATTTAGATCACATCTTAATCAATTAATTGGTTGGGTCCAAATCAATTAGGCA
Source organism: Ottelia alismoides (assembly GCA_037367405.1). Lineage (NCBI taxonomy): Eukaryota > Viridiplantae > Streptophyta > Magnoliopsida > Alismatales > Hydrocharitaceae > Ottelia > Ottelia alismoides. The sequence continues at coordinate 748,901 of JAZKJV010001148.1, read as the reverse complement.
AATAATCATGTTTCAATATTTCACAAATATTTTTCAAGATTATTTCACGAAATTAACAATTAATTTCACTAATTGACAATCACTTGATTCTAGATTAGGAATGCAATTTCAGTATAGACCCCTATTCACTAAAATTGGCATATCTCAATCAATTTAAATCCAAATTAAGCAAACTCAATTTTCATAGATTGCTAACTTGATTTACAACAGAATCTAAGTGGATTTGCACGCATTTCGAGGCAGATGATAACAGTAATTAACTCTTTAATCATGTTAAAATCTATTGTTCCCGCAACAGTGCATACATGTCCATTAAAACAACCATAACTAGAGCATACGAAATCCGATTTACGCAAACTCAGTTTCTATGGTTTCCTTATTTAATGGGGAACAAAATCCAAGTATTAAATTCGTGTTTAAACAATTTAAACAGTGCCGAATTTATTTACTAAACAGATCTGCGAAATCAAATGCGATGAAAAACTTTCGCGACCTAAACGAACCCAAGTCGTCCTCGGTTTTTCGAATCATATTCGAAACCGTCGACCTAAGGCTCTGATACCACTTGAAGGATATGGATAAATCCTTAAGTGCATCACGGAAGCGTGATCGTCGTATCGAATACGACGAAGAACGACTAGTCGTACTAGTTGTTCGGAGCAGCGGAATTTAAAAATTTTTTAAACCGATGAAACCACATGATCCGAGAACCATTCTCAAATCGTTTCATCTATAACCACAGCAAGTATAATGCAATACCTCTTGAAGCGTGGTTGATCGAGTCTCTACGAAAAGAGACCTCCTGTCTCAAGTCCGATCGTCGGAGTAACGGCTTGCGAGCGCGGAGATGAGTCGCGGTGTCCTCGCAATCCAAGATGATCCAAGCGCGGTTGCTCCTGATCTCGTCGCACAAGATCAAGCATCTCCTTCATGAGTGAAGCACTCCAAGAAGACAAAGAACCGCATAGATTCGAAGCGGCAGCACGATGGCGCAGGCGTCGACGTTTCTCTCCACCAAGGTGGACGGCCACCAAGAAGGGAGGGAGATAGAGGGCTGTCGTGTATATGAGAAAGAGAGAGAGAGTTTGTGCTACAATAGCATGTGTAAAGAGAGAGCCAAGTATGCCTCTCTATTTATAGGGTTTTGGGATCCATGGATCTCAATCCATGGGACACATAAAATCAATGGATGAGATTGATTTATGTTCATCCAATGGCTGAGATTGTTGTTGTCAAAAGCAACAAATTTAGGTTAAAATATATTTGACAAAATCAAATATAATTTACTCCTAAATTAACCCAACAAATAAGGGGAGAAAGACACATGGAGATTTCATCTCCATGTGCCTTCCAATTGGGCGCACACCCACTCCAATTAGGAGTGGTGTGCCGTCCATGAGATGCATGGAGATTGCAATCTCATGGAAATCCATGAGATTGCATATCTCCATGAAATCTCTCTTATTTATTTGCACCAAATTTATTTGGGTTTTATTCTTCAAAAATAATTCACAATTATCTTTGAGAATATTGCAATCTTGCCATGGAAAAATTGTGAATCATATTCACAACCCAAAACAACATGTAATTCATATTGTTAATTAATTACACAATGTGTATCCAATACACATCATAATTAATCAACACATATAAATTACAATTAACTCTCTCTAATACATTATAAATCACATTTATAATATATTATGAATAATTGGATATCTCTATCCACATTATTCTTATCCAAACTAATTAAATCACATTTAATCATATTGGATAATTTCTCATACATTATGATAATTAAAACACTTTTAATTATCAAATTCTCTTTGCTTAGATCTTATGGAATTGTTCTTAAATCATTTAAGAACAATGCTATTTCTCCTCAGATACTTGGAGATAAGGACAGGGCGATTGTATTGTTCCACGTATAGTGACTTGGATGTTGAGATCGTATCTCAAATCCAGATCCTATGGACCTCCCACTGATGCTTGATCAAATCAAGACCGTAGACTTAATCTTCTCATTGCATCTGAATCTCATTCAGATCAATGTCCAGTTCATGGACTAAGATTAGGTCACTTCTCTAATGAGAGGAGTCACTAAAATCCAAACCTGTTTCATCACTCCCTCGGAATGGAAGCGTCATGGTTATACAATCGTATATGATCAAATCACCCTTCAGGTATTCCTAATACCTGCACATCCTACATACTGGAAGACTCATGATCATCCTGAAGATAAAGATCACTTTTACACTGTCATCTTCAGGGTTAGATCATTAAGTTTCTCAATCTTGGTCATCGGGATTTGGTATAGATCATATGCTTTCACAAAGCATATATCTTACCTTCAAATTCATGTCATGCTTCCAAAGCACGACGACCATGCATGGAATTTGTTCAGTCCCAATACCTCATGAGTGAGCTCATGTCTCCCGGTTCACAAGTGAACCTGTATGATCCCTTTGAGAGATCGCATTACTCATATGTCCTTACATGCACACCAGCTCGCCGGTATATAGACCTTGATTAGGTCATCAACCTATTGGTCTGCCAAATGTACATACTTAGACATATAGCAATACATCTGTCTCTAGTCAGAGGATGCATGCCTATGTTGTGACAGTATTCAACGTAGGTCTTTGGTTATCTCGATCTCGTCAAGTCAACCCATTGACTTGACTAACCTGACACCTCTGAATCACTATTCCCATGCAGAGGACCTGCATCAAGAGGTCAGTCAGATATCAGTCATATGAGATAGGATTGCCATCTCCTACTCAGAATGGAGATCATCACTTAATGATCATTTGATGATGCTTGATGAGTCCTCTATCTAACTCCTTAGATATTCATCCAAGCATCAGCCTCTATGATCCATCCAATGAATCAACAGCTGTATGATCATCAAGTTGGCCATGGTACATAACCCTTATTGTACAGAGGGACCCTATAGTGCATTCATTCATTAATCTCAGAAAGGGGAGTGAAAAATAATCAATAATTTTCATTGATAATTTATTCATTACAATAACATTTATTGTAGAAATGGTTCACCCGGGGCTCACATTGCTAACACCTACATCATAAACTGCAAACCTCTTGTTGACCTCAAGAATGGAAGATTGTGGTAATTCTTGTTCGGACTCCGCGAACCCTTCTTTCACTACTACAAACTCTCCAATCTCAAAAGCCCAAAAAGACTCTTACTCTGGACCTTCTTGGCCTCCGGGAAAACCTTCCCAAGAACCCTATTCCTACGATTCCTTCTTCTTCCTAGAGGGAGGACAGACCCACATTGTCTCTTTCTCACCAAAACAAATAGAGGAAACTGTTACATCAATTCTTTCCACTCTATTAACTCGAACCCCTTATATTCTGAAGGTGAAGAAGAAGAGATGCCACCCAAGATGTCTTCCAAGAAAGATCCTGAAGATGAAACCAATGACGATGATAGTCAATTGATTCTAGCAAGATTGGCTACATCTGAGCAGCAACAACAGTTACTGAGGGCACAACTTGAGCAGTTGAATGGTGAGGAAGAAATTCCAATGGAAGCCGCATAAAACCCTGGACAGTACAGAGTGTTGAATTATTTGGAGCCATCACAACCGGAAATCCACTATGAATTGAAGCCACATTTTGTAAGTCAATTACCTCAATTCCATGGTAATACGACTGAAGAGCCATATAAATTCTTGTGGGACCTGGAGCTGATATGTTCTAATCTGAGACACCCACAAGTCAACCAAGACTACATTCGTCTCACTGCACTACCTTTCGCATGAAAAGGAAAGCAGACTACTGGGTGAAGAACTTGGGGGTGACTGTGACTACTTATGAGAGGTTCAAAAACCTATTTTTGAAGAAATTATACCCCTTGAGTTGGACCAATCAAATGAGGACCCGCACACCAGTTTCTCTCAGATGCCCAATAAACCACTTTGTGAGGCTTGGGATAGGTTTAAGGACCTACTACAGAAATGTCCCTGCCATTACCTGGACAACAACATCCTAGTCCAGTCACTCTACTCTGGCCTCAACTACGAGACTCAAGGGTTAGTTAGCGCTACCTGCGGAGGGAATTACACATCACGTGGAGCTGAGACCGTCTGGAAAATACTGGATCAGATGGCAGAAACAAGCCGTTCTCAGATTGTCAGTAGAGCATACACTGATTCCCTAAACACCCTTCAAGCCAAAGGCGGAAAGCAGATTGTCGAGAAATAGCGAAGGATTTGATTCCAAACATGCACTTCATTGCCGACAAATCGACAATAGTGGATAAGAGAATGAGCGACATCGACAACAAGATCTCCCAATTTCCAAAGCAGATGGAGGAGCTCACTACGAAGGTATCCAAGATGGGGATGCCCACTGCACCTACGGTCCCAATCTACCATGTGCATCATGTCCAGGAGCAGCTAGGATCAGAACAACATCAACCATGGGCACATGACCAATCCTATGACCAAGCTTCCCAGCAGCCACCCCCACCGGCAGAGACAGTCAAAGAAGTCTCGCCTCTGACTTTTGAAATAAACGGCATTTGGTACACACATGACACTACCCAACAGGGTAATATGGGGGATCGTCAGCCTTATCAACGTCCGCCCACTTTCTATAATGTTGTATTTCCTCAGCCTCCACAGCACCCTCAGAACATTGCATCTTTCCAGCATCCAAAGCAGCAGCAGCCCTAAAATCGCCAGAACCAACCTCAACAATACCGCCAGCAACATCAAGCTCCCAGACCATCAGCTCAATCATCCAACCCTCCAGAAGAACCGGTTGATAACCAGAGGCAAATTCTTGAAGAAATTCGCAACGCCCGAAATGAGCTGTATGATCTACGGGTAGATGTTGATCGTCTATCACGATGGAAGGATGAGCAGACTGTCCCAACCACAACCATTCCCGCCCAAGTTCAAGCTAACCCCAATAGCTTGAACAAATCCCAATCATATCAACACAATGGCCAGGTATACTATTCAGATTTTTCCACATCTGAACATGAGATCCTTTCGTTTGACAATCCATGCCATGTCACTCAGGAGCGGAAGGACCGTGACCGTACCTGACCGTGCTAGGGAATCGAACCATGAAGACTCGGAAGATCAGTCGGAGGATGCTTCCGAGGAGGATGAAGAAGGACGTACGAAGATCCCAGCACAAGAGAAAGGGAAAGCATCTATGAAATCTGCAGAGGAGCTTGAACCTTTAGTTGCTGCAAAAATACCTTTGTCACCTTTTCAGTAAGCTGATTTTGATTATTATAAAAAATCGTATGATTGTAATAAAAACTCCAGGTCTAATAAAGATGCTCTTATTTATGATTCTGGCCCTCTATCTCCTGTCTCAAATGCTCTCAAGAAGGGAAAACAAAAGAAAAACATTCAGGATGACCCGGTAGTGGAAAGATTCTGCCAACAAAATATCACAATCAAAGTACCCTTTGATCAGTATGTGGGCAGTAATCCAGCCTTTCAGAAATATTTGAAGGCAAAATGCACTCCCACCAGGACTCGTACAAAGAGAACAAGTCAATTTGTGGAAACTCATATCTTGACAGTTGCCACTACCAAATGTGTCAAAAACCAGCATCTGCCAAGAAAGAAAAGAGATCTGGGCGCCCATTATGTGGAGAGTCGCATTGGCGGTATTGCGTTCACATGGACACTTCTCGACAATGGTTCTTCCATAAATCTTATACCCTTAGCCTTATATTATAGATTGGAGTTAGGCCCTCTCAAGAAATCATCATCCTTACTCCAATTTGCTGATAAATCCACTAATAGACCTAAGGGAGAAGTGAAGAATGTCATCATCATTATCGAGGGTACGGAATATAAAGTGGACTTCATTGTCCTTGATATGGAGACCCCGAATCATTGGAAGGAATCGCAAATCATTCTCGAAAGACCATTCTTAAGAACCACCAAGGCTGTATTTGATTACGGTTCTGGCATGATGAAATTGCGTTCTCCAGGCGGAGAAGTAGTCTTGGAGATGAAACAAACAAAGTGGCAAAGGCCATACTCCGAATCCACCACTGAAGATGCCGAAACATCAGAATGCAATCTCCTTAGAACCACTGGGCCGTGGACCAAGTGCCAGACATACTGATGGAAAGCACATCTTCAGAAGAAGAAATGATGCACAATGCAGTTTGCGAGATATTCCCAAACATATCTAGACACCCAGATTATTACACTCTTGATGACACAGAAATCCTCTCAGATTTATCAATCCCATCATCTTTGGGACAATCAAGAAATATCAACGACGAGTCGGACGTGGCTCTGGCCGAATTGCCATTCTACTGTAGTGATCCGACTCACCTTTTTTCGGAACTGGTAGCCAGCATCTCACACAGTGATTCACCGCCAACCGACACTGAGCCAGACACAAAGATCATTCAGCAAGACTTAATTGATGATTCAGAATTACCAGAGCTGAAACCACTACCTCCCCCGCTGAAGTATGCGTTTCTCAATGGACCCAAAGAAAAATTCCCTGTGATCATTAACTCATCCTTAACCATGGATCGGGAGTCTAGATTACTCGAATTCCTTCAGTGAAATCGAAAAACCATTGGTTGGACTGTGTCGGATCTCGTAGGAATAAACCCCGCTCTCTGCTCGCACCAAATCTATGTTGAGGATAATGCAAGACCTTTCCATGAATTTCAGAGAAGATTAAACCCCAATATTCGGGAAGTGGTTAAGAAAGAGATAGAAAAATGGTGCAAAGCAGGATTTATATACCCAATTTCTGAATCCAAGTGGGTGGCCCCTCTTCATGTCGTCCCGAAGAAGTCAGGAATCTAGATGGTCGCCAACGAGGAGGTGGTAGAGATCGCGACCCGAGTACCCACGTCATGGCGCGTCTGTGTCGACTACAGGTGCCTGAATGCTGCGACCAAGAAAGATTACTTTCCACTGCCATTTATTAATCAAAAATCTTAGAGAGACTTGCAGGGATAGCATTCTTCTATTATTTTGACGGGTACTCAGGCTACAATCAAGTAGCCATCGCTCATGAGGATCAGGAAAAGACCACTTTCATATGTCCCTTCGGTACTTACGCATTCAAGTGCATGCCATTCGGGCTTTGTAATGCCCCAGGCACATTTCAGCGGTGTATGATTACCGTATTTGCCGAAATGGTTGGTGATTTCCCCGTAGTCTTCATGGATGACTTCTCGGTTCATGGTGATTCATTTGATACGTGTTTAGCGCACTTGGACTGAGTCCTCCAGAGATGCAGGGAGGTTAATTTGGTACTCTCCTGGAAGAAAAGTCACTTTATGGTGACTGAGGGTATCGTGTTGGGGCATGTCATCTCCAAAAAGGGAATGGAGGTCGACCCTGCCAAGGTAGATGTGATCAAGAAACTTGAGCCACCAACCAACGTCAAGTCAGTGAGGTCTTTCTTAGGGCATGTTGGATTTTATCAAAGATTCATCCCAGATTTTTCAAATATCGCCCGCCCACTGACTGAGCTCTTAAGCAAAGACACCGAGTTTATTGTAAATCACAGGTGTCTAGAGGCCTTCGAGCTTCTGAAGAAGAAAATTTGTGAATCGTCGATATTACAAGCTCCCGATTGGTCTCTTCCCTTCGAGATCATGACTGATGATTCGGATTTTGCTGTCGGAGCGGTACTTGGACAAAGAAGAGATGGAATTCCTTATGCGATTCACTACACGAGCAAAGTGTTGGATCCTGCACAGTGAAATTACACAGTGACTGAAAAGGAAATGCTTGCGGTTCTTTGAGCCATTGAAAAATTCAAATCATACATACTGGGCTCCAAGGTGACTATTTTCACAGATCATACGGCAATCAGATATCCCATGGATAAGAAGGATGCCAAGGCACGACTTTTGAGATGGATCTTGTTAATCTAGGAATTTAATTTGGAAATCAAGGATAAACCTGGAATAAAGAATGTTGTTTCTAATCACCTTTCCCGAATCGAGCAAAACGATCATCCTGATACCGAACCAATTAAGGAGACTTTTCCAGATGAATCAGTTCGTGTCATTGATTCAACCCCATGGTATTCCGACATTGTGAACTATCTTGTCTCCGAGAAGATTCCCTTCGGTTGGACCAAGAGAATGATTGATCGATTAAAGTCAGATTCAAGAAAATACCATTGGGACGATCCTTTCCTTTTCTATGAAGGACCGGATTGTGTCTGAAGAAGATGTATTCCTCAGGAGGAATATCAGAGTGTCCTCACACATTGTCATTCTCTCGAGGCTGGAGGACACCATTCGGGAAAGAGAATCGCGCACAAAGTACTCCAATGTAGATTTTACTGGCAAACCTTATTCAAAGATGCTAATGAATTTGTACGGTCATGCCCGATTTGCCAAAGGATGGGAGGGACTGTGGGATATAGAGATGAAATGTCCATAAAACCAATGATTTTCTGTGATGTTTTTGATGCATGGGAGATTGGTTTTATGGGTCCCTTTCTCAATAGTAATGGATTTGATTACATTTGTTAGCGGTCGACTATCTATCAAGATGGGTAGAGGCTATTCCAACCCGAACCGCATATAGCAAAACTGTCTGTAAGTTTACCAAGGATAATATCAATGCAAGGTTCGGGATACCGAAAGTTTTGATTTCTGATGGAGGTAGCCACTTTGTGAACAAGGAGATGAGATCTTTGGCTAAGGAGTACAAATTTGAGCATAGAATAGCCAAACCATATCATCCACAATCTAATGTCATGGCAGAGGTTTCTAATAGAGAGGTGAAGGGTATTCTTCATAAGTTAGTCCGTTCAGATAGGAAAAATTGATCGAAGCTATTGGACCAAGTTCTATGGGCCTATAGGACATCCTATAAGACCCCAATCGGTACTTCACCTTTTAGGATGATCTATGGCAAGCCATGCCATCTACCTGCAGAATTGATCCACAAATCTGAGTGGGCGATCAAAAAGTTGAATTGGAGTTGTCACCTTGGGAAATTATATCGAGACCAAAATCTGAATGAGCTAATTGAAATCTGAAATCGGGCACATATGACAACAGTGTAATTTATAAGGACAAGGTCAAGAGATGGCATGATAGACACATTTGAGAAAAGACCTTTGTCTCAGGGCAGAAAGTTTGGTTGTTTAATGCTCGGTTAAAGATTTTTCATGGGAAACTAAAATCAAAATGGACGGGGCCATACATTGTCATCGATGTACATACCAATGGAAGTATAGATATTGCCGAACTCAAAGAGGATGCACAACATTTTGCAGTAAATGGACAGTTGCTGAAGCCATATATTGAATCACCCAAAGAGCAGACAGTTCAAGTTTAGGCCATCTATTTTACGCAGAATTAGGACATTGAAAATCCATCAGATCAAACCCACCCTCCCTCCCGACCACATCGATCCCCTTGTACAGCTTCTTCCTCTACTTAGGCCAAGGCCTAAGTATAGGGGGGGACCGATGCCATTTGTATATATACCATTTCTCTGATCACACTTCTTCTCCCGATCACTCCATTTCCACCCTTCTCTTCTACTTAGGATGACCAAAGCCTAAGTATAGGGGGAACCAACATCCACCTGTATATACTCTCCTCATTCACGTATCATGACCGCCTCTTTTCCGCTCTTCTTCATAGCCCGTTGTATATAAATTTTTAACTCTCTTTCGCTTAGACCGAGCTATGTCTTCATTACACTTTTTGTGCTCTGAGGACACAACACTCGCTAAGTATAGGGGGTCTGTATATACTTTGTATATATTTTACCCATATCTCGTATCTTCGCGTAAGTCTATATGTATTTATAGGGTGGGTAATAAAAAAAGGATTTTGCCACTAACACTGACTTTGCCCAAAATTTTTGAAAAATGGCTTCTTATTTGTATAAAAAAGTCCCTTGCATAAAAAAGAAAAATGTGTGTCTGCATTTCACACATGCACTTCATCTAGCATCACATTCATCTGCATCTGTGAAAAGTCATTGGGTTCTGAACCGAGTTGTGAGCAGAAATCGAGAGTGGTCAGGACTTGACCTTAATCCACCTAATTTTCAGAGGAACTTCACCGAGAAATAGGATTTTAAGAGCTTCAGGTCTTTTGACTTAATTCTTTGAGTTCCACATGACAATGTGCAGCATTTGACTCTTAGTGTCAAACCTGATCTCTTCATTTTGGGTACAACTCTGGAATAGGGAATTAATTTGTACTCTCGTACTATGCACATAGCTCAACTCAGACGGGATGTTGGAAGACTGTGTGAGTCTTTTTTCTGGTAGCATGGAAATCTAAAGACTGGAGTACGGGTTGAAATAAAGCTTCGAAAAGGGATGGACAGCTGGGCACAATTTTTTCTAAGACCCCAAAAAATGTGCGGAACAAAAAGATTCTATATCCGTAGGGGCATAACAAGATCCAAGCAGAACCACCAAAAATTCCAAATACAAAGAAGCCACTACACTGGCCAGCTTCACAAGGAGAGGTGACTACACTGGCCACCCTCTAGTTGTTTTCTCCTTCTTCTCACTTCTCCCCCAATTCGATTGTGAACACAGCACGACAGACCTTAGAAGGAAATACCTGACTCTCCGAGGTCGAGTTACTGGAGAGGAAAGGAGCATGGTAGTCTGGCATTCTGGATGGGAAGAGATAAAACCTTTCACACACATGAGTCGGTTGTTCAATGTTCATAGGGTATACTTTGGGAAGAAGATTGATCTAAGATGACTTCTAAGCCGAAACTGTGACAATGATGTGTAGAACTTGAGGGCTGTTGATTTTAAAATTCTGAGTCTCACAGAAGTTACAACACACAAATAATCCAAAGTTCGAGTTTAGTTTCGCTTTCACCTTCAGTTCATGGTCTTGGTATGGAACCCAATCTCACTTCACCTCATGGCATTTCTTTTTGATTCTCAGGGACAAGTATGGTTTAAGTATAGGGGAATGATGAATCTCGGATTCATCACTCTAAATTTCATTTATTAAGCTCAATTCCCTCAAAATCAACAGCATATCTGCATCTATTCTACATAATTAGCATTCATGCATGTTTTCATAATAATGGCATTTTATCCATAATTTCTGCACAAAATAAGAAGCCAAAAATCCAAGTTAAAATGACCTGTAAACATCTTAACTTCCCAGATTTTTAACCCATTCATGCTAACTCCGAATAACCCAAAACCACCTCCACTGTGTACATATCATTAACAAGAATAAATAAAAAAATACAAAAAAAATCATTAACCGAAATAAGTGGACCAGAAACCCAAACCCTAATTTCAGATTTTTCGGACTAAAAGCCACATATATTCCCCATCTAGTGTCCGATTTGATCCTACTCACTTTTGAACTAATGTACATTCAATTACCTTCAAGACAAGACCAAGTTCAAGTGAATCGAAGCTCATATGTGAAAGTTGGGTTTTAGGCCTCTTTTGTACATTGTGTATTTTAACGGTTTTGATCTGATATTTTATGTACATATCATCTAAATTAATAAAAATACAAAAAAATTAGATTAAGGTGTCTTTATTTATCTTTGATTTTTTTTCCATTTTTTTCCGGATTTTTATCTAGTTTAAAAATGACAAAAATAGAAAACCCAAAAATCTTGGTATTCTATGTACATGGGATACCCCAAAAATTCACTTCGTGCATTTGATCGATATTGGTTTTGATGTCTTCATGAAAGTTGTAGATCTCATCGAGGCAAGCATTTTTCGTGAAGGAATATTTTCAATCTGAGATAATTTACTATTTCTTTTTGATTTTACAAAAATATTTTAGCCTCGATTTTTCTGGTGCTCACACGTGGCAGCCCTGAGGCCGCCACGTGTCAGCGATTTTTGGGCCTCTTTATATTCATTTTCTTAAAAAAATCATAATAATCGCACGTGCGTCGCACGTGTCCCATCCTCTCTCACACTCCCGCCACGTGGCGCGATTACGGCCGTTCGATCTCAGCCGATCGAATGGCCTGGGGCCCGTCGTCTTCCCCAACGCCCCCCCCCCCCCGGTCTCTCCGCCTTCGTCAACCTCCCGCACCGCCACCCAGAAGACCTCGCAACCGCCCCGCGTATTCCGCAACCACCGACCGCACATCTCGCAATCTCCATCATCCACCTCGACCCTGCGCCTATTTAAGACGATCCCCCCCGACGTTCGCCATAATCCGCCGTTCTCTTGATCAGCTCGTGACAGCCCTACTGTCGGTGTCATCCGGGGCATATCGCCTCGTCGCAGCTCCGCTCCTAGCAGCTGCCCCGCTCTGGCCTCCTACATCGTTGAGCCTCCGACGATACAACTCCGCCCGGTACGCCCTCTTTCCTCTGCCTCATCTCTCTCTCTCTCTCTCTCTCTCTCTCTCTCTCTCTCTCTCTATCTTCACCGCCACTCCATCTCCTACGCCCCCGCCTCTCTTCCTCCGATCTTCGTCGAGCCACCACGACTTCAACGACGTTCAACATCGTCCACCTTCTTCACCATCATCGTCGTACGCCTCTGCCTTCATCAACATCGCAATTCCACCGTCAACGACGATCACTTCCACCGCATATTGCATCCCTCCACGGCTCCGACCACACTCATGTTCCATCGACAACATCATCTTCTCCGACAACCCCTTCGTCTTCTACGACCGCATCCACCGACCACCAACGCCTCGCAGCCACAATAGAGGATCACCCCTGCTCCACCGTCCCCTAGGTCGTGTGCCGGCCAGAGGACAACCGACGCCACTTCGCTCCTCCAGCTAACGCCGACATCCACCGTACACGCCATCAACGCCTCGAGCAGCTTCTCTGCTGAACTGTACCCTTGCCAGCTAGGGGCAAGCCAGAGGGCCCGCCACTCGTCGTCACCATCGAAGACCACCCCCAGCACGTGAGCTCACGTGCCTTCAGTGAAAATTGCAAGCGCCCCTTGGAGGTTCCGCCATATTGTACTAAAGTCCAAATCCAGAAGGTGACGTACGGTGCATGTGACCCCTTGGCAATATTGTACTAAAGTCCAAATCCAGAAGGTGACATACGGTGCATGTGACCCCCTGGCAGATTTGCAAATTAGCCCTTCGTTTGCTGGTAAATACATTTAGGTCCCCCCTGCTTATTCTATTTATATTTATTTAATTGCATTTTTACCCCAGTGTTCTCCAGTGATTTTGAACCTCTTCTTTACATTATTCTATTAATCCAAAAATAGCATGATGATTTTCATTGAATTCTCTACATTTTGACATATTGCGGATATTTTTGTGATTGACGGTTAAATAATAATTAATTATTTTGTGGAAATTTGCAAATTTTTCCCATTTGATGCTCTTAAAATTGCCATTGATCAACCATTACTCTAAAAATTTCCGAAAAATCATACATTGTAGAGATTATTGTGCTTAACATTGTGCCCAAAAATAATTTCATTTGCATGCATAGTTTGCTCTGTAAAAATCATTTTGCACATTTCACTGCTTAATTTTTAATAGGTATTATATCTCACATTTTTGAGGTTTAGGACTTTTCTGAGATCAATCACCTAGTGATAGATCTTAGATAATTTTGATCCTCGAAAATAAATAGGTTTAGTATTTATCATAATTAAATATTGAATTTCATTTTATTTGCATTTAAAAATCCATAAAAAAATCATATTGCATCCAAAAATTCCAAAAAAATTATAGTTCATTTCATCATAATCTACATTGTGGCCAAGTTTTGTATTTTTTGGACATCGTTTGAACTTAGCCGAAATTTTAGTCCCTAAAATAGGCCAAAATCACATTTTGCATCCCTTATTTGCATTGAAAATTCCAAAAAAAAAGATCGCCTCGAAAACCTTGTACGAACCTTGATAAATACAACTCTAGGTTGTTCCTTTGCCGCCTTGTGATCGACCTTGGGACTTGTCCAAGTAAAATAAACATAAAACCACTTGATTGAAATTGATTAATATTTTGTGGTTATTTCTTGACTGATTCCGATCGCCGCCTACAACGAACGACATTCTATTCTTTAAGAACGAAATATAAAAACAACTTCTTAACAAGCGCGTTTTCGGAATCGTCAATTATGCAAATTATTCATTCTTCATTTCAGATCAGGGAATGATATATGCAATAATATTTATTGCATAATGGCTCACCGTGGGCTCGCATGTCCAACAGAAGACCTATACATACTAGAACTTCTGGTGAAGTATCCCCAGGCTGAAAGAAGGGGGACTATCTTGTCATTGACATACGATTTTGGCCAATACGCCAAGGGCTATTTTGGTAGACATCCATATAGTCTTTCTGAGAGTCAAATTTAATCAAAATGTGTCTTTGATCAAGTGCTCCAAACTGAACTCTGCTTTCAAAATAGCTTATGAATGGTTCTATTTATGTCCAAAAGTTTCGATCTTCCTCTGGGGAAAATTCCCACAAGAAAAGTTCAAAAGGTTTAGTCAATTCAGTGACCACAGATTTAGTGGAATCAATGATTGCTTCTCCATTTTCATACACCTGTTTTTGGACATTAATCACTGGCCCTAATTTATGCAGTTTGATGTGTTCTATCATAAGTGCAGCCTAAGACAACGACAGTTTTTTCTGAGGAGGAGGAACAATGATCTCTCCCTTCTTTCGTAACTTTGGAGGAGAAAGTAGAGGAAAATTCTGATCATGATCGAGAGGGTGGTCGGATCCCAAGGCCTTTGTGGCAGAGGTGGAAGCCATGAAGGTGGCGGTTATCGACGATTATTGGAAATCAAGTGGGAAGAGGGAAGAAGATGGGGGAAGAAGACGTAAATGGGAAGGATGAAGAAGGAAGGGACAAGTAAGAGAAGGAAGAAAAAGTCTAGAAAATCCGTTAAATAGACGAGAGAATTGCCATAGGTGATCCTAAGAGAAGGAAAAAACTTTCTAACCCATAAAGAAGAAGAGGAAAATCTATAAAATGAAGAAGAAAACCTTATTGGATTTATAAATTCAAGAAGTGAAAGTCGCCCTTCCTGTCACCAAAGTAGAAGTATCGCCTTCCTTGCGCTTAAGCTTCTGGAGTTGAAGAAGTCTCGCCCCATCTCATTTCTATTTTAATTCACTTCTTTTGTGTTGTACAATGAATCGAGATGATTCGAATTGTTTTAAAGATTCAACATGCATTTTGTTGCATTGAGCTCTTTCATTAATTGATGAGAAGATCAGTTGGCCTGCAATATTTGTTCTTCTCTTCAAGCAAAAGAGTCTTTATTCTCGTTGTGTTCTTTATTTGGGGATCAGAGCTTAGGGAGCTATTACCTTGACTCGTACTCATGAGAATTTGACTCCACAGAGAGAATCCGAACAAATTTGAAAGGTATGTTGCTAGATTTAATCCATGCGGTCGGATTTTTGAAAAACATTTTCACAAAAAGTAAAGAGAAGAGTACAACATCACACACACACACACACACATCGCGAAATTTGAATGACATGTAGGAGGGATATATAGATGAATATACATGGTGAAATTTCGCAAAAAAAATAAAAAAATTTGGGGGAGAATGCTACATGTAGCAGCCAGCTTGGCTGCTACACGCAGCAACCTCCCTTTTCTATATATATATATATATATATATATATATATAGGATATCTTTCATATGAGACTTGGTCCTTCCATTCAATTAGAAGGTTAAGCATCCCAATCGTTGGATCGGATTTAGAATGTTATCAACGGCTTATAACGAAACCACCTTCCATAACCAAAACCGCTATTCTAATTAGGGTCGTCCTATTCATATTTGGAAAGATGAATTGTGATGGCAACTGTATCCACAAATCATGCGATATTAAAGGCAGTACTTTTGAGAATACGCGTCATTTACCCTGTGCACGTTTTAATAATATACGTATTCACAATAATATGGTTAAATTTAATGTGTTTGCATTTATAGGGCTATTAGTTAATTTATTAAAACGAAAATACGTATATTATTAAGATTATATTTGGATTTTATATCAAAACATGTATTTTTATTGTCTGATTTTGTATTGCAAAACATCATTTTGTATAATATATCCTTTCTATTACTAAATTCAGTACGTCGAATGTAATATTAAAACGTGGATTTCCACTGTTTAAATTCCATGTAAAATAATACATTAATTATAATTGTTGTTTGTTATCATTACTTTCAAAAACTCTTTTCCATAATTCGTGGCAAATTTTTTGTATTTAACAATATTTGTTTTATAAGACATACATTCGTCTTTTGTATTTAATATGCTTGTTTTGTATAATAATCATGATTATTTGTATTTTAGATACGCTGTGTTTGAATCTTTTTCCAAAATCTCTAGTATCGAATTCTCATTTATTAAATATCGGTAAATATCTTTAACTGAATTTTCGTAATAATGGGAACACCCATATTTATAGAAATAAACTGCACAAGCCTTTCCTTAAAAGTAGCGTACACTGTTAACCGTATTTCCATCTTTTGTATTTCATGTAATTCATTTCTCTGAATCAGGGTTTTTTTAGTATTGTATACTGTTGATTTGTAGGATACATACATCGTTTTGTATTAAAAAACACACGTTTTTAGCCATTTTTGTCAGTTATTAAATGTGTAACTTCTATATTAGGAGTTCCTTAAATTTAGGAAACGATAGTCTTTGCTGATCCGGTTTTTGTAAAATAGGGCGGTTTTAACCATATTCGTTGATCTTACATCCGATGGCTAGGATGCTTGGCCTTCTAATTGAATGGAAGGACCAAGTCTCATATGAAAGGCCCCCTATATATATATATATATATATATATATATATATATATATATATATATATATATATATATGACCCCCCCTAGGGGCAGCCAACATGGCTGCCCCCGCCTTATTTGGGCAAAATTTTTTATTTTTTTTAAAAAATAACACCATTTACATTCATCCCTATATCCCTCCTATATACCATTCGAATTTCGTCAGAAAACAGAGACTCCTACGGCCTCCATCCGGACAGTAATTTTTTAACGTTAACAGGATTTTTTTAAATCAATACCATCGAGATGGAGGCCGTAGGAGTCTCTGTTTCTGACGAAATTCGAATGGCATGTAGGAGGGATATATGGATGAATATACATGATTTTATTTTTCAAAAAAAATAAAAAAAAACGCCGAAAAATGGGGCGGGGGCAGCCATGTTGGCTGCCCCCAGGGGGCAGCCCCATTTTTTCCTATATATATATATATTATATATATATATAGGAAAAAATGGGGCTGCCCCCGCCCCATTTTTCGGCGTTTTTTTTTATTTTTTTTTTGAAAAATAAAACCATGTATATTCATCCATATATCCCTCCTACATGCCATTCGAATTTCGTCAGAAACAGAGACTCCTACGGCCTCCATCTCGATGGTATCGATTTAAAAAAATCATGTTACCGTTAAAAAATTACTGTCCGGATGGAGGCCGTAGGAGTCTCTGTTTCTGACGAAATTCGAATGCTATATAGGAGGGATATAGGGATGAATGTAAATGGTGTTATTTTTCAAAAAAAATAAAAAATTTTGCCCAAATAAGGCGGGGGCAGCCATGACCCTATATATATATATATAGTATATATATATAGCTAGCGGAGCAACTGGACGAGTGCGCCGGACTAGGATAACAAACATATAAGCATTCAGGGCGACATTATTTATGGAGGTAATAGGGCCCGTTTATTTTGAAAATACAAGCACTACTGAAATTCGGCTTCTCCTCTCGATTCTCGAGGCTGCAGCAACAATCAACCGAACCATAAGGTCAGACGAACAAGAATGAGAGCCCAAATACCTGTCCACGGTGCCGTCAGGACGATCGCGCCGGAAGAGTAATAATCAACGTTCACTGCACAATAACCCGTCCATGACGAGCCCAAAAGCCCAAGACTAAACATGCCGATACAACTAGTGTTCAAGGCCGATAGTGCACCGGTTAAACAGCTGTTACAATCCTCGAGGCTCAGGTCACCAGAACATTGCACCTCTCCATAGAATGATGTGTTCCTCCCCGAAGCAAACCGTGACGACCGCGTTGCCGCGTCGTCTGCGAGCCCAAACATTAACCTGTTGATCTGAGCGTTCTCGGCTTCCCCCATCTTGACCTCTTTGCAGTAGGTGGAACTAATCTGGCCGTGGGTGAAGTTTTCTTTAGAGAACCTCAGCATGCAGTGATCGCGCCATACATAGCCGTCCACGAAGTCAAGACTTTCGTTGCGACGGAAGGAAGGGAACATGTCGTCCGTGGCGTCTCGGACACAGGATTTGCAGTCTGATCGAGATGCGTCTCCCGTGCAGGTGTAGCTGCCATAGGCAGTATCGGGGCCACCGTCCCCTACGCTGCCGTTGTGGTAACTAATATTGGACGCATACAAATTTAAGCTCGACATGAGCGTGTCGACGTTGTTGCTGAAGGCGATCGTGGCAGAGCCATAGGTAACGGTGGGATTGGATTTCGACAAGCATGCGCATCTGGGGCAGAGGAGAAAGGTGACCGTGAGGGAGAGGAGGAGAATTATACGAGCAAAGGCCATATTGGTGGCTCTAGTCTCCAGTCGAATGAATATTAATAGGAGGCGAAGGATAACCTATCCCGTAAAAACGCGGGAGGAATGGGGATGGATATTCGTGATTCCATTTTCCTAGAAAATGCTTCTACCTCGCACAATAGAAAATCCCATCGCATTAAAATCCCGTACATCGCATTTGGATCACACCTACTCAATTGTATTTCGACCACACATCGCTTGATTACGTTTTCCTACTATGCCTTTTTGTGTGGTGTGTGGGAACAATTAGGTCCTGGACGCGTTAGCCAATTCTTATGTATAACCTTCATTTTCGACTACGTCTTTTCCAGGTGTACCAACTCTATCGTATTTGGTTATATGATTAATTCCCTCAAAGATATATCCTAAATTTTATTTATTTTTTGGATGCATTTGCACTCTGCAGTAGAATTGACCAATGATGACAAATAATTGAATATTCGATACCATAACTTCTATAGTTAGAGGAATATTTGTTGTTAGGGAGAGGACGAAAGAAAGTTGCTGAGATTTGATGGTCCTCTTAGGGTTTCACAAATGGACCTAACATGGATAGTCGAGATAGTATGTTCACTTACACAAATGGACCTACCATGGATGCAAGTATGGATCAAGTAGTTGCATGAATATCTGATTATGGTTATATTCGCATAAAAGTAAGCTACGACTATGGGAGAGATACAAGTGTTATACGATTTTTCAAACCAGGGTAAAAAGTGGCGTTGAAAAATGTATGGAGCTCATTGCATACGAAGATGTCGATCTTCGTCAGTAAACAATCCGTGAAGGTGCGCTAGAGGACAGGGCGGCACGTCGCCATGGTGAGGAGAGTGAAGGCAACAAGACGGTCAAGGTCTTCAACAAAGAGAGAGGTGCACCTTGAAGATGACGAACCCCAACAAAAAGGCAACTTTGGAGCAATGTCTCTGGAAAGAAACATGAGCCAACAATTAGGGAACTGTCACAAAAGAGAAAACAAGATACAAAATTCACTAACGTATCAGAAAAATCAATCACAGGAAGAGATCTGATTGATTTGGGGATGATCGATCACAACAGAGGAGCTGTTCAATCAACGAAGCTATGGAAATTCAAAAACTCGATTATTCTCTAATGTCAGGAGATCCTAGGGATGCTTCTCCTTAAATAGAAACATTAAAGGGGTGCAAAACATGGGAAATCCATGAATATTCAAATTTTGAATTTTGAAGAAATAAAGGTGTTTTGGTGTATTCCAAGCATCAATCAACACTAGTGGCGATTGAGAGGATCAATATGGCACAAGATTTGATGATATGAGATAAAAAATATCTCATTTGTCCAATCGATTAGTTAGCACAAGATGTGTAATCGATTAGGATATGGTCGATCTTGTTGAATTCAGTTGATTGATCAATCAAATTACTCAAAGAAAAAAAGTTTTTTTTTAAATTAGATCTTTCAAAGTACAAGGACCTACTTATCTTTTTATGATATGTTCACATAGAATGTGATGACGTACATCTATATGCTTGGTCCTGGAGTTAGTAACTAGGTTTTTGGCTAGGTCGATAGAACTGGTATTATCACAAAATATTTGACTTTTAAAGAGTGATAAAACGAAGTCTGAAAGAAGTTTTTATCCATAAATAACTAGAACAAGCTAAATCCTTCATTATATACTCAACTTCAGTTGTTGAAAGTGCAAAATAGTTTTCTTCTAGAAAACCACGATACAATATACCCATAGACAAGAAAACGCTACTAGTACTTTTTCTATCTGTTAGACTTCAAGCATAGTCTACATCACTATATGAAAATTATAGAAGACTAGGATTTAGGATTTAGCGCATCACGAAAGCGTGTAGGTTGCATGATGTACGACCTAAGGCAACTAGTTATACTAGTTGCATAGAGAATCAAAAATTAAAATTATTTAAATAGATAAAACCACATGAGTACTTCTCAATTTTTTCATGAACAACACAAACAAGTACAAGAATTATCCTTGAAGTGTATTTGTGATTGTGTCTATAAACGAAGAGACCTCCTATCTCAAGTTCGATCCAAAGATTTTCCAAGCATGTGGATGAGACGCGTGCTTCCCACAATCCAAGTTAATGATCCAAGCTAGGAGTTTCCTACTTTTCTCTCACGAAAATCGAGACCTTCTTCACGAGCAAGAAATACCGAAGATGGAGGAGATCCATTAGTAGTTGATCCAGCAACACAACAGTGCCGCGACGACTGCAAGTCTCTCTAGGTCAACAATGTGGATGACCACCACATCGAGAGAGAGAGAGAGAGGATGTGTAGATAATATGAAGAGAGATGAAGGATATGGAAAGATCCCTAAGCGCATCATGGAAACGTGAGGATCACATACTATGCGATTGAGAGCGACTAGTCGCATTAGTCGTGCGAGGAAGGAGAGTCAAAAAAATTTCAAACGATGAAACCATATGATCCAAGAACACTTCTCGGATTGTTTCATCTAAACAACAAATAAGTATTAGGTTTAACTCTTGATGTGTGGTTGCGATCAAGTCTCTAAATGAAGGTACCTCCTGTGTGAAGTCCAATCCGATGGAGGAGATGCTTGCGAGCATGTTGATGAGATACATGCTCCTCGCAATCCATGTTGATGATCCAAACGACGAATCTCCTGATCTCGTCACGCAAGATTCAATGTCTTCTTCACGAGTGAGGTGCACCGAAGTAGATGGAGATCCACAAGTAAACAATCCGACAACATAACAACGATGCTTTGGCGATGGCGACTCTCTCAAGGGCTCCAAGGAGGACGACTACAATGTGTGAGAGAGAGAGAGAGAGTTGACATGTAGAGAATGAGAGAGGGAGAGAAAATGTTGTATCTCTTGTTGTGATTTTGATGCGCAAGGGTTGTCTCTTCTTATATAGTATTTTGGTAGTCCATGGATCTCAATTCA
Source organism: Ottelia alismoides (assembly GCA_037367405.1). Lineage (NCBI taxonomy): Eukaryota > Viridiplantae > Streptophyta > Magnoliopsida > Alismatales > Hydrocharitaceae > Ottelia > Ottelia alismoides. The sequence continues at coordinate 727,414 of JAZKJV010001148.1, read as the reverse complement.
TGAACAACACAGATCAACGAATGAGATTGATTTGTGTTTCTTTTAATGGTCATGATCTTGTTGTAAAAACACAATAACAATTAATTTAAAAATTAAATATATATTTAATAATGAATATAAATTAATTTAAAATTAAAACTATTATCTTTGAAGATAACTGGAAGGAGATAACCATCCACCAACTTTGTTTGGTGGATGGCAATCTCTTCCAATGAGATTACATTATCTCATTTCCACCATTATCTGACAATGATAATTTATAATTATCTTGTGAATATTGCAATCATGTCATTGGAAATTTGTGAATCACATTCACAAGCTAAAGTAAAATGTAAACTATGTTTTCAATTAATTATCAAATGTGAATCTAATTCACATAAATAATTAATCAATAATATAAATCACAATAGGTTGTCTCTAATATATTAGAAATAACATTTATAATATATATGATTATAAGGATATTGCTATACATATTATTCATATCCATGATAATTAAGTCACATTTAATCATCTTGGATCTCTATTCTCATGTGCTCAAATAATAGGAATCACATTCACATTATTCACATCTTTGTAAATTAAATCACATTTAATTATCTTAGATAACTCTCCTTATATTATGAATCAAATTCATATTATTCATGATAATTAAATCAAATTTAATTATCAATTTTCTCATTGTTCATATACATTTATCAACAGTGAAATTATCCTTGAACTCTTTCAATGATAACGTTTTTTCTCCGCGGATACTTGGAAGTAAAGACAGGACGATTGTATTATCCACGTATAGTGACTTGGATATTGAGATTACATCTCAAATCCAGATATTGTAGACCTCTCATAGATTCATGATTAAATCAACACCACAAATCTAATCTTCTCATTGCATCTGAATCACATTAAGATCAATGTCCAGCATTTGGACCAAGATCATGTTGCTTCTCTACTGAAAGGAGTCACTAAAATCTAGACTCATTTCATCACTCCCTAGGAATGTAAGTGTCATGGTTATACAATCATTTATGAGCACATAACCCTCATATATTTCTAATACATGTACATCTTGCACACTGGAAGGCCTATAGAATAAACCTGAAGTTTTAGATCTATTTGGATTGTCTTCTTCAAGATTTTATCATTAAGTTTCTCATTTGATCATTGGGAATTGGTATCGATCATGTACTTTCTGAAATCATATATCATACACAGGTGTTGATCCTAAAGCATATATCAAACTTACAATTTCAGTCAAGCTTCCAAAGCGAGATGACCATGCACAAAATTTGCATCTTCTCAATATCTCATGAGTAAGCTCTTGTCTTCCGTTAAATAAATGAACCTGTATGATCCATTTCAGAGATCGTATTACTCATATGCCCTTGTATGCACACCAATGCACTTGTCTATAGACCTTGATTAGGTCATCATTCTATTGGTCTACCAAATGTACATACTCAACCATATAGTGATACAAATGTCTCCAGTCAGAGGATGTGTGCCTATATCGTGATAGTATACAACCTAGGTCTTTGGTTATCTTGATCTCATTTAGTCATCTCTTTGATCTAACTTATCTAACACCTCCAAATCTCTATTCCTATGTAGAGGACATGCATCAAGAGGTCAGTTAGATATCATCCTTTAAAGAAAGGATTATCATCTCCTTCTCAGGTTGGAGATCCTATCGTAACAATCATTTGACAGTGCTTTATGAGTCCTCAATCTAACTTTTTATATATCCATCCAAGTACCAGCATCTATGATTCAACAATTGAATCAACAGTTGTGCAATCATTATGATAGCCATGGTACATTACCCTAGTTGTACTAAGAGACTGATTAATCCCTGATTTCACTCTTTATTCTTTTATTTTAGCTCTTTTTCTTGGTGAAACATAATGGGAACACTTGTAAATATAATAATTTAACAAATTACATGCTTTTGTTAATGGTGCATAATTAGCATGTTTTTGGCTAAATAAAAGAAAAGAAAATTGAATGATGTATTTAGAATAAATAACAGAGTGACCCAAACCCCCAAGAGAAGGTCAAAACTTGACCTAATCGCAAAACAAAATAAGTAGAGAGTTGTCTACATGACCTATATTTGTACATATTGATTATATATCTATTTTGGACAAAATAACAAAAAAATTATTATTTTCATACCCTTGTATATAATATTAATAATAATACAAAAATGGAATAAAAATAAGAAAAATAAAATAAAGATAAAAATAAAAAAATCCCCAATTCCTTGTATAATAGACACATGTATATATTACCTTCCTACTTATTATGTTATCTTATTAATCTATAAAAATAAAATAAAAATCTATTTTATACTCTTAAAATTATATTGTAAATAAATAAAATACAAAATAAGGGTATTTGTGTAAAAAAAAATAAAAATAAAAATACTTGTATATAATACATAGGTATAATATACTGTACATAGTACTATATATTGTATATAGATTAATTTATTTTTTATAAAAATAATAAAAAATCATAGAAATCTATTTGAAAATTAATAAACATTTTTATTTTGTACACTTTTTATTTTAAATTCATTAGCTATTTTTTTATTGAATTTTCAATTATTTTGTACATTCTATTTTTTGATTGGTCTAGGGGTTTTATTGACTCCAGTCAACGCCCCTTCCAGCTCGGGGCGGGTCCAAGCCCTGTTGCTGGAGCTCCTTCTCCAGTTTTTCCCGTCTAACTCTGAGATCCTCTTACCTTGAGATCCGAACTCGATATTCCTCATACTGAGATTCTCATGGATCCCTTGCATCATCCGAATCCCCTTAGGGTTTCGTGCTCCACGCCAATCTTTCTGAACCCATGCTTTGCCTATAAATCTTTTCATCCGCTCCTGCTGCTTTGTAGATCGTTCCTCGCCCCCACTTCGACCCTCAGCCACCTCTAGCTGAGTGGCAGCTGCTTGGAGCGCTTGGAGCTCGGTTTGGTGTAGTAGCGACGTAGCTCAAGCTTCGTGGCCGGAGACCTCCGTCGCGTGTAGCCTTTCTCACCCATTACAGTAGATCGAGGCCAAGACCTGTCCTCCCTCTTCGCTTGGAGCTTCTAACCTCATTGGTAGCTTCAGGTACCCCTTCTATCTTTCGTAATACACATTTTGATAGCATCTTTTCATTTTGCTCTGCCACACACATCTTAGCTTTGACCTACTGGTTGGAGCTCCGACATCCATACCCATCCACACAGATTGACTCCTCGATTCACGCAACACTTCCCCATCACTTCCTTCAGTACCTTATGCAATAAACCATCGTTGGTGCTACACCTCTGAGCGACGTTCCCTTTACAGGTGCTAGTTTGTGCGAAGGCATCCATTTGGCTCCTCGACTGCTCAGGAGGAGCAGCTCCAGGTCACGTCGCCCTCCACACCCATTTGGCCGTCATCGACCTCATCGGAGCCCTCCATCGGACGTGGAGTACTCCCACGTCTGTGTTGAGCCCTTCTGTAGCTTCATCAAGGTTGTGGAATGTCGTCCACACTCAGGTGAAGCTCGCCGGGAGGGAGTTCTTCTAGTTACTTCGCCAGCCGTCCGATCAGGAGATAGACCCCAGATTTGATCACGACCGTACATACACCCGTATTCGTAACGGTCTGATCAGGTTCTGGGAAAGATCTATGTTGTTCACCCACACTACCTTCATCGGTCGTCAGATCCATACTATAACAGAGAATCACATATGCATGTCCCTGACCGCGTCAAAACTATCAGATCTTTTCCAGGGGACGAACAGAGCCGTCAAAGTCTCCATGCGCCACGCATGTTCCTCAGGGTATATCTCGCTTTAGCCCATGTTTGTTTCTGCATTTAGTTTTAGTCTCATAAATAAATATTGTAGTTGAGACAATTTACAGTTTGGATCTCGTATTTTTGGATATTTGTATTTTAGTCCCCTGCATTATAACATGTGGATGTACATGTGACTTTTGGGTTATTTGCACTGTAGCCCTGCACTTTTACTATGTTATGAATTGAATGGAATGTTTTTATTATTTTCATATATACCCCTTTGAGTTTGGATAACGTGTAGTGTGTGTGCTTGCTTGGACTTTTTGCAACACGAGCCCTAAACTTTTAATAGGTGGTATTTCTTGGCCTAGGAACTTAATTTATTTGCACTTTGGTCCCTATCAACTATAACCAATTACTTGATGTGTTTTGGAATTAATAAATAGCATTTTAATTTGAAAAATTACATAAAAAATAACCGTAACTCCTACGGGCGTGTAGTATTTAGTGTAATTTTCTTGGATTAATTTCTCTGCATTTATTATTTTTAAAAAATAAAAAAATATAAAAACTGTCTGAAGTTAAAAAGCTATAAAAATTTGAAAAAAATGCTTTAGAAATTCCAAAAAAAATCTTGTTACCGTATTTTTCCTTATTTTATTTATTGTAATACTTTTATTTGAAAATTCACTCTAAAACCCTAAAAATACAAAACCCCTAAATTCTTACAAAAATTGCAATTCCAGTTCCCATTAGTAGGATTTTATTTGTATTTTATCATAAATTTTATAACCATGACTTTAGGATATTTTAAGTAATTTTAACTTGTAACTTAGTCATGGTTGTGCATTGTTTGCATGTTCGATCACTGTTTGATTTTTGTAAAACCATAAAAATATCAGAAAATTCTCAGAAAATTACCAAGACTATTTTAAAACTTCAAAAACCTGAAAATAATTTTATCTTAACTTTCTGAGCAGTTTTGGCCTTAAAGAAAAATACGAAAAGATTGTTGTGTTGCCTTGTTTTTTTATTGTTGATTTTATTTCCTCATTAAAAATAATTAAATTGCAAAATTAAAAACCACTAAAAAATATTTCTTTATCCTTGAAATTTGACTATTTCGTACATTTTCATGCTCTTTGTGTTCGACTCTGATTGCTATACCATGTAAAATAAATAGCAAACCGCTTACACTTGTGTGAGTGACTTTTATCTCATCTTGAGTGGTTATTTCTTCTTGATTGGGCCCGACTTGTTGATTGGGGTTGCAACGACCTTGGATATTTCTTGATCCTTAACCCTAGTAGGCAGGTCACTCCTCAGAATGTCACCGTTTATGAGGAGCATGTCTTAGTAGTCATTTTCATATATTTTGTCTCTATTTGATATAATTGTTTTATGACGCATTTCTGCTTTACTTTATGTGCGAGGAACTACTCGAGGATGCTTCGGCTTTCTATTGGAGTAACCACACTTGAGGAGGAGTAGGAGAGCAGGAAAGGATTGTTATAGTAGAGAGAGTAGTCATTTTAGCATAACTCTTATTGTTGTAATATTTGGACTTGGACTCTTATTGGACACTTAGACAATCTGGGTTTTGTTTCGCCAGGTGCCGATGCACTCAGAGGACCTGATCGCCACTTTTTTGTGGTTTTGATTTCATCGTCTTTCTTTCTATTTGATTCTCGAGGATTTAGCCCCAAGATTTAGGATTTTTGTTTATTGTGGCGTAATTGGCTAAGACCTACTACCTAATTGCTTATATGTTCCTATATATCATAATTGGACCTAGCTAATAATAAATTGAAAAAGTTAGACTAATCAAATTTGAGATCACGTACCGTGAGGAGTCACATGCAACGCTAGCAGGACCCATGGTGGCGGGCACTGAGTGACTCTCAAGATCAAACTCCAGAATCTATTTGATTAGGTATCTATTGTGCTTCACGATCAATAGAAATTGCTTGTCTAAGGTCGATTTCCTCGTGCATCATATAGTTAGTTTACTTTCTGACTTTAATTTATGCACGGATCACCCGCATATAGAATGCTGGAGAAAGGTATGCATTTCTATCTCTACATGCATCATTGTGTTTGATCGCGCATCGGCTTTTTTGGCTTCCTCCTCCTATTTTATTGGATTAAAAAAACTAAGGAAATCGAAAAATTCATTAGGCATTTCTTTTATCTTAAAAATATGAAAAAATGAAAATAAAATAAAATTGGGTCTGTTAATGCATACTTGACCCTAAAATACACTTCACTCTAAAATATTTGTTTTGGGTAGAGTCACCCCCTCATTGGTTGATTTATCTACAATGAGAGAGTGACATGCACAATAAGATAGAGCCACACCTGAACTCCTTTCATACTACCAGTCTTGTGGTTGGTTGTTCACTAGTGAGTACGTCACCAGGTAGCCGGTAATCGGTCCGAAACTTCCTTAACAAAGTGGATAGATTTGGTAGCTAATAAATGATCCGCAATCCATACTGGCTGGGATAAACCAACTTTGGGATTAGGCCAGTCTCATGGGGGCATCGGGTTCCCAACATCTCGCTTAATCGCTCTGATAGATTGATTAATCACCTAAATAAAATTGACAAGATTAACGACCGTTCTCTCACGGTCATATACTCTAGAGTTGAGTAGGTGAAACTGAGGTTTGACTTCTGATCTTGTTTGTATTTCAGATCTCATCTTCATAAATCCCCACATCACGATGATGAGAAGGAAATCCCTTAAGCTGCCTTTGGTAGCACCGCTTTGGAGCACTCCTCTCCATTCATCTAGGTCGGCTTCAGATATCCCAGACCCGCTCTCCAAACCCGAGTTCACTACAACCATGTTCCCCCTAGAACACCCTTCTTCCAGTCATGAGGTGCCAAAGAAGAGACCAGCACAACTATTCGTTCACTTGACGGCACCTAAGTTGGGGCCTTTTACCTTTGCAGAAACCCAAGAGATGGAAAATAGTAAGGGACGCACCGATGAGCAACCCCAGGGTTTGATGTACATACTTGATCAGGGAACCATCAACAACATACTTCTAGCCTCCCTAGAGACCATGCATAGATAGATCAGAGATCAGGGAGCATTCATGGCAGAGATGTGATGAGAGATAGAGTAGATGTGAGCCGACTGAATAGAGCCACAGAGACCAGTCGATGGAGAGATTCCTGTAGCTGGAGGAGGAGACGGACAGTCAGAGGATCTGCAGGAGCCAGTCAGACCTACACGTATGATGAGGCAGTTGCACAACCTTTGTGCAACCCTTACCCACTGTTGGATCCATCTTCTGGAGACTCTGGGCAACTTCGAGATTCTCCCCCAAATGATTCAGTTACTTCCCAAGTTACATGGGCTAGCCACAACCGCAACTACATCTCTAGGAGTTTGAGAAGATCTATAACACAGTCCATGATAGATTTGTAGACAAGAACACCATCAAAATGATGGCCTTCCCTTTCTCCTTGGTTGACAGAGCAACATATTGGCTGAAACATTTGGAGAGGTATGTCACTACTTTGAAGCAGCTCCAGAGTGAGTCCTTAAACAAGTACTATCCACTCGGCTGGACCAACACGGCTAGAGCTTTAATAAAAAATTTCACGATAATCCCATACGAGCAGTTCCACGAGGCTTGGGATCGATTCAGAGAGCTCATTGAACAGTGTTCACATCATAAGATATGTAAGCCCAACTTAGTCTAGAGCTTCGTTTGTGGGCTGACACCAGATTGCAAGGGCTAGTAAATGCCTTGTATGGAGGGTCCTATTTTGCCAAGGATAAGAACCAAGTCTGGACCATCTACGGGGAAATGGCTGAGAACTACACGGTGATATCCCAGACTAGGGTCTACACTCGAGGGAAGCCCCTCCCACAATTCGTGTCCTATCAGAGATGATAACACGGGTCGATGCAAGTCCATCTACTTTGTCAACAACAACAACACAGGCTGAGTCCTCAACCGCTGACACGGGGATCATAAGAGAGAAGTTGGACCGCATCTAGATTATTGAAAAGAAGTAGTGCCAAGGCCTTACAAAGATTGATCAGTTGGCACATACACTGAGTGACTTGAAGACTCAGATCATGTGTCTCCAGGAGGCACAGACGGCTCCACAGCCTCATCTCAAGTTACGGGCTGATCCCAGTAGCAACACCAGCTCCAACCAACCTTCTACCACCTACTGCCAAGTCCACCACATTTAGAAAGATTCGGTCCAACTGTTGTAGCACTACTCTCAAGCACCACCATCTCAGGACACTCAGATGGTGGTCTACCAGTTGGATCAGCCCCTGGAAGTTCTTCCCCCCCACACTCCGAGTAGGAGCTGTTGATGGAAGTCAATGGCATTTGATACGACTGGTACCAACAACAGCCCAGGATCTATCATGAATGTCCCAGATTCAGATGGTTTACCAGAGGCACCTTGTCCCAGCAGCAACCTCCAACTCAAGGCGGACAAAGCAACCAACAACTGCATCAACCCCATCACTTCCAGCCATACCAACAGTAGGGTCCTCATCCTTACCATCAGAGACAACAATAGAGGCGAACACAATAGCCTCAACAGTACCGTCAGCCTCCCCCTCACCACCAGCAGACGCAACCTCATTTCTAGCGAGGCAACCTGTCTGGTTCTCATGGACCTGTTGATGAGAACCCAACCCTTGACGACCTCGCCGGCCTATGATGAGCCGCGAAAATCAATCAAACAATCCGGGTAAAAATAATCACTCTCGGGTCGTTGCAACCCGGTGACTCAGCTCAATCAAGAAAAATATGAAGTTCAGACCACCAAACAACAAGATAAAATAATCAAATAAAAAATAGTGGCCCTGGCTATGAGATTAGCCTGGTGTAGCACCCAGGGTCGGACTCAGGGAGTACGAATTGGCCTTGCGGCCTACGAAGTAGTAAAAAATGAAACAAAGAAAAAACAAGTATTTTTTGGGGTTTTTAATTATTTTTATATTTTTTTGGATTTTTAATAATGAAAGAAAATAATAAAAAGGTAAATACAAGTACAATCAACAAATTATTTAAACACTCTGAAAAGCTCCAAAAATACAAACAAAAACATTTTTATGTTTTTTTTGGTTTTTTCCTATTTTTGGTTAATTTTTGAGATTTTTCTGATTTTTATAGAATTTTCTAAAAATCAAAATGGATGAAAACAGTGAACTACCGTCCAGTCAGGATTGAAAGATCAATTTAAAATATCAAATTGATCAGTAAGAGCCTGAAGGTATTTTTTATGAAAAATAGAAACAATTAAGAAAATTCAGGAAAAGAGTTTATTATTTTTGGAGTTTTCTAAAATTTTTTAGAATTTTATAAGTTTTCAATGGTTTTTCAAATTTTAGGGTTTTTATATGTCCAAAAATCATGAATATTGCACAGAAAATAAAACACAAAGTAACAACTCCTAATTTTTTTAGAATTTTTGAAAGAGTTTTTATATTTTTTATGATTTTCTAAATCAAATAGAAGCAAAAACAATAGTTTTTGAATTTTTAAAAATAAAAAAAAAGCGTAAAAAATATACCCAAAAATTAGGGAAATTGTTTCACAGTGGCAGGAGCCACGTATCCAAATTTCACGCATTTTGGGTTAAATTTGCTATTTTATTTAAATCAAACAAAGGCTCACAGTGCACAGGGACCTATACGTAATAAAAACAAGTTGCAAGGCCTAAACAATAACACGGTAAGAAAACCCAGGGCCCAAAGTGCAAAAAGCCCACAATACACGCACGATGAACGTGCTTCAGGTACGGAAGGACCTACTTGTAATTCCTATTTTATAGCATTCAAATAATAATACACAAGAAACTACAAGGTAGAATATGCAATTTATCCACAACCTCACGTGTCGATGCACGTGGACCACATATAGAAGGATAATAATGCAAATCGAAAGAACATAAAGGTCCAGAGTGCAAATAACCCAAAATAAAACAACTGTATAAAATATTTACAAGACCTAATCGAAATAGAAAAACAGACAAAGGCCTACAGGAAATTTACCCTTTATTAATACGGACGGCTGATGGGGTGCCACGTGGAAGATCGAATGACTGCTAGGCAAGGGCACCCCTTCGTTGGATCTAACGATGAGGAGGAGGCCACGTGGAGATCAAACGGTGATGGATATAGGGCTCCTCTTCGTCTGAACGTGCGGTCCGGATCAACCCTCGGCTGGATCTGACGGTGGAAGGCTGCTCCTCAAATAGATGGTCTGGATCACACCTGGAGCATCGGGGACGATCTGATGGCTGCTGAAGGTCCTGGATGAACTCGGCTACGGTGAACTTCGCTGGAGCACCACGGGTGCGCTGGACCTCCTCGGGGGCTGCAAAGATGTGGAACAGAATCGCCAAGGCCTCCCGCAGCTGGTGGACTCCTCCGATGAGACTGGGAAGCTCCGAGGAGCTCCGGCGACGAAGGCGAAGCTTAGCCTCTGTGCACGAACCTTGGACCTCCAGGTGAGGTCCCTTTTACCTGCAAAATGGCACGAGAGGACTCCTGGGTCGAGAGCAAACTGCCTCGACCCGGTTAGGGGTGGTGTGGGTGGCTGGATGGGTCGCGGCGAGGACCTCCGGCGAAGCGACGGCGAGGGAGGTCGAGCCTTGGCTCCGGGGCGAGCCAAGGTGGATATGTGGGTGAAGAACGTGAAGAGGGGTCTCGCAGTCGTGATAGGAAAGTCGGATGGTCGGAACAATGATCGGAGTGGATGGAATCGATCGGAGAAGGCAGGGAGCGAATTGGGCATAATCGGAAATTAAAGGAAACTAAGGGGAATAGGGTCTACCTGATGAATGCAATCGACTGGGAATGAGCCCCCGGAGCTCTGGGTCGTCGCCTCGAGGGTTTGTCGAATCCCGAGGCTCGAGCGCAGTGCACGGTGGCACACGGAGGCAGATGTCGCCGGATCAGTGGCAGCAAGCGTCCTCTCCTCTCTTCGACACTACGCTCACTTAGCTGTCATTCTGGGGAGTACAATGGAGGTCCAGGGATGAAGGGGCAGTGCCAAATATGGTGTGAAATGTGCGGCGGAGGAATGGCTAAATAGTGGAGAGGGTTCGAGAAGAAGAGGTCGGGCAGGGCACGGCGAAGCTTGGATCCTAAGAATCAACGTCAGGCGTGGATTACGCATGTGGGATCTTCAATCGGAGCCCGGGGTTTGGTGATTAGGAGGTCGGATCGATGCATTAAAATTTTGAGAAGTCGGGTCGGGGCGCCAGATCCGCCCAGGGTGGTCCTAGGGGGAGAGTTGACCGGGGGTCAACAATCCCCCGTGGACCAATGGGAGCCCGCCAATTATTAAATATGTGGAAATTCAATTAAAAATAATAAATGACCTTATTTCGAAAAACTTAAAACATGAAAAATGTTTATTTGATTTCAAATTATTTTTTACTGATTTTTATTTATTTTTTTGAAAAATAAATAAGGTATTTACAAAATATTATTATTATATATAGATATATACATATGTTTTTTTTATTTTAAATTTTTAATTATTTATTTTTATACAATTTATTCCAATTTTGTATTTTATTTATTTATAGAATAAAATTTGGAATAGAAGTGTATTTTTATTTTATTTTTATTAATTATTCACATAGGGGAAAAATGGTTTTATATACATATATACTTGGTATATATACAAGGTTGGAAATTGATTTTATTTTATTTCTTTTTATTTTATTTTTATTTTTATGATTTTTATTTATTTACATTGTGGAATATGGAATATGTACATATTTTTATTAGATTTTAATTATTTATTTCCAAGGTGATAATAAATAGGCGAGTTGTTTTATGTATATGGTTTATATACAATGATGCAGTGAATAATATTTTTATTTTTGTTTTTCCATTTTTAATTTGATTTTATATTTACAAATATATACAAATAAAGAAGCACCCATTTTTATTTTTATTAAGAGGAAAATAATTTTCTTTATTTACAGGTATATGTACACAAACTTGAGCTTCCTTATCTCTCCCTACTTGATTCTTTTGCGGTCAGGCCCATGCTGAGCCCTCCCTTGGGATTAGGTCGCTCAATATTTATGCTAAATATCTCCCTCTTTTCTTTTATTTCTTTATTATTTTATTTATGAACAAAAACATGCTAAATATACATATTTACACAATGCATGCTATCTGACAATTATTGCTATTTACATGAATATACAATGTGTTTTGCATAGGTTTTGTAGCTAAAATAAAAGAATAAAGAGTGATGAATGGGTATTCATCACCCCCCTATACTTAACTTTGCTAGTCCCTTAGCAAACACTTATTTGAAAAAGAAGTGCAAAAGAGAAAGAAAAAGAAAAAGAGGAGAAATCAAGGTTTATTGTTAAACTTTCCTTCATTAAATTGAAATATGGAGCTTGGACAGACCTTTGGATTATTAATTTGTCGGAACCTTATTTGGACTTAAGCTTAAAACTGAACATCCTCTAAGTTCCACCAATCTATGGGCAAGCCTCCTCAATAAACCAGATCGGAAAAAGTCTACATACACAAACTCTAATGACCATGAATCTTTCCTTGTACGGTGTAAGTGATATGTAGCTCCCCACCTCAGAAGTAACAAAGAAACAACCACCCTCAACCTGGTAACTCTAATGCCTCGGTCTAGCAACTCTTTCCTCGAGAAGCGGGGTATTCCCTTCTAAGTTCATGTGCACCCGGCTCAAGAAGAGGGGGAAGAAGAGAATGGACCATGGCCAGTGTAGCCATGTATCCTTGGGAGCTCTAACCAGTGTAGCTGAGTCTCCCGCTGCGAGCTTCATGAGATGGAACATGTATACCATAAGCATTTACTTTATTTGACTATATACACTCCGGTGGGATTATTAAATTTTCAATCCGACCCACCACTTTTTTGGAGTTCTTTTCTTTTTGCACATTTTTTTTCATGTGCATCTGTACAACATATCTACATGGTGTAGCATATATACAAGGAGTTTTTCCTCTTGAGCCAGTAGACTATCCCTCTTTTGATGATTTATTGCAACCCACGGCTTTTGTCTTTAGACTTCATAACCACCAGACCAAGTTGAGACGCACTTCCTTCACTAGAAGAAGAAGAGAGGTTTCGCCTAGAAGTACTACCCTCATATGCTACCCCAAGCCAAAGGAAACTGCCTCCTCACCACCTCATCCGTGGAGAGCTATGTGCAAGGTGCTGGTGCAAGTAAAGCCATTGTCTTTGAGAGTCATGCGTGTGTTGTTAAGTGCTCTACTTAGGCTCATCAAGATGACATATGCTAATAGCCTAGTGGACTCAAAGAATTAAGTCCCAATGGACATGGAAAGTCTCAATCCTGAGCCCTATAAGGTTCCTCTTATTCTTAGGTGGATTAAGGTCTTAACCAAGCTCCATTTGTCAATTTAATTCCAGGCTTAATTTAAATGTCAACTATGATCCAGGAAAAACTATACAAGTATTTACAAAGATGCAATTTACAAACTATTTACACATGTGCAAAATTTTTGAAAAATATTTTGAAACCATGGATGTATGCATGAATGCGAAGTTTTGCAAAATATTTACACAAATTTACACAAGGTTTTTGCAAACTTTTGATTTTCAAAACATTTTGGAAAAATTTTATACCATATACATAATTTTGATAAGAAAATATTTACACACTATTTACACAAAAAGATTTTATAATCATTTGTACAAAAATAATTTGATAGATACATAGGTATGTGCAAGATGATTTTTATATACAAGGGAAAATTTTTAAATTTTTATGGATTTTTAGGTTTTTATCCATTTTTATTTATTAATACACTCACACAAAGTACGAGTTATGGCTAAAGTATATATGAAATATATACACACCCCCTATACTTAGCTCGAATGATGTCCTCAGAGTGATCAAGAGCGATGAAGAAGACATAACTCGTGCTTAGTATAGGGAAGTTAATAGGAATGGCTATATACAAAGACGAATCAAAGAATAGAACGAAGAGAACTCGGTGTTTCCCCCTATACTTAGGATCAAGTAATCCTAAGTATAGCAAGCTGTACATGAAGGTTAATCCGAGTGAAGGATGTACGGATTCTACCTCCCCTATACTTAGGGTGAAATATCCCTAAGTATAGGTAGCAAAACAGGGGTAGAAAGAATCAAAAGAATACCCGAGAGTCCTACATCCCCCTATACTTAGGGTAAAGTACACCCAAAATATAGCAAAATCATAAGATGAGAGAAGGGATGTGGGACTAAAGAATAAAGTGATATGGACAATTGGATCTATACAGGTCGAAAGAACAGTGATAATCAGGCGTGAGATGCTATGGATGTGAGTCAAGAGACCACAACACGCAAAGTGAATAGGGGCAATATCAACGACCCGCGACTCATGATCTAGATATGGCTTGAGCCGCTGCCCGTTCACTCGAAAGGTAGCATCAGAAGACAACTCAGATATATCAATGCTCCTATTGTCATGCACCTTTCTAACCAAATACGGTCCCTTCCATTTGCACTATAGCTTCCCTGAAAATATACGAAGCCTAGCATCAAACAGCCATACTCTATGTCCTGGCTCAAACTGCTTGTGGCTGATATGAGAATCATGCCACTCCTTCACTCTCTCCTTATAATGTAGGCTGTTTGAGAAGGCGGTATCACAAAGCTCCTCCAGAGTTGCTAACTATGCCCTCCTCTTATCTCCTACACTCTCTGGATCCAAAAGTATATCTGTAACTGCCCAAAGTGACCTATGTCTCAGCTCAACAGGTAAATGGCACGGCTTGCCATAAACGAGGTGAAAGGGAGATGTACCCAAAGGAGTCTTGAAAGACGTCCGATATGCACACAAGACCGAGTCCAAAAGCTGTGACTAATCCTTTCGGTCAGGGTGGACGACTTTCTGCAATATAGTCTTAATCTCCCTGTTCGACACTTCATCAAGACCATTCGTCTGAGGGTGGTATGGAGTGGCAACTCGATGGTCTATGCTGAACTCGCTAGCAAGGGCCTTTACCTTGTCGTTGACAAAATGAGACCCCCCGTCAAATATCAACACTCGAGGTATCCCGAACCGTGAAATGATATTCCTCCTCAAAAATCTACAAACAATCCTATCATCTGCAGTTCGGGCGGGGATGGCCTCAACCCAACGACTCACATAATCCACGGCCAACAAAATGCACTCAAATCCCTGACTCCTAGGGAGACCCATGAAATCGATGCCCCATGCGTCAAAAACCTCACAGAAGTGTATGGGTTGCATCAGCATCATATCACGATGGCCACAAGTGCCCATCCTCTGACAGTCAGTACACCTCTTCACGAACTCATCAGAGTCCTTGATGAGAGTAGGCCACCATAGGCCGGATTGGAGCACTTTCTGTGCCGTTCTCCTCCCTGAGTGATGTCCTTCTGCCTCAAGCTTGTGGCAGTAAGTAAGGACGCTGTGGTGCCTCTCTTGAGGAATGCACCTATGCCGGATACTATCCCCTCCCTAATGGTAAAGGACGTGATCCTCCCAATGGTAAAACTTGGCCTTCGCGAGGAAGGTCTCAAGTTTCTGCATGGGCCAATCTTGTGGAACTTTCTTGGCGACAAGATAGTTCACAATATCGGCATACCATGGGAGTGAAGAGATATCAAGGATCGCCTCATCTGGGAAGGTCTCACAAATAGGGTCAATCTACTCAGAATCCTCAAGATACTCCAATCGGGAGAGATGATCCGCCACCACATTCTTGACTCCAGGCCAGGCTTATCCTTAATCTCTATGTCAAACTCATGGAGTAAAAGGATCCATCTGGTCAATCTAGCTTTGGCATCCTTCTTTGCCATGAGGTACCTGATGGCGGTATGATCAGTGTAAATGGTCACTCTAGATCCAATGATGTAAGATCTGAACTTATCTAGGGCAAAAACTACGGCTAGCATCTCCTTCTCAGTGACAGTGTAGTTCCGCTGCGTGACATCCAATGTACGGCTAGCATAGTGAATAGAAAAAGGGACTCCATCCCTCCTCTATCCCAACACGACCCCCACAGCAAAATCGGAGGCGTCCGTCATGATCTCGAATGGGAGAGGCCAATCAGGTGGATCGAGAACAAGAGCCTCTATGACACAGCTCTTGAGAGTCTCAAATGACGATAAACACTTATCATCTACAAGGAACTCGGTGTCTTTCGTCAACAGATCAGTCAACGGTCGGGCAATCTTGCTAAAATCACGAATGAAACATCGATAGAAACCGACGTGCCCCAGAAAAGACCATAATCAACCTCCATGCCCCTGTTGGACGGTGGATCGAGTTTTCTAATGACATCCACCTTGGTCGGATCAACCTCCATGCCCCTGTTGGAGATGATGGGGCCAAGCACCGTCCCTTGAGTCACCATGAAATGACTCTTCTCTTAAGACAACACTAGGTGAACCTCTATGCATCGCTGAAGGACTCGGTCTAGGCGGTCAAGACAGGAGTCGAATCCGTCGTCGTAGTCCGAGAAATCATCCGTAAAGACCTCGAAGCACTCCCCCACCATGTCCGAAAAGATAGACAGCATGCATCTCTGAAAAGTCACAGGGGCGTTGCATAGCCAAAATGGCATGCGTCTGAAGGCGTATGTACCGAAGGGACATGTGAAGGTGGTCTTGTCCTGGTCCTCGGGTGTGATGGCCACCTGATTGTAACCGGAGTACCCATCCAGAAAGCAGTAATGGCTCTTCCCTGCCAGTTTCTCAATGATTTGATCAATAAGGGGGGGGGGGGGGGAATGATCCTTCTTGGTGGCCTGGTTGAATCGTTTGTAATCTACGCAGACCCCTCCATGAAGTCGGTACTTGGGTAGCGATCTCCTCTCTGGACTA